>VZTG01008190.1:1065928-1121213 GCA_013397845.1 Melanocharis versteri | reverse complement strand
GCAGGTCCTTGTTAAAACTATTTAGTCGTGATAGGTATGAACGATGACCTCACTGGAATTCCAACAAAAGGAGTTTTTGAGGGCTGATTGCACATTTTATGTGCTATTTTGGGATACAATACTCAGTATTTTTTTCGTCTGTGCAAGGTAATCTATATTAATCATTCAAACCACGAGTACCAACTATCTCTTCCACTTATTCGCAGAAAAGTGTTCTAACTTATTCTTGCAAAAATGCTCTTATAATCAGCCAACCCTTGTCTGGGACTCTGAAGCTTTTGTCTGTATATCAGTCTTTCCAAGTTATGATGACTAATGCATTAAAAATGAATTTAGTCTACTTCACAATGTCTGGTCATAAAAAATCAGTTATTAGGGTTTTGGTGGGGTTTCTTTTGGTTTGTTGGGGTATTGGGGTTGTTGTTTTTCTTTTTATTGTTTTGGGGGTTTTTTGTTTGTTTTTTTGTTATTGTTTTGGGGGGTTTTTTTGGGAGGGTTTTTTGTTTTGTTTTGTTTTTTGTTTTGGGTGGTTTTTTGGGGGGGGGGTTGTTTTGTTGGTTTTGTTTTTGGTGTTTTTTTTGGTCTGTTATAGAACCTGGAAGCCCTCGCTGCTTCACTCTGGTTCACAGGTCCATGAGGACAGAGGCGGTGGCAGCCTTGTACACCTTCCCATCGAGCTGGTCCCACCTGCCTTGGCGAGAGACCAGCCTTTTCTCCCACAGTGCTGCTAAAGGTGCTGCTGCATCCCGCCGCTCCAGGCGCTCGGTGAGCCAGGCACAAACCTGCCGGCTGCCCCTCCGGCACTGCAGGGGCTGCAGGAAGAAAGGAGTCCTCCGAACAGGTTGGCCCGAGTAACACTCTGCCACCCAGGGTGGCATCTGATGGCAGCAGGAGGAGAGTAGAAAAGTGAACCTCTGGCTGGGTTTTCCTCTTTGTGATTTAGCCTGTTTTATTTCCCCCTTACTTTTCATAGGCACATTTTCCATCCTGCCTCTTAAAGTGTATCCCTTTCTATGCTTTTCCACCTTCCACTGCTTTTGTGTGCTTTTACCTTTCAAACACAGGACATCTTAAATTTCATTTACTCTGATGAGTGAGGACTGCAAAAGCCCGGGAGATGCATATAGGAAATTTAAGTGAATTTATGCTAGTCTGGGATTTTGGAAAACTACTGCCCACAGAACACATAGAGCACAGTCAGCAGTACCACAAGCTTGCCCACATCAGTCAGCACGTAGCGCTGCTCTGGACGAGTGTCTCTGGAAATGGGGAGAACAGTTTAGTCTCCAGCTCAGTGGGTCTCTGTTCTTCATGTAGGAATTTCTAGTGACAGTGCCTAAACTCCCCTGCCCTCCCCCCGCTCCCCCCCAATCTTAATTCTGCTTAATCCTGACACACAGTCATCAGACAGTAGCAACCTTGAGAAGCTTGTCATCTGAACCCAGCAACTTGGAGGTGAAAGGAAATATAGTCCTTCATGATATGTTGCTTGAGCTACCTAGGAGCTGCAGCATCATGCATTTTCAGCTTGTTTAATACACTTGCCCCTGAAGCGGAAAGCTGTTATATTTCTTTCTTCTTAAATTACATTTTTAAGATGTGTAGAAAACAAGCTTGAATATGAATTACAGTGATGGACTCTAATGTTTATGTGCAAGGCCAACTATGTGGTGCAATACTGTTTTAACCACCTTAAAAACGTCTGTGCATATTGAACATGGAGAAAGAAATACTTTGGACAGGTCTTCTGATTTTATGCCATTGGCTTTTAGGAAAAGGATATTTGGATTCTGCACATTTCACACTTGTACATATATGGAGATTAGCAACCATTTGGGGTATTTGTAATGCACTTGATTAGGTGGTTTTATCCAGGAATGTTGGTCAGCTCTGTGTGATTAAATGGTTTGAAAGGAATGCAGGTCAGCTCCGGAATACAGTGTTATATAGGAGTATGGCCTGCCCAACAAATAGCGTTGATGAAAAAACAAAACCAAAAGGAGACTTATTTTAATTTAGAGTCTATAAATACCATTCATATGCAAATACAGTTTGTAAGATAAAAGCTTGCCAAGCATCTTTGTATGTGTTATGTATAATAGTATCTCAATTAGTACTGATAACCCTGTTTATGTATGTACTTCTGAAATCATTGCTGAAAATATTGTTTAAATAAGTGCTGATTAGGCTGTATGACTAAAAAAACCTGTAAATTACGATATGCAACTTCAGTTCTTGTAAGAACATCAGGATGGATTTTTACTGCCAGTTATATGGCCCCATCATTATTTTTTGTCTAAAATAAAATCACAGAATATTAGCTCTCTTCTTGCTGTGCGTGCAGATACAAAAATTTGCTGAAATAGTAAAAAGCTTGTCATTGATAATCCTATTCCCAGGGGAGTAAAGTGATTCAAAAATGTGTTGCCTGTTGTTTTTCTAGAACGTCTCTCCAGGATTATTTAGTGGCTTGTTGAACCTTGGTATTCCTGCTTGGTGAAGCCAAGGCCAGTGTTTGTGTCAGCTGCAGAGTATGGCAGGATGCACATGAGAACAGACTGATCTGTGCCCCACATCAAGGGCCCGTGGCAGTCAGCAGCAATCACAGCATCCGTCAGTGATCACAGACGTTGGCTTTAATGAACACAAGACAAAGCCCTCCATTACTTTTTAAATTCTTCTTGGAGATGAGTTTGAGACAGTTTTAAGAGTGTGGTGCTTGATAACACTGCTGATGAAGACATGACTACATTTTACTTAAGGCACAAAGCCCATGGAGACGTTTCCTGCAGCAGAGTTTCTGTTCCTATGCAGGACCAATGCTGGTGCCTCTATACTTGTTCCTGGAAACGCGCAGCAGTCTTGTGAAGCAAAAAGTAGACAGGAACAGAAAGGAAGTAGCAGAAGCCTGGAAGAGATGAGTCCAGCAACATACAGTACATTGCCATTTTTTCCGGAGCATTAAGGCTGGGAATCAGTGTTGTACAGGTAACTCTAACAGTTGGTAATCCTCGTGACTTTAGGTAATTAATACATACAGGCAGCCTGTGAACTTCCAGATGGTGACCTAGGACTGCTGATGTATAATACCTCCACCAAGGAATATCACCACCAGTATCATATTGAGCAAAACCTAGCAATTACAACCTAAGGGTATCTCCTGAAATAACAAAGAACAAGCTTTAGTTCAGTCAAATGATGGACCATGATGACTCCCAGTCATTCAAGGCAGTCATCGGGGCACTTAGATGTTCTCTTAAAAAAAAACCTAAAAAGATTAAAAACACTTTGAGCATCAGTAAGAACAACCACCATTTCTAGAGCATGACAGAATTTACATACTGATTTCAAAACAGTGAGTCCAAACCAGATGAACTGTTCCTGTCTTCACCTTCAGATTCTGAGTGGAGATAAACAGGACACAGATCAAGTCAATCATGCATCTAATTTTCAGAAAGAATTATTCCTAATTTTTCCCACCTTCAGTTTACCCTGCAATAAATATATCAAATATTTTGCTCAATTTGGAAAAGCATTTTAATTCTTAGAAGCCCATAAAAATATAGCAGATAATGGTATAGGAACAACTCAGTTGGGCTGAGAAAATGATGACAATATTGCACAGACTGCTAGGAGTAATGACTTACTGTTTCACTTTGATTATGCCAAACGGTACTACACGTATGCTGATGAGTAAGTTGACTGTCTTAGATTCATTGAACTGCTGCATCTGAAGGAAAATTGTGACTACATAGCTGGGACTGCAATAAAACAATTGTTTTTCTGCTGTGTTTTTGCATTGTTTTCAGTGCTTGTAATGCCTGAACCTGATCTGTTAGCCCACAGTGGGCCAATCTTATATCAGCACAATTCAGAAAGCAAGAGTTTGCCTTGAAAAGAATGCAGCTCAGTTCCTCATCCATAAGAAGAGAGAGGATTACAAAAACATAAATAATTAATTCAAAACCATCTTTCAGTGCATACAGCTTTGTTTCTGGGATTGGGCAGAAAGTATTTTCTGCAATCTTAAGAGGCCATTTAGTTGGCAGGATCATGGGGGGAGAGGAGATTCAAGGCTGGGCTTTATTAAATGCTTATTTATTTGATCTATTCTGCTGGATAAATCACACAGAGAATTTCACAATGTGACATCCAAGGTCCTGCTCACACGTTTGGCGCAGCTGTGCGGAAGAACTGAACATAGTATGTATGGTTGGAAAGCTAGTACGTGGCATTACTGCATCAAAAGGTCAGGGACAATTACCATAATCAGCTACTCTGGCTTCTGGCATAAAGCCCCACAATTCCTGGTTGAACTAGAGAATGTTTTTCAGAAAGTGATCTAATCTTGATTACTACACTCCTAACAATGTTGTTGTAATAGATCATTAGCTTCACTGTTAAATTATGTATGCTTTGTCCGTCTTCTCATTCAGCTGTTTGAGTTTTGAGATTCTGGCTTTGCCCAATGTAAATAGGAAGCTGCCCATTCTCATAGGTTTTCTTACCATCTATGTATTTCCGGTATGTTTTCAAGCCTCATTCAAAAAGTTTTTTGGATAGATTATAAAGGATTTCTTCAAATTCCGTGATATTTTGACAATAATACAAGCCCACAACTTTGAATCTGTGAATATTTGACATCACAGATTTTCATTCTGAAAATTAATGTTGGGAAATTGGAAAGCTTCTAAGTGTGATCCTCACAACAAATTACAGATCATAATAAATCTTTCTCTTTTTTTCTATCTGTTATTCCTCTGCTTTATGTACCAAGACCACCTTTGAATACAGCCACATTAGCAAGTTGCCACAAGGCAAGACAGAATTTGAAGCAATGGATTACATGTCTGCTCCATAACTGTCCTGACATAGCTCCTTCTCCCTCCCATGCTGAAGCCAGATCACTTGCTAGGGGAATGCTCCTGTTTAAGGGGCAAGTGAATTTGCACTCTTCAGAGGATGAGAGCATGCACAGAAGCAGATCTCACAAAGCAGCTGAAACCAACCGGTTTTTGCATTATCTTACAGCGTTAGAGCTTCGTGGGATTACTTGGCTACTGTTTTATACTGGGAATGCATGTGTGGTTGGCTGTCCAGAACTACACTCCCCTTTTCTCCCATCCTGTATGTATGACACATATTCTCTGATGTGACCTCATTTGGCAAGAAAAACAAGGAAGATGAGTTGGTTTTTAAATGTGATTAGAATATAAAGGTGTTGTATGGTGCCAATTCAGAGATAAGATAAAAAGTCAAAAGCCTTGGAGTTTAAGTTCAATGTCAATTTACAGATATCCTTTTCAATTCATTGAGGGTATGAATGAGTCATTAGAGGAAATCCTGGCTGGGGAACACATTAACTTGGATTAAGACCAAATATTATGTTTCACTTGAGCCTCAAGCAAAATCTGTACCGCCATAAACTTATTGTAAGAGCCAGAAGTGAATTCCGGTCACAGCAACCCTGTGAATTCATAAAAAACTTTATAGCTTTAACCGGTACACCACTCCTGATTTGACTGTTTTGAAGATGCCCCGATTAATAACATTATTTTGAGAAAGTTTAAATCCGTGCTTACTGTCAATCCCTTGGCAGAAGACTCCATTTCCTGAATTAGATCAAAGTGAGACATTTCAAACAGTCTTTAAGTAATTGCTAAAATAATTATTAAAAAAAAAAGCACTCTAGAGAAAACAGTCTGTAAAACAGCTGGCTGTAATAAAGGCCCAAAAGGAAGGCAAATTCCAATTAGAAAGTTAGGGCAGAAAAGCTTCAACTTTGGGAGTTGACCAGTGTATTGGGGCCCGTTACTTCTCTGATGAATTGAAGAGTTCTGCAACAACTCTCTGTGGGGGGAACTCGGGGGACACAGAGAAAAACAAAGTGTTTCTAAGCAGTTAGAGAGGTGGATGCTTCCTGTTTTCTTATCTTACCGAACCTCAGGCAACACATGCAGACATGCAGTTGCACACAGACACACACATGTAACTGCATATCTATCTATATGACAAGAACTCGACGCAATGACGGCTAAAACTAGCCCTGAAATCATTCCTTGGAAAGTAAACATCAGTTCTTTATCCCTCTTAGTTCTCTGTGAATCACTTAGAAGAGAGGGTTCATTTGCTGGGTTAGCTCAACAAATGAGAATATTTAGTGGTCTGCTTTGCTTCTTATAAAAGTAAAGGTGCAAACAGTGGCCACACTACTCCCATTACAGACCACTCTCATCGTGATGCCTTAAACAACCTCTCTGATGACTTCTGTCATGATCCAAGGCCCTATTTTGGGTAAAAATTGTAACAGAGTTTCAATATATGGAGAGAGATAACAGTAAATAAATGTGGCAGTTACACAAAAGGTTGAGTACAGGCATTTTGTGTGTGAGTGTCAGCAGGAGGCTACAACCACCTTTAGTAAAGGTGCTGCTTTGTCCTGGAAAAAAGCCAGTTTACCTGTAGCATCAGAGAAAAGGGACTTTCATTGCTGTGATCAGATAGTGAGTGTTTCCACCTTCTCAGTGGCTGAAACGATGCTTCTGAACAGTAGTGTTCACATTAAGAATAAAAATTCCCGTTCACATGACTTCTTATTTGGCAAATCTGTGTTTACCAGAGCTTACTAAAACCACCTGTCTGCCTGAACTTCCATCTGTAAGACTGGAAATAGTTCTGTGAACAAAGAAAAACACGGGAGAATTCTGCTTTCCTTTACCATAATTAACATTTAGAAATAAATATTTTTACGTATTACTATACGTTCCTACTGGAAAAGGGGAAATGTCTTGTGAATCTTCAAGCTGACTTAACCTGACTGCTTTAAGGTCAAGAAATCGGGTTTCAGACTGATTTCTGTACAATCACAGAATCATAGAATGGACTGGGTTGGAAGGGACCTTAAAGATCATCTAGTTCCTGCCATGGGCAGGGACACCTCCCACTAGACCACGTTGCTCAGGGGCAGAACCACCAGAAAACTTGCTTTTCTTACCTTGTACAGAGGCAGTTACAAACAAGCTTATTTCAGACAGCATTTTCCTTTGGCCCTCCTGTGTTCTATTTCACTGTTGTTTTCTTCCGCCGTTGTAATTATCTATCTCTTTGCCATCTTTGATATCTAACAGATATCAAAGTATTGGGGACTAAAGAAGAAACAATTTATGTTCTTTTTTCTGTACTACTCTGCTGTTGCTACTAAGTAGTATTTGTCTGCAATAAATAATTCATAAAAGAATCACAATTATAAAGGCATATTAAAGTGTGGTACTCTTTGTAAATACCCTTGACATGAATTTAAGGACTGTGGGTAAAATAGACCAAAACCTAATTCAGAAACAACATATTGTTCTTCATGAGGAAGAAGGCATATTTTCAAAGCAAAAGCTGAACTGAAGTCTAAGCTAAACTAAAATCCTTCTGAACTCAGAATACCCTCTGAACCTGGAAGACCAGTTCTCCCCACATGGACAATAACAGAATCAACTTTTCCCTCTCCCAACACTCACACATGCAATTATGAACCAGCAATAACACAATTTCGTAATTATCATTTGAAGTCATCATTTAGTTGTTCTGATACCAAATAGGGTTTCTGCCAAAGAAAACTTTGTTAGTTATTCAAATAGCATTATATTAAGCATTCAAAAGACTTTGAAAACTCAAAACAGCAGTCATGTCCCATGAGATTCACAGCTCATATTGTCAATCCATCCTCTGCCCCGTGATCATTGCTGTGATTTACAAAAAGAAGACCAGAAAAAAAAGCCTAAAAACAATATGGACCAAATAACAGCTGTTCTAAATTGTCATAACTTTTCCAATCAAAGAAGAATGATGTTGATTTACACCCATGAAGATTCCAACTTTGATCTTTTATTTTCTTCCTTCCAATATGTCATAAGGAGGATAATAGTAGCCAATGATAACACATCTTGCATGGTATTCCTATTCTCTTTGTATTTGTCCTACTAGTATTGTGTACTACACTAGAGTTATTTTTCTCTTTTCTCCAGCTGTTTCTGTTTCTCCTCCTCTTTCTTTTGTGTCTTTACCCTTGATATATTATTGTTATTTGAAATGGAAAAGAAACAGGTTCCATCATTTTTTTTTTTTTTTAATCTGTCTTGGCAGCATGTTCCCCACTCATGGGCCACCATGCAAGTACCAGCCTCTGTGCTTTGTGACAACTCCATTGTTGTAGATGCTGGTTGTTATTGTGGTGTGCCTGCAAAATGGGGAAAACTCCAGAACACTTAGCCTGTTGAGAGCTTGCAAAATGAAGATGTGAAATGATATAATCTCTCCTTCTTCTGCACTCTTAGTAATCTGTGAGGATTACTAAGAGGTTTGAAACTTGTCATCTACCAGAACAGAATTCCTTAATTTCCAAGAACCTAGGTGGTTCCTTACATAAAATTTGTCCTCCCAGTCCGAGAACTGGAAGCTGGCATGACTGCACTGGGATAAGCAAACCTGGCAGATGTTTCCTCCAGAGCTACTCTCAGCTGGTATCGTTTAGAAATGCCTTTTGGCCACTTGAAATGGTTTGGGAGCTGGCCTTGGATCAACATGAGGACCAAGCTATTCAGCCCTCCTTCCCCCACACCCCTTTTTGTGATTGGCAAGCCCAAATTGAACACCTCAGAAAATCTGCACCAAGAATTAGAGTTTAACCCAGAAACCTTCTCAGTCAGATGCTCTGTCTGTACTATCAGAATTTTTACAGTAATAGGCTATCGCATCCTTCACTCTTTGGGAGATTACCCTGGGCCAGGTATGGTACATTGTAGTTATGAAGCCTGAAGGCTCACAGGGTCATGAGTCATCCTCCATTAGCCAAAACAGGCTGTCTCCTGGCCAGCCAAAAACCCCAAGGTTTTTTTGCCAGCTATTGCTGTTTGGATGTCTAATTTAAAGAGTGAAGCATGAAAAGGCAAGAACCTGACCTAAGAGTCTGAGGTTAGTTCTTTCACTTAAGGATAATATCAGCAAAAATAAAATGTAAGTGGAAGTTCAAGCACTGGAGATCATGGAGGTAACTGTGACTTGGCTAAAAAGGATTTGTGAACTTTGAGGATAAAATACACAAAACAAGAGTAATTTTGATCCGACACTGATGTGTGCCAAAATCCTGCATCTCTCTTTGAAGCCACACAATTTAAGGAAAGCTGTGAAATTTGCAGTCTCAGCACCTGTCAAGATTACAGACTGACTTCAAAACTTTTTTCCAAACACAGGTTAAAACAAGGAAGTAGCAGGATTCCTGAAAGCAGGGAAAGGAAGGCACAATTAGAAAAATATAAAATATTCAAGAAAAGGATTTTCCTGGGTCCAGTGTGAGTGGGTGAGAATTTGATTATGGCATGTAAGAGGGCTGTGAACACAGTCAACAGATTCAGAGAGAAAATAGGTCAAAGCAGTGTTAACTGCAACAGAAATTCCTTCAAGGAATTTCAGGCCATATGGAGTAATTATAAAATGTATTCACTGAACTATAGAATATCCTGAGTTGAAAGGAATCCATAAGGATTATCAAAGTCCAGCCGCTAGGCCTGCACAGGATAACCCCCAAAATCACACCATGTGCCTAAGAGCATTGTCCAAACACCTCTTGAATTCTGCCAGGCTGTGCTGTGACCACTTCCCTGGGGAGCCTGTTCCAGTGCCCAGGCACCCTCTGGGTGAAGAACCTTTTCCTAATATCCAACCTAAACCTCCCCTGACAGAGTTCCATGCCGTTCTCCTGAGTCCTGTCACTGGTCACCACAGAGAAGAGACCCGTGTCTGCCTCTCTGCTCTCCTTCATGAGGAAGCTACAGAACTGCTGTGAAGTCTCCCCTCAGATTTCTCTCCTCCAGGCTGAACAGACCAAGTGACCACAGCCACTCCTCACACAGCTTCCCCTCAAGGCCCTTCACCATCTTTGTTGCCCTCCTTTGGACATTCTCTAGCAGCTCAATGTCTTTTCTGTATTGTGGCACCCAAAACTGCCCCCAGCACTCGAGGTGAGGCCGCCCCAGTGCAGAGCAGAGCAGGACAATCCCCTCCCTTGCCCGGCTGGTGATGCTGGGCCTGATACCCCCCAGGACATGGGGTATTGCCCTGTGTTGGCAATAACTGGGAGCAGTATTCATGCAGGCGACAAACCAACATTTATAAGGTAGAAGAATTCTTCCACATGTTTCTTTGGTTGTTTCTCTACACGAAAATCCAGAACTGTTACCAGTGTCAGATTGTTGTCAATCGTTTGCTGTGACATTGCATAGAAATAGCACATGTCCCTTCACTGCTGGATGATTTTTCAATGCCTTATTGACTTAAAGGAAATGGTAAAACATTTCATGCAGTTGAATATGAAGTAATCCTGACCCAGCAGTGAGATGCATATCTCTGGCATTGTTCTTCCCCTTGCCAAATGTTGTCTCAGCCAGCTGCTGTTTTAGATTTAATGTCCTTGACTTGACGTATCCCTACCGTTTGCATTATTTGCTTCTTCTTTTTTTTTTTTTTATTTCCCCTAGTTTATGTCATTCTGCTGTATGGCATAAATAATTAAAAAAAAACCCCAAAACCTCAGTAAGAGTATTATCAGGAAAAAGCAAACGAGCAAAATAACTTCATCTGACCTAACATTACTATGCAGGTAGTTGCTGTCCAAAGGAAACAAAAATTTACTTGCCATACCTAATTTCCCTGGATTAGATGTGATCTATTTATCACTCACCTTGTATCTCCTTCTGCTACTTTAGCTCCTTTCATTTTGATGTATAATTTATGGAATCCTGCCTTTCCATATTTTCACTCCATATTTATCCTGCATTTTCTCTCATGGTCAGAATCACAACGCTATGGCAAGAAATGACAAGGTGGACAAGCCACTTAGAGCTGAGTTTCTACTTCATTCTGATTGCAGAATGGCTTAGGCTAAATGTGCTAGGAAAGCATAGAGTGTTTGGTGAGCATCCTGCCATGGAATTAATTTAACTTCTAACCTGCTTCAAATATTCCATCAACAACAGACAAGGCAAATTCATCATATGCTTAGATATTCATGTTCATTAGAAAGCACTGTATATCAGAGTTAGAGTCAAACTAGATTTCCAACATAAGTAGTCATAAATACAGAAGGTATTACATATATTGTGAACATCATGATACACTGATAAACTATCCCACTAGCTAAGTGGATGAAGGCTTATGGTCAAAGTTATGGTTGGCTACAGAAACCTCACTATTGTTAAGATTTAAAGGAAAGAGTAAATATACAGAAATAGTATATTTCTTCTTTGAATTTTCTTCATCTGCCATCTACCAGTTGGAGAATTTTAGTTAACCTTGTTTGAATATTTTCATGCTTTAAGATAATGGAATAATGTAATTTTAAAATTTTTTTTTAATGGATGGAACACACAGTAACAGCTCCAATTTCTATAATTGATGGGACCAATTTAACATCTCAAGAACTACTTACTATTAACTTTATGTGGCTAATTCTTGTTTTGTTTTGTTGTTTTCACATTGCTCTTCAGAGTAAATGGCACACTGTCAGTAAACCCATGATTAAGAGAAGTGGCTCAACTAAGTTAAAACAATCCTTTTCAGCATGCTTCTCTCTCTCTCTCATGCATTATATATCTATATCTATATATAGATATAGATATATTTTAAGGAGATGTACAGGATTCAAAGTAGTTTGTTGACATGTTGAAAGATCTCACACAGAGTGTAATTCTGGCTCTAGTGGCTCTTTCTGATTCTAGAGAAAAAAAAACAAAATTTCCACTGGCTTCATTGGGGTCAGGATTTTACTTGAAAGATGTCATGTTTCTGTATTGCAAAAGTCAATTCATTTGGCCCTTAACCTGTGCTTGCTTTTTGCACATCCTGTGAAACAGACTCATAAAGTCAGCTCTTTTTGAGGGATTCAGAGAGTGTAAAACCTGCTAAAATAAAAAAAAATGTTTTATTTGATGTAGTCCTATACTTCTGAAATTAAGCTGCTGTCACTGTTTAAAACAAGATATGTTCAGATTTGTAGTAATAGGGTTAGATTTCACGTTACTTCTGTAGTATCAGGTCCCTCAGTTCTGCTAGACAGACAGTCTTAAAAGCAATGCTTTATTTCAGAGTGGAATAAGCCTAGGCTCATTTATTTTCTTTTAGATTTATGGAGGACATTATGTGGAAAGACAAAAAACATGCAGATAGCAGATCAGAATAGACACTTATTTATTCCACCAATGTGTCATTATTAAAAACCAAGGAATAAGTTCATCAACACTGGGTTTTTGGAGTTTTTTTGGGGTTGTTTTGGGGTTTTTTTGGTGGCTTTTTGGTTGGTTTGGTTTTGGCTTTATTTTTCTTCATGTTTTTGATGTTATGGCACATTTCCAATCTACATAAAGCAGCATACAATCCCTCACAACTACAGGTATAAATATCTATGGGCCTTGTTTAGTCAAAGCAAATTATTTAAAACACATATCCTTATGAAATTTAAGAGACATAAAAGAATAGGGGTGGGTGCTGTTCAATGAGTGTTGGAGAAATGCTGACCAATTTTTAGCTAGAAGTATTAGGGAGCTGTGCCATGGTAATAGTATAAGCTGTGCAAGGAGAGTCTGTAACAGGATTAGGCTGGATAAACCTCTCTCCTTACTCATGAAAGAACACCTTTATAAGTCAGTGTTTTTCTCAGTTATAATCCTTGAAGTCTAATTCATGAAAAGTTTATCATGTAAGATTTTCAGTCAAGGAGATTAACAGTCTAAAAAGTAGGGCAGGAGTTAGAGCTATCAGCTCATGTTTGAACATGCAAGTACATCCATTTGCTTTAAAAAGAAATTTTTGTGGTAAATAAAGGACAGTACACCAGACCAATCTTTTCTTTACTGCAATGATTTTTGCTTTTACATAAGAAGAGCAAATGCAAATAACTGTACTCTATGATGAGCTGAAATATTTGAAGACCCTAATGGTTGGGTGCATTGCACGTTGTTGCTGGAGGTGACTAGAAATGGCAAAAAGAACACATTTACTTGCTCTCCCACCTTCCCTCCTGAAACATTGATATGCCTCAGTGTATTAAGGGATTGCAAGCACAGAATTTTCATACTTTCTGGTCAACTGTAACAATCCCAGCAAACTGGTATGCCTCTGGAAAACAAAAACACCATGAAAATACCGTGGAAAGTTCACCTGTCCTTTGTGTTCACCTTTTCTGAAAGTATAAATATCCAGCAACATTATCCAAAAAGTCACTCATTGTATCTTTCACTATATTCTTGGTGAAATTTGATTCAAAGTGAGAGATCCATGAAGTATGCAGTGACAGGTTATTATGGACTAGAGAAAAAAGGCTCTCTGAGCACAGTATGGTAGAGAAGACTGAAGGGGTAACCAGCCAAAGCAAGCAGGCCACAGGCAAAATGGACAGCAAAATAAAGGAAAAGATAACAAATTAGAAATGCATTATAGAAGAACTCAAACCAAAGTTGGACAGTATGGAGATAAAAATATCTGCATTGCTGTTTTTGTGCTACCCTTTGGCATGCGGAATAAGTCTTAACCAAAGTATGACGATTTATTCTCTTTTCCTGTCACCTAGCTTTGCTTCATGCCTGTAACTGGAACAAGTAAAGCTCTTCCATATATCACAACCTAAATCTTTTGTCTTCTAGGATTCTCTGACAACAAGTTTTCTTTGTAAGTTAAATCTCTTGCGTTACTTCTCCATTTACATTTGCAAATTTAATGTGATTTTTTCCTGTAAAGATTGTCATGCTACCTCCTTTATATCCACGAAGAACAGATGATGAAGTTTGTCTTCTGCTGCTGCTGGATACTCTCCATTATTTATTTATAACAAATACCCATCAAATTGAACTCTTTTTGTTGCTGTTAATTTCCCATTAAAAACCATACATGGGAAAAATTGTGATGCAATTAGTTGCAACTTCTTAAATATACCAAAAGAATGGCAAAATTAGAACTCAGTTTCCGAGTTTGAGAGCATGCCTGTGTGAGAGGCTGCTAGGGGATGGCTGAAGCTACAATGCCTTGGCGTTGCAGTGGACCTGATGTGGCACGCTTGCCCTTCAGCAAAACCCTGAGCAGGCCCTACTGGATTACAGCACTTGACTATCACTACTGAAATCACTTCCAGATTGGAGCAGACCCGTCACCATCTGCCTGTTGGGGCACAGGCAGTGGGGCTTGCACCTGCATAGGAAGACACACTTCCAGCTTTCTCTCCAGCAAGCATTAGGAGCATCTTCCATTTCCGGCCGCTACCTTTAGCGTACAGCACGTCAACACTTACTTTACAGTAAACACTATTTAAAATGGGTCATGCAGTTTATCTACTATGTTTCTTGTCAAAATATTCAGTAAAGATAAATTTTTTAAGTTCAAAGAAAAATTATTTCGAATAAGTCAGAGTTTCAGCTAATGTAATTTCATGAATTATGAGGACCACGAAGAAGAAAGTGGCAGAAAAGCATAAGAGCAAGCAACTGATCCAGCTAGTATCTACTCTTTCCAAAATGTCGATCCTGAAGTAATCTCCTTCATTATTTAGGACTGACATTAGGAATTTTTATTTAACTCTTAAACCTGAAATTCTCAAATTATGCTTTCTTGACACAGGGCTGCACTGCTAGCTTAGTTTTCTTCTATTGCTGTAATACTTAATTTCAGATATTCCAGTTCGGAATATGTCATTGCTGAAGTAAGTAGGTCAACATACAAGATGAGAATAGCAGTGGATTTCACTTCTTAACCTCTTACATACTTCCGAAAATTTGTTTTATTTTAAAAAATTGAAGAGATGACTTGCAACAATAGCCACAAAATCAGTCAGTAATTCATCTCTATAAGACAGAATTCACAGTTTCGCTCTTTAAGCCATATTTTGAGGTCTAGTCCTCTGGTCATATGTGATGGGTACATTTCTGTCTTACATGAGTGATGGAGCAAGTACACCAAATGAACTATAAAGACAAAGGCCTCCATTTTCTGCTGACTAGTCTCTGCCAAAGTCTTTTCACTTGGCCCAGGGAAAGCAGTGAGTGTCTGGACTTCTTGATGCTTGCAAAGGTGGCAAGGCTGTCTACAAGAGGGTTTGTACATCGAGGTGGTGTCTACAGGCTATTCCCAATCACTGTAAAGTCTCCTTGTTGACCTCTTGCTTTATCTGCAGAGACCGCTGTTATAAACTGGACAACCCCTGTCACTAAGAGTGTCATATAAGAAACAACTGACCAGCTTCAGCTTGGGTTAGACAGAGCCATGGATGCTTTGGTGCCATGGATTCTGAAGGAAAGAAAACATTCAGACCTAGACTACATCCAGAAATAACATGCTTTGTTTGAGTTCCTGGGGGAAGGAGAGGAGGGGGGAAACCATGACCTACTGCTTTGCCTGCTTTTGTACAACCTAAATTCAATCTATAAGAAGGAATGAAACAGTCAGCATTTCAGAAGCTTACCAAATATATTACTAGTGCCACGTCTATTTGTAATTATAGGTCAGTTCTTAATACTGCTGTAAACCACACATTCCAGGGCTTTGCAGACACTTAAGAGCATATTTTAATCTCTTTGGATAAAAGAAGCTGCCACTGGCAACAATAAAAGAAATGCAGACTAAGTCCCTTGGTTCTTACTACAAAATTAGGCTTTTCACTACTTTAAACAACTCCCCCAGCACACAAGCTGTATGCCCTCACATACCACCCATGCTAAGCTATTTCTTGTGACAGTTTCAGCTACATAATGGAAAAGTTCCATGTCATACGGTATCACAGCATCACACTGACAGTGCTCTCATGATATAATGTCTGGAGAGTATGATAAAAATATCAGAGGCAATGTCTCATAAAAGGCACTCACTGCTAATGGCTCCACAGATGTGTCAGATCCAAACGTATCAGATGCAAAGAAGCTGCAGGCAAGTGTCAATGGCAGAGGCTTTGCTTCCTATGGATATAATTGATCCTTTTGGATTTTGGAAGTTGTACAAGGATAATAAGGGCTGTCTTTTTCTACTGTATGTGCAGTGTCCAAAATTAAGGAAGAACTACATCAATTACTCTTTGTATCAGATGGTATGGGAAGCATGCAACAACAGCAACAAATCCCTGCTGGTACACTGAGACCCTCCTTTGCCCTGAGATCCCTTACCTCCTAAGACCAGGTATGGGAGGCCATAAGGAAGACTTGTTCTGGCTTCTCTGGCTCTGTCAGATGCAGCTGTTCCCGGCGGGGAGGGAAGGGTGGAAGGTAAATTTGTGGCCCACCGGCCTAATGAGAGCTCAGGATCCTCAGTGCAGCTCTTTCTGATGCTCTGGCTCCTTCCTCGCCCAGAAGCTCTGTGCTCTGCTCTGTGTCTGTCACCCAGACTTTCAGCTGTCCTAATTGTGGTGTGATTCACTCTCCCAGGTGGGCATGGCTGGCAGGCAGGGCTTAATCAAGACCGTAAGTATTTTCCTTCGTGTTGAGAGAAAGAAGTGCTAAGCTGATGTTCTGGCTCTTATGTTAGACCTACTGAAACACTGGCCTCAGGGAATGGAGGACAAGATGGACCTTGACATTTTAAACACCCACTTTATCTATTCAATGTATGTTTAATAATAAAAATTAAAAAAGAAAAAACATAGGTTTTTAACTATGTCTGAGTTCACACAAAATCAGAAAGAAAAAAAAGTAAAATATTTTTCTACCCTTCGTTCGCTCCCCATTTCCAAGGTTTGTTGTCCTGCGGATGAACATCCAGCATCCTGCTGATATTAATGACTAGTAGGACAAATTTTGGAGATTTCACCAGTGGTTGCAGTGCCACAATCTAAATGGTGTGGCATTAAGTGAGTAGTATCATCCTTTTCCACGAAATATGATACAGTTCATCCTGCAAGGATTGACAAGTCCAGCTTGACACTATTCAGGCAGCAAATAGATTTGAATTTTGGGTCACTTCAGAAAAGATTAGACGAAGAAGAAAGTTCCTCTTCTTCTAAGAGAGATTATTGATGTTGCATGAAACGCTTTTTTTGCAAAGGAGGATGCAGATGCTCTTTGCATTGATGAATGCTTTGACATTCTCTTGAGAGGAAGAACTTGTGTCTTCCAAGAACTATTTTGTACATTATACAAAGTGGAAGACTTTAAAATAAAACAGTTCACAAGCCCATTTCCAGACTCCTCAGGTATTGGATTGCATGGTGGCTGGAATACACTAAAGGGACCTGTTTACATCCCCAAAGGCAGACAATGTGACTGAATCTGGAGTTGCCAAGGCTTGGTGTATTTTCTCATAACTGAATTGCCATGAAAAAGGGTTGCTGTCAGCCTGCCCAGCCTGTCATATCTTTTCCTGTTTTATTATTTTTTTAAAAGTACTCTAAAATGAAAGTACATTGTTTCTGACAAGCGTGGGTTTTGGCATGCTTTGGTTTAGTTTTAAGCAAGAATCCGGCTCTGAAATATTAAATGTCAAGTAAGAAGGTGTTTCTGTTGGTTTTGGTTTTTTGTTTGTTTCTTTTTCTGCAAGAAAACCCAGTATATATTTGCCTTTTTTTGGTGCATTTATTTTAGGCTCATACAGGCTGTGATGACATCAAGTCTTGACTCTCATTTTGAACTACTTGAATTTGGGCTTCTGTCTGTTGGTTTAGAGGTATTTTGTGTCGGCACTTCGATACACAGAAGCTGCAGGACAGGTTTTACTGTCTTACACAGTAAGTCTGATTCTGTTCACACAAAATGGCATTGCCACTCAAGGAGAAGCCACTAGCTGGGGTAAAGGTAGCTGCATATGTCTTGTAGCTTAAATGAAGGTCACAGCAGTAATATAAATTCTCATCTAGCACTATTGGAACTGGTTTCAAAGTGCAGGTGAAAAAACTCATAATTTATTTCTGTGAATTATTTTCCATATCATTCTTATTGAAAGTTTTCAACATGCAGTCATTAGTTGCAATTACAAAACCTTTTATTCATGCACTGTAAATTAAGTGTTTCAAATGTGACATAGTAATGTAGGTGAACAGTACTGTATATAGAGGAAAAGGATGTTATGACTTCTGCTGTGGTGATGTTTGCTGGTGGGTTGGTGTCTGAACACATGCAGAGCACAGCAGAACTGAGGTTTCAGTGGGCATAAATTCAAATCAGAAGGAACATTTAGTCAGGAGGACTGAACAGTGAAATCGGGTACTTTCCACATAATGTTTATATTTTTATTTTTGTTGATGCTGCTTCCTTGAAAAATGATGTTGTTTAGTTTGCCCACTTCACTGAGGGAAGGGCCCAGTGCCATTATCCTTTGGAAACAAGTATGCTTTGGAGAAACATTCCAAGACAGCGTAAACACTGTATAAGCATGAAAAGAAAACAAGTCTTTTCTTTCCCAAACCTTTAATGAGAGCAGTTCCTATACGCACTGGCAAATTAGGAATATAAAAAAGCCCAATAAAAAGGATGAAATCAGAGCTCCGTTTTAAAGGCTGGCATGAGTTATGCAGGGCACTGGTGCATTAGGAGAATGATGAGATAATCTTTCACCACCTCTTTTCTTGTTTAGCTTTTTAAAAATGTGATTTTTGAAGTGTCTTATTGTGCCACAAAACGATTTTTATACAGACCAGTATTTCACATTTATTTCACACAGCAGTAACTCTTTTGTTTGTGTTTTATTACAAAGCACTTAAGGGATTATAACTGTGCAGCATCACCAGTTGTTTTATTCCTCTGCCAGGAAGGAGAGAAAACTAATGTACATGAAACACATTAGGCAATAAAGAGAAGAAATGTAGAATGATCAAAGGTACTGAAAAACCTCTTGCATAAAAGGCCAGAGAATAATTAGTGGAACTCATAATTTTCTAATAAAGAAAAAAGTGTGACATTTGATTTGATTTGAAAAGTATAGGTGAATTTATGCTGTTAAAATTTGAAATCATGGCTCAAATAAATTAATTATTCACTTATTATTATTATTATCCACTTAGATTTAAAAAAAATACAGCAAGCCATCCATCAATCTAAATAAATTGTCTTTTAGAGGTATGATAACTACAGCAATTTTTAAAAGACAGGTTGAAAAGATATGGTGAGAAATTTGGATCTACAGGAAAAAGCAGAATTTTCAAAACCATCCAGATTATGGGTATTGTTTTGAAAATCTAGAGTTGCTTCACTTAAGCATTTATTGCTAACACATCATAACTTTTTTTGTGTGTGTAATGAGCCAAGACTGTTTTGCAACTCGTTGCCACAGAAGAAAATAATGGCTACTTCCCTGATAAAAAGACAGAACATTCTACATTCAGAGGATAATCAATTAATATAGTTCAACTTATTTAAAGAATGATGTCAGGTAAATCTCCCAGAATTTTTTGCCTGCACCAAAATCAATGGCAATTTTTTCTTTGGCTTCCAGGGTCAGGATTTTAGCTTTAGGGTTTTCTTGCTACAAAGACTTTACACAAAATTACACAAAGGCACAGCAGATACAAAGATAAAATCCAAGGCCCTAAAGAATGGAAAAGGTTATTTCAGTGGCACAAGAAAGCAGTTATTCTCTAGTTTGTTATGCTTTGTGACTAACAAAAGCAGGACTGTAAACTGAACTTCAGCAATCCCCTCACTGAAGAGCATGCCTGAGACAGAGAAATTATCATCGCTGGGAAAGCTCAGTAGCAGTATCCCACTTGGAAACAAGCACTACAAGGCTGTGCATGGCACACTAGCGATGGAGCTGAGATCAGACCCTCTGGAATGCTCCAGACATTAACAGTCTTTTGCTGCTTGTCACAAGATTTTGTCCTCTTTTTCAAAGCAGAGTATCTCCTTCCAGCAACAGCACATAGCTTGTGTTCCAACAGAGCAAAAATAAAATGGAGCTGATATTGTATAAGTGAAACCACCAGGGAATGATAATCTTTTGGCTACCGATACCTTTCAACTCACCAGGTTCACCCAGCACGTTTTTTGATAAAATCCATCCCTGTAGTGTTTCCTGGTACTATATATCAACTCTTAAACAATGACACATTTGTGTTGCACCCAGAATTATGAACACATTTCACACTTTGAGAAAACGTAGTAAATTAACTATACGACAAACAGCCATGGACACGCTGAAACAAAAAAAAAAAGGCCTTCCATATGCATTTCATCCCCTTAGATAATTTCTGAAGTAATCTTTGGTTATTCCTGTTCTTTGCCTAATTTTTTTCCACAAACACACAGGCACACTACTGTTGTATATTGGCTTGTTTGCAGGGGTATAACTATTAAGTCTAGTAGCTGGGTGATTTTGTTGTTAGATATTTACTGGCTTTTAGTAATCAATAAAAACATATATTAAAAAAAAAATTATAACTACAAATTTAAAATATTTTTCAGGCATGGGACAGAGAACAGAAAATAATACTTTTGTGAATTTGAAAGTATTTAATATAAATTTTTCCATATACCTGGCAGGCATTAATTACATTAGTGATGCATAGTACCTGCACTTTTTAATTTTTGTTCCTAGAACAATTTATAGATACAGAGATTGGAATTCAGAGCTTGTGATATGAACAAAGATAAAAGACAAGTATTTGGCAAAAGATAACCCATAATTCAGTATTGTTAATATCTGGTCTCCCTCGCAGTTGATGCTTTGTAAAATATTTAACTGGTTACCACTTGTAAAACCCTGACATTGCCCATTATATTTGTAGCTGTGTTCTTTCTTCAGGAAATTTTCTGATGGCTCGAGTTAGAAGTATTCATCTCCACATTAGAGGATAGGTTTGGTTCTCAAATGTATTTTTTACTGGTTAGGTCACATAGAGTTAACATTCTTGTGGAGGAAGAGGATGCATTCTATTTTAAAGTATTTATTAGTTCTGTTTTGGAATCACTTTCAGATTTTATAGCCCTTTCTTTTGTCTCCAACTCAAAACCTGACCTGAAGGCTTTGTTCCCGTGCTGGGCCATCACAAGAGGGTGACTGCTGGAGACAGAGCCTGACTGATGTGCATGGTGAGGAAAGAAACCCAGCTGAAACTGATGTACTGGTTTTAGCATCTGGGCAAGGTTAATGCAGCAGATCAAGGAGGGTGTTAGTTCTTAGACGCCTGGTGAGCAAGGGAAACATCATCCCCCTAAGGGAGACTCTGGCACAGAGACAGAGGCTGGCCATTCTTGCTGTTGAAAACTGGGAGGGATCTCAGAAGCGGAGCTGGTTAACACGTCTGCCTCCAAAATCTGCAGCTGCTCCTCCTGGCATCCTGAGATACTGCAGAGGAAAGGAATACAGGGGGACTGTTGGGAATCACTGCTAATGTACCATCTAGCAGTTACATCTTCAATGTAGATAATCATCCATCATGCTCAGCATTTTAATAACTCAGTGTCTATATTCTTGGAAGTAGCATCTGTGGGGACCTTCACTGGCCCTGCCTGTGTTCTAATACACCATAGGAACCACATGTTCTATTCCTCTCTTCAATAAGAAAATGGGGCAGAAATTAGGAAGGCTGTCTTTTACCTTTAAGTGTAGCTCTTAGCACTCTTTAAAATAATATTCAGCTTGGGTTTCCTGTAGGTATTGAGGTGAACTGTATTACCAGGATAAAAATCTGTACTCTTCTGTACAATGCAAGCCTTTTCTCTTTGTTATTACTGCACAAAATATGCTGTGTTTCTAGTAGTAACTGAGACCTTGTAGAAGCAAATATCTAGTGCATGTAAGAAACAGCAGAAATTGGGTCATCTTTGATTCTACCCAGTTGCTAAAAGAGGAAGTACTTCTTTAAATGCAGTTTTGTACTGGCTTGCATCAAACTGCAGTATGTCACATCTGATATTTACAGTAGTTTATGGACTGAAAAAGGATGAGGTGAATTCAAGGTCAGGAGGATTCTGTAAATGCTATTCCTGCTGTTCTCTGTAATCCTGCATGCATGTGTGGGGAATAGTCCAATTTCTTTTTACACTTGTGTGTACTCACACTGGGCCCTACCTAGGTTGGTGCTGAGCACCTGCAGACACTGGCAGATGCCAAACATCTTCCCCCAACCCATTTCTTCTCCACGGTAATCAGATGAGCTGAAACCTTATAACCATACCTTCTGGCCCAGCCACAGCTCTTACAATGATCCAGCCTGGATTTGACTTCTGTGGCTCATTGCTGATTTTGACCATTAATTTCTTCCTTGTTACATAACACTTCATAAAGACTCGGAAGACTGCGGATCTAGTAAGTTAGATGCTTAGGGAAAATAAACACACGATATAACAATGCACCACCTGCACCGGAAAGACAGCCTGGTGGTTATAATTAATCAATATCCCACAGGTGACTGTGGTCTTCTGCCTTTGACAAAATACATGGCTTCAGCCAAAGTCTGATCTCAATTACACAGACAGAAATCAAAAACAATTTCACTGTATTTTCTGATGTAAACAAGACCAAAGTTCAGGCTTCAGTTTCTCTCCTTTTTTTTTTTTTTTCCCTCCGAAATATTATATTCCACCAAGGATCTGATCCACACAAATTCTGAGTCTCTGGCATACACAGACATACACAATGAAATTCTACCCATCAAGATTTGGCAACATTTAAAGTATGTCTACTGAAACTTAAAGCAGGATAATATAGACATGGTCAGATACACAGACAATAAATGAAAATAGGAGAGAGGCAAAAAAGAGATGAAACAGAAGAGCTTGAACAAAATAAAGTGCTAGAATCCAAAGGGCTCACCTCCTCACCTTCATGACTAGTATGTCTTTTATGTTTGACACCCGGGTTTTTAAACAAATGTAGCTTGAGCAGCAAGAGATTTGAGCCTTATTGACACTACACTGATGAGCATGACATGTACTTCCCCTTCTTAGGAAAAGTAACCTAAAGACCATTATAATCCTTCAATATATTTCAAAACTTGGGAACCCATATCTCTTAGAGAAGTTCATCCAACCCTTTGTGACTGGTCACTGTGAATCTCCCATGTGTGCCAGGTCTGAAGCAGGCTGTGGACACCTGGCAGGGCTGTCAGGGAGACCAGCACACAATGGAAATCACTTCTGTCACCATGTGCATTACTCAGTGATGGGGGCAGTCAAGTGGCGACACAGTGGTGGCAATTCTGGGCATGGGAAGCTGCCACTAAGCCAATAAGCTCCTCTGTGCAGCCTGTGGGTGGTACACAGCAGGGAGGAGTGATGTGGGAAAGGGCTGGAAGCTGCTGACAGTTCCCATGTTGCACCCAGCAACTCCCAAATGTGCTCCTTCTCCCAGCTACCTCCCACCTCTTTCTCCCCAGGTCGAAGCACAGCAGCCAAGACGCATCCTCCCAGGCACGGGGCTCCTGCCTGCAAGCTGAGGGTCCATGTAATGTTTGCTGAATAGCTGGGGAGAGGGTGGTGCCGGTGCCCAACGCTTCATGGGTGGCCTCGCTTCCGAGTTGTTTTCATCAAACCCAGATGGTGATGGTGTGCCAGAGTCCTGGTGCTTTTCTTCCACACGGGTCTGTGTCTGAAGGCTGGGCCCCAAGGCTAGGGAGTCACAGACCACGAGTAGCACTGTGCTGAGACTTGCTTGTCAGACTGTGGTCGCTTCTCATGAGAGTCTGTCAGACAGTCTGGCTTAGGAAGGAAATGGTCTTCATCTCTCTCACTGACAGCGCCTCAGCTCTTGCCACAGCCAGCAGAAGCAACCCACTAAGGCTCCTGGTGCTGCCTCTGGGAACAAACATTAACTTGAAAACCATGAGCCCTCTCCAGGTACAGCCTGGTCAGAAGGCAGACAGTGACCTCCTCTGAGCCCCATGTGTGACTTGGACTGCGACTGGGCCTGAGAGAGCACATTTTGTGGGGTTTATATCCTTCTTTCTTCCTTTCTAAAATTTATTTTATTAGTTTTGAAAACAAAATAGCTAAGTAGGAAAAAAACCCAAAAACATAATCAGAGCCAAAAGAGGAAATTGTATACCAGGAAGCTAAGTATCTAAATGTTAAGAAAATGCTGTGCAGCATGTCAGATGAATGTGTTTATAGCATTCTCTGAACTGTTCTCATAGAGCATAAGGATCCTGGCACATGGTGCTTTGAGAAATTATTGAAGGATTCCTTCTCCAGCAGGGGCCTCTGGGAGTCAGGAGGAATGTTGGAGTGAATATCTTCTCCATACATTGCTGGTCTGTGGTGTCTGCATCTTTCACTCCAGACACGTGACATGAGTGTGAGTAGCAGGTGTTAGATAAATATTACTGAGGAATAAAAGACTGGAATCGAGCAGGTTGCTCAACAGATTTCTCAAGCAACAGTACTACTATGAGCAGAAGCAACCAGTTCTGTTCTCCATAATCCCTCTTTGAGAATGCATTTGCAAAGACCTATTTCTCATCAGCTTACAGAAAATGCCTCGTATTGGTCTATCTGTATCTGATATTCTAGAACTGGTTTGCAACGTTAAATATTAATTTTAACTTCTACACTGCGTGCTATAGCTCAGAAGATCAGGCTTCCAGCAAACCTCAAGTTCCTAGCAAACCACTGGGGCAGGGTCCATTTCTTGGAGGTTAGGGTGAGTGGAGGGAAACGGGACTGATCTGTACCGTTGCACTCCAGCAATCAGTTTCACCAGATTTAGAGTGGTGGTAATGAGCCTCGCCTGGCAAAGGCTGTAAGCCTGAACTAATGGCTGGTTTTAAAGTACTTGGAGAGCCCTGAAGAGAAGGTGCAGTGCTAGTGCAAAGCATCACTCTTATTAGAGTCTGTCATTTGCCTTAGCAGTCTGTGTGGAATTCCTAGCAGCTTTCCGGCACTTTTGGTTCTTAGTTTCACCCTGGGGGACTCTCCAGTTACTTCAGTACCCAGAAGCCTGGAAGAAAACTTGATGTCCACTACAATTCACTTTCTCAATATATTTCTCTAAGCATATACAGATAATCAGGACACTTTATGAGAGTAGTGTATGGCCAGAAACATCTTCTTTCAATGTATTCTTTGTAGCCTTCACATGCTTTTTCCCATAAACTCTTCCTTTGAGTCTGTTTAGAAGTAAAACATTCTAGTCCAATCTCAAGTATTTTCACTCCTCTCTAAACAGTACATTCATGTACAAAAGGAGCTGGAAATCAGTTGTAGCCACTAGGAGACATGACCTTGAAGTCATACTGCAGAAGGAGGTCATAGTTTTGAAGGAGGCTGATTAATCGCAGATAGAGCAAACCTTTTGAAACCTTAAACATATGAGAATATTTACTTCATGTGACTCATACATAAAACATGCTTAGAACAGCAGTTTAAGAGAAATTTCTGGTAAGAGCTCACTCTGTCAACTTACAGAAATAAAGAAAATATCTGAAGTGTGTTTCTAGATGTAATCCGGTCTCAGCAGCTACAAGACACTGTTCAATCTGAGATGAATGCAATAGTACTTGGTAAATTCCAAAGACACAAGAAGGATCCAGAGATGGAAAGAATGCCAGACCCTTACACGTGGAATTTGCATTATTCTAGTGAACAGAATCACCTTCAGTGTAGAGGCTTATTTTCCGTGCAATCAGACCTATGAAAGACTAAATCATAAAGCTATCGAATTACAAGAGTTCAATGATTTCAAATTACGAGAAGTGCTTATGTTGCCACCTGCTGGGCTTCATTGCTTCACGAGCACACAAGACAGCTCAGCAAGCACACTGTTTTCCAAGTGCCTCTTGCAGATACGGGGTTGCCAGTAATTTACAGTTGAATAAACAGAGAGAGTCGCAGAAAAAAAATACAAAACAAAACTATCAGTGTTAATGTGCTTGTGGTTGCAACGGACTACTTCTTGCTAAACCCAAACCCCTCTTCAGAAAACCGACTATTCAAATTGTTTTTTGTTAAAATGCAAGTAAATCCATTTTTAAGGTCCATGTTTGGTAACTCTTACCACATGTGAAAATACCTGTTTACAAGACAGGACAAAAATATATCTGACATACTGAATAGGGGGGCTGTTTTGCTACAGTGTGGTATCTAATACTACAAAGACAGGGTAACAGTAAGTATTTGAGCCCTTTTAAATAGAATATTTTACATCTCTTCTATTATGAATGTTTTAATCACTTCTGTTGTTGTACAAATACTGTAGAGTTCTGTTTCTGCTACTGAGACACTGTATCAGTTTCCAGCTGTAATCAACTGTGTCAATGCAGCCATCATTTAGTTCTGTTTTATGCAATGCAGTTCATCTGCAAGACGATCCAGCATAATTGGTGTAGATGTGAGTGATGGCCCAAATTGGTGACAAGTTTGCAGCAGGCAAAGTGCTTCCTGAATGCCTTTTCTCTCTTTAGATTTAGAAAAATCATGAGAATGGGAACTAGTAGAAAACCGTTCCATATGAGACTTTGCCAATAAAGTGTCATATGTTCTGTGAAAATAGTATTCTTTCTTCCACAAAAATAGCTCTTAGGAAACAAGTGAAATTAAGTCTAAGAACACAATACATTTGGGGAATTTTTGAATCTAAAAATTCTTTGGATGAAATAAAAAGTGAAGCGGGAAAAATACTTCTAAAAATTCAAAATCAAAGTTAAAGTTGTGGTTTGGCCCTCTACTTTTACTCCTAAACAGATTTTGGTCCCTTGACCACAATGCTATTGAATAGGGACAAAGAACTTCGTAAAACCAGCAAAAGACCCAACCCTAAAAATGCTTCGCTTTCATCTGTGTAATTGTTTTATTGTTTCCACTTCCCAGGTCAAAGGATTTATGGCAGTTTAATCTAGTTTTTCTTGGAAAACATGTAATCGAAAAGCATGTTTCACATATATGTTTCACATTCATCAAAGGATTCTAACCCTTTATTTCTCTTAGACTTTAGGTGATGCACTCTGAGAAATACAACATGAGTGGAAATACCTGAGGTTTTTTTAAGGCAGTCAGAACAAAGGATGTGATGCATGCTGCAAAATCTATCTGCAAATATAATGTGTTAGCCTATTTGGATCACCATGGTTAGAATTCTTTCAAGGTCAGAACCTGGTAAGTTGAACTTAGCTGACATTTAAATGCAGTGCTGCAGACTGTAGCATGGCAGTGTGGTTGGACAGCTTCAGTTGCAGTTTGTTCTCTCAGAAAGGCAAAAACTTCCTCACTGACCCAAGCGGAACTGATCAGAAACATCTGTACTACCACAATGTGGAAAAGCACTGGGTATGCACTGTAACTCTGCTCTCAACAGCTGGCATGCTTTTCCTGCTCTTTATTCATGACAAACATCTTGCTTGCATTGGAGACTGCCACTCCCAATGCCAGCTAAGCTGGGTTTTCATTATTGTTTTCACTAATGAGAGGAGTGATATTTTGACATACCTTCATGTTGATTTTATTGATAAAAAATATCTCTAAATGGTTCTGCAAGGGCTGGTTCATTTTACTAGGATGATCCTGAAGCTTTTGGATGAAACAACAATACCTACTTCATATGGCTATTTTAAACTAATTACCTGTATCAGTGTAATTTTACTGTACAGAATTTTATTGCATGATTTTATTGAAATGAATGATAATACATGATGAAAATAAATTTGGAAAGAAAATACTAAAGTCTACCCCATAAGTGAGCCAACCAAGTCACGAGCAAAACAACCATCTACAAAGAGAGGTGTTATAAACAGGTTTTGGGCATGAAAAAAAATGCAAACTCAAATTGTGGATAATACAGACAGATGGAGGCTATAAACTGAACAAATGACACTCTCAAGAAACAGAAAAAACAGAAAAAGGGCTGTGTTTTATTAAACTTTGACTTCAAATAACTGAGTTTATCTTTCCATTTATTTCAGGCTGGATTGCTGGAACTGTGTTGTAAAGAACTGCCAGCTATTAAGGGTCAGAATTGTCCTCCCTGATCTTTTTTGGAGTGCTGTGAGACTCCTAGGCTTGCCTGGAACATGCTGACATTTAGTGTGCCCTCTAGACTAGGAAGTCAGTCTGGAGTCACTGACTAAGGACCTTGGGACTTAGGTTATCACCTCCCCTTCTTCATAGACAAATTTTCCCTTAGAATAGCAGCCAACTAATATTTGAGAGGATCACATTCAAGAAAAAATAAAACTATAGATCTGGTAAGACTCCAGAAATTTCTGCTTAGTTCTAATAAAAAACCCTCAAGACATTCATAACGCATATACACACAATTGCTGGAACTCTACTGGATAGAAGCTCTTCTCATTCTCCAGTCTTCATTCTTCATTCTCCAGAAATACTACGCTGTCTAACATTATACTTGTCCTGTATTCATCATCAAGGCCACAGACCTTCTTCAGATCCTTCCTAACCTGCGACTAACTTTTGCATAAGCCAACAGCTCATTCCATCATTTAGACAGCTTACAGTTTTCTAGTTAAACACAGCTGGATCTTGAGATCTATAGGCACACAACTCCCTTGACCACAGATGCACAGGAGAAAGGCCTCTTACCTCCCTCAAAAAGAAACTGCCTGTCCAGACCACTTCATAGCATAGTCACATTTCTGAAAACTGTCTATTCTCTCTGGCATTCAAGTCAGCTTCACAGACCAAACTGCGTGGAAAACACTAGAGAACCTGCTGATATTTTCCACAGACTTTTTCAAAAGAGCCAAGACAAACTGACATGGGTGTCCTCCCTTGTCTTTTCAGAAGTCTAAATTTTGCTAAAGCTGATATTCTGGAAGTCGTACTGGGTATTTTTAGTGCCACATCAATGAGGAATTTGGTGTCTAGTCTCTTAATGTTACCTACATGAGATGAAGTTTGTCAAACATGCTTGGGATCCTGGGCATGTCAACGTTAAGTACGCAAAAGTGGAATTCTGCGAGTGCTCATTTCTACCCTTGTACTTGGTTTATGAAAATTCAGAGCTGAAATATGGCATGCATGTCAGATCAAACAGCCTCTCTGTTTTCTCTTTGAGAAGCTAAACGGGCTGAGCCTCTTTATCCTCATAGCCACAACTGTGTTTTTCAAGATACATACTCCTTTTACTTCTTATCTTCTGAGTGATATAATGCAAATATTTCGTATTAAGGGATTAAAAACCCTCCATGTGGCTCTGCTATATTATTTGAGTGCATCCAGCTTACAGCTTTGTAACACGGAGGGTAGAGCATGATCCAAGATCCTGACTCTGGCTTCTTCCATGCTGCACACATTTTGCAGCCTCATGGCATTACACCAGTAAGTTTAACTTCTCCAAGAGGTATTCAGAGAAGATACCTCTGTCCAAACGCATCAAACAAGCCTAAATGGTAGAGGAGGGGACACAGGGAGGAAAACATCTATAGGGAAAGCTATGGTGGCCAACAAACCAGCATTTGTACAAAGAGGGAGTAGACTGGAGAAAGAGGTCTTGGAAATCTGCTTTTATCACAAGCTGTATCTGGCAGAGACCTTATTTTACATCTTCCAGCCTTTAAACCTGGTATAAATAGACAGCAGTAAGTATGACTTGTTTTGAATTGGATATATTACAAAAATAAAGTGTGAAACTAACCCGAAACAGCCAGTTTCCCAACTATTTAGATTTACAAGTCCTATGAGCTAACCTAGGTAAATCATTTTCCCTTTAAGGCGCCAGAAAAAGCAAGGAAGGCAAAGCACTTACTTGTTTTGAAATCAATCTCCTCTTTCTGACGAGACTGGCAGCTTATCTTCCATTTGAGATTGTATCTTAAAATTTTTGTTCAGAGATCTCTCACTGCTGCTCTGAATACCTCCTTATCACAATTTGACTTGGCAGTCTGATTCAGCTTCCAAATACAGGTACAAATCCTAACCCAATTCAAACACTCTTACCTTAAGAAGCAGTTCACTCTTGTTACTTACATGTTTGATGGAGGGCCATATTCTTGGAGAGATGGCACCATTTTTTAAATATATGCATCTTTCAGTTTCTTCTTTTTATTTGCTACCTTTGCATTCTTGAATACCTAATTCAGAGATACCACGGGTTACTTGCAGTATTTTTTTAGACTTCTGCAAACCGTTTTCTGTCCTGAAAAATATATGCCAATCATTATATTTCATGATAATCTGGAAGAATCTTAGAGTCCAGTGTTCTACAGGCTATACTGTAATACAAGGCTGGCCTAATTTTATTAATATTAGACCTATGCCTATGCATAATTTCTTTTAAAAAAGTTTCGTTTGTAAAAATTCTGACATAGACAATCTACTGAAAATCTCAATAAACTTTAAAGTTCTGGGTTTCTTTCTTCTGAGTTCAACTAGCAACAAATTCCTGCTTAGAAATTGTTCCGTCGTTTTCTTCTGGAAAGAAGTCTCTTTAATCTGGATAGATACAGCCTATCAGGGAGGCACTTAATCATTTTTCGAGAAGTTAAACATTCTGGCCTCCTGGAGTCTCACTTGTCAGATACATTTTCCTGCTCTGTTGTCAACTCTTTCTTCTCAAGTCTATGAAGATTACAAATTTTTTTCTTTAACTGAAAATGAGAGAAGTTTTTTTAAGAAATATAGATTTAGGAGGAATACCTAATCCTTGCATGCTCCAGAGTCAACAATACTCTGTGTACTTCAGTTATGATATTGACCAAGGAATAAACAGTAACAGCATTCAAGAATTCAGACAGTCCCTCAGGCAACTTCTTGGAGGGTTTTCCAGGCTTGCAGGTTTTGTTTCTTGGTGGACTTCATGCCCCTGTTGAATCCTGCTTTTGCACAATGCTACTGTGTAGCTGGGGGTGGCATGTCTCCAGATACAGCAAACTCATTTGTACCCACTGTGGCTGACACAGTTCAGAAATACAGAATTCAGAAGCCTTATCCCCACTGACAGTGAAGCAAAACCAACCACAGGATCCTCAAAGAAAATACTAATTCAGACAAAAAAACTAATTCAGACCTAGAATCCCTTCTTCATGGACCAGCCCCCTGAACTGGGTAATAAACCCAAAATTCTCAACAATGAAATTCTATTGTTAAGCAAACATAGGCTTTGAAAGCTTGTGTGCCATCATAAAAAACTGCACAGTCTAATTTGATTAAGACATATACATGTGTCAGCATCTCATCATCCTGTACCTATATATTACTGTAGGATTTGTTTCAGTGAGTACAGAATCAAAAATCTGGTTTACAAATCCTGAACTAAAGATTAGGCATTCAAATTGTCAGTAGTCAATACTGAAAACATCATTTCTACATGGTGCTATATGCTTTCTAGGTCTGTGGCCGGCAAAGAGAATTCACAGATCCATATAAGTGCTCACTATCTTTAGGTAGAAACTGACATTACGTTTACGAATGTATTTGTTCCTCAAGTTGTGGTCTATTCACTCCTAGCAGTCTTTAAGAAAAAGGGTCCAGGAAACTTTTTTTCAGGCCTATTAGGTATTTTTAACTACTGCCCTTAAAGATGCAGGACCTTTGAAGTTTGTATGGTAACTGTGACATTCCCAACTCAATAAATTATAACACTTTACATATAATACTTAACTGCAGTTATGGATTGTTTCATTAATGCCCAATTTTTGAAGTCTGCAGTTAAACCCTTCTTAGCTTGACTATGATGTTCTGATTTGCTTTTATAAAATGCCTGATTTTTTATTTGTAACTGATGGGTTCAAACGGCCGAATTAAAACGTAAGTCATGGCTGTTATCTATGATCTGAAAGTGCATGCTCATTTGTTTAATGTGACTGAACTTTGCTTGTCAATCCGTGCCCTGATTTTCTGTATATTTTGTCCAGGAATAGTTTTAGCTGCTATCAACACGATTGTGGGAAACTAGATGAAATGTCACTGGTTTTGAAGTACCAGAAGATATTTTTCAGCTCTTTAAATGTGCTGTGGCAGTAGGAAACATGGAACTCAGCTGGAAATAACATTGAGCCAAGAGTGGATGAGATAAGGTTAAATGACAAATCACTAAAGTACGGAAACAAAGGAAGCAAAGTAGCTCAATTTCTCATTTCCTTTTCCTCTCCTGCAAAAAAAGTCAGATGATACACGCCAAGCAATAATGAGAAATGTTCATAAGATCTCATTTTAACTCTATTGAGAGCAAATCATGAAGGCACTCTCAGTGCATCTCCCAGTGAAAAAAGCTTGCTTTGAACTAATCATCATCATTGGCACACACACCAGAGCTGGTGAGCTCAGCAGAAAAGCTTGTGACAGAGTAACCTTGGGATGTGAGTGACAGTCTGAAATGGAACAATAAGCACTCTTATGCAAGTGATTGTTTATATTTCTATATATTTTGGAAATCATTGTTCCCATGAAGTTGTGGAGGGAAGGGAATGCTACAACCCTTGAGACCTTTCTGACGGCTGTTGGCTCCAGCTGAGCTCCTGCATGCTCTGGTCTCACCATCAGCCCTCACAGCCCAATGCTGATTTGACTCCCTGAGTGGTAAGGCTCACCATTTCTCAAATCCCACTTCAAAGTCAGAACTCATCAGCAATAACCTACCAGCAGAGACAGCTCTTAATTTGCCAGATCCTCATTTCACTTCCTTAAAAGATGATGTAGAAAACATACTCTAGGCTTATGGCTTCAGGAGTTCCCATACAATGGTATTTCTGGGTAAGACACAACGCACACTTAATGTTGGTACTTTTTTATTGTTCGTAAACATTCAGCTCATCAGACAGATTTTACTGCTTTTTGGGAAAAAATTCCAGAAACCAAAAAAATATATAAGTGTAGAGCTGACAATGAAACACAAAAAAACCTGTTCTGCGTAAAATCTCTGACAGATTTAAAATCATCAAGACACTAAGTCTACCTTTCAGAATGACACAGGGGCTCTGACATGTGAATCCCACCAAAAGGCAGAGCTGAATTTTTAATGCCAAACACTGCAGTGACTCTGAAAAGGCTTAATTTCTTTAAAATATGTTTTTGCTCTTGAAGTGACTATAGTGAATCTTGATGACCCAATGGGGCAGATGTAGCCAAAATACTTATCATGTCTAAGAAAAGAGAGTATTCCAAGAAGAGGAAGAGGGGACACAAAGGTGAGATTGTATGACATTCATAATCCTCTAATTACCAAACCACTCGTCAGTGGGCCAGCACTTGGTGTGACTTAGAACTGCCCCAGGGGCTTGCAGTGTGTGTTGCCAGACAGCAGCTCCTAGGAGCCAGTCTAGCAATCACAAACTAGTGCCCCTGTTCTTCTGTCCTCAGGCCACATGCCTTCTCCCAGCCAGAAGGAGGAGGGACGGCACTGGTCCAGCTCCGACAGCACCTCTTCTTACGCTGGAGACACTAAGAACAGATCAGCAGGGTTTACACAGCTTTGTTCTGTAGAAGAGAAACTGAACCTTTGACTCCTGAAGATATCTATCTTCAGACTACACAATCCTCATTCCAAAGATAAAAGGGCTGCTGAGGTACCATTGATTGTTTTGGAAATTATTTTCACCAAAGAATGCTGGTACTTCTCCAGTCTGAATTAACAGCCCGCCAGGGCTGGGGCCAGGAGCATTTCTCTAATAACAGAACAAAGATATTACTTCTTGTTTCACTTACTCCACAAATCACACAGCTTGATAGCTTGGAAAAGAAAAGTTGTTGGTACGCATATTTCATTTTAGTGTGTATGAAAGCATTCACTTCCTCTGATTTGTAAGTACAATAGTAAGTGTGAATGCTCTGAGAAAAGTCACATCAATCACATAATACATAACAGACAACTCCAGGCCTTAAGCCCATACAAGAGGTACAGTTTCTTTCACGATATCAGGAAGCCTAGATTGCTAGTTCACAACTTGTACTGGATTTTGTCATACTTTTTGAATAACCTCACCACTTAATAAAATGCTTTGGAGTAAGTAAAATAATAATAATTGCTCTCTGCTGTACCTTGTAAAAGGGAGTATTACTTCCTTCATGTGTTTAGCCTATTCCTATACTGATGTGTTTTGGCACTCATTCCTGTACATAACGTAACAGCGTTTTTCAAAATAGCACCTTCAAACACCTTCCCCATGGCTTTCTTGTATAATACCTAGCCTTCCTGCCAGCACTGGCACTCTGTTATGGCCACATTTAGTACAGAGGGCAGGGTGGTATTTTATGCCAGCCATCTGGCCCATCATGCTTGTTTTGTCTTGACATTAAGATGTTTTCTTGTACAAAGTTCATGACCAAGATGTGCTTCTCTAACTTATAAATTTTTTGGCATGATCAGTTTACTGAGCTGAGGATAAATCACATGGTCAGTATCATTCTTAAGCAAAAAGAGGGCACTTCTGGGTGTTTTTTAAAAACAGCCTGTCTGCTTCTACCACGTGACTGGAACCCTTTACATGTGAAGCTTTCACTTGTAGCAGTCAAGGGCTTGATCAGATGTACTTACACAAGGATGTGAACACTGGAGTGCTCCAAACAAAACTGGAAAACCCAAACAAAAATGAACAAACTTAAAGGAGCTACTTGGTTTCCCTGATTAGTCAAGTTCTGCTAAAGGTCCTTACACTAACCAGAGAGTCTTTGAAAGAGGAGAAGCAAAATTTTCAAAGAACTAATTTTCTGTATTAGACTTTACACTTCAGTAGCAACGGCTGATTTTTACTCTGGAGACTTTAGGAGCACATGATATCATTACACAATAAAGTTTTGGTGACCATGTCTCTCCAGATGAATTTTATTTCTCTCATGGTTTGTCTGAAAGGTACGGGTGCATGTGTGCGTATTCATGTGCACGCACACACACAGACACACATATATTTTATTGAGCTTAGGATAAATGTGTGTGTCTGTGTGTGTGTGTATGAGAGCAGGCAAGCATTGGTATGCATGTGTGTCACATCCACTTCACTTTGCAGGTTTCGGTTTACAGGACCTCTGGTGGACGATCAGTCTGTCTGGAAGAAAAGTACGCCCACAAATATCACATGGAACTAGCTGGGCTTGGGCGCTGGTCCAGGCAGCCTCATTTAAAGCATCAAGATCATAGAAACCTTTGGCTGGAAAATTAGAAAAAGAAAGTATCAGCTTTCATTCTGGAGACCCACATTCAACTCTTTATGGAAAATATTTTCAGGAAATACCTGTTGACTGAGCCTTTCAGTTTAACCAAACCATATTGCTTTTGCAAATGAAAAAGAAAAGAAAGAAGCAAAAGAGTAAAAAATATATAAAAAGGACTCTGTTTTTTGTCCCAGGGGTTGAATTAAATTAACTTCAAACTGAATCATTTTGTATTGTATGAGAGTACAGAGAAAACATCATGCTGTGTGTTATGATCTGCATTCTCAGCTAATTATTAACATCTTTGCCTACATACTATTATCAGCAAATTCACTTTCTGGCTTTGCTTCAAGCTCTGTTTAACGAGCATGTGTTATCTGACCATGGCTACGGGTGGGAGTGTATCTTACTTGAGAATATGGTCTTTGTACTGCTCTGGACAAGGGGCCCAATTTTCTTCCTGTTGGAGTCTATGCAATTTATACTAAAAAGTGGAGTAAATCTTAGATAAACCTAAAACCTTACAGACAAAACCTACAGTACTTTTAAGCCACAGCTTCCTGTGAGGTCATTGCACTGATGCATCTATTGTCATCCAAACACTAATCCAGCCTTACCCTCAGTTATTTTCCACTGCGGGAAGCATGACTGCTCTGAAAAGTCGGGAGCATTCTTCAAACACTCAGATGTATTTTCAAGATTTAATTTGGGTAAAAAAAAAAATATTGTTTACTTTCATCTTGAAATGGACTTTCCTTCTGAAGTGGATTTTCACATAGTGTTGTTTCAAACTGATTTGCAAAAAGGCCAGGCAGGTTGCTTAATACCTAGATTTAGATCTTAAGGGTTTTCATCTGAAGTGCAGGGAGAAAAAAATCCACATGGCTCAAATTGAAGATGTATTTGTTTCACCCTTCTTATTTGGTATGACAATATAGAAAAAGATCTTAAAATCTGTTTTTTTTCTTTGAACCGTTAGCAGCGGACAATTTTTAAAAGAAAAGGATTTGTGCATTTAAAAATATTCCATGGTTTCTGTCATTGGCACATGACAGAGCTCTTCATTAAAGGCCCATACAATTTTAATATGATTCATATCCAATGGTTCACATAACCACAATAAGCCTTAGATCTCTTAATATGCCTGTTCCTAATGTTCTTTTTGTTAGAAGAGCAACCAAGTAGTGTTTCTTTTCTTGGCTGAGACAAATATCCCCTTTGCTTGCAGGAAATGAATGTGTATTTTCTGTACTTTGGAAAGTTTATGGAATATTAAAAAAAAAAAAAAAGGAGAGGGAGAAAGAGAGATGACTTTCTCCTCGCAGGCATGTGTTAGGCATTCCACAAACAAAACACTGTGTAATGAGGGCAGTGGTTGTCTTCCTGTGACACTTGAGTTTTCAGAAAAAGATTTATATAAGTTATAAAAGGTTTTATGCAAACAGTTAATATTTCTGAGCTTTTTTTGAACATTGTCTATTTCATTCAACAATAGGGGTAATCTCTCCCCCCTGAGCTGAGAAACTGTGAGACATGCAGTACATGCATGTGGTCTGAAGGTCAGTTACAGCATTTACCACATGATCAAGAGTAAGTCTTATGGAAAAAGAACAACACTGAGATTATTTTCTCAAGGCCAGGAGTATGAGGCAGCTGCAGGGGGAACAACAATTTTAGCTCAAGCTACAGAACTGATCAGGCTTGCATCAGCAGGCATTTAGGGACAGATGCTGGAAGCAGGTCAGTATCCCCAGGGGAACCGTGGGCACACAACACCTCACAGGAGATGCAAGGCGCCTAATATGACTCATTGGGTAAATGAGACAATTTTCTGATTCATATCTGGGAGCCTTCTGCTAGATTGTTTTCTCAAAGAGTGGTTGTCTTTCTGCTTCCACTCCTTCAAAATAAGAATAGTGTATTTCAAAATAACCTGAATTGTCCTTTTGCATCCTCCTCTTTCACATGGAATTCTCATTTTCTCCATCTGTTTTACCACACAATGTGTAATAATTAAAAAGTGCTCAACATCTAAAAAAGCAAATACAATGAAGATGTCTCTTGAACACATCTTTTACTGCAGATTCAACTATGCCACTTGGCATCTGTTAACCAAGTTCCGATTTGATATTATTTGAACTTTGACTATTATTTTGAACATCTGGTTACTGTTCTCAGCGGTCCTGCTCTCTTCTGCATGTCTTCTGAGGACATATTTCTTTGTACTGCTGTAAACTGATCTAGTGTATGACTCTTTCACAAGTGAGTTGTAGGAGACTTTGTCTACTTTTCCAGACATTAGGGGAAGCTGAGGGAAATTGTGGGGAATATAAAAAAAAAAGTGTGTGTGAATTAAATGCCTGTGAGGAAGTGGTCCAAACTTGGCCCAAAGTAGCTCAGACCAGCTGGCAGAGCCAGGGAAAGCATCCAGCAGGAAAGGTGAAATAACTTTATGTGGGAATAGGGAAGTGCTGAGAACAGCTTCCAGGCAAAGCATGGATAGGAATTCCTTTTCATCCTATAGTGAGTATATGACTCTGGGATACATATGGCAGCCCATCTCTGTGGGTGCTGAGGATCATCAGTGTTTGTTGATTTGAAGAAGTGGAATCTTAGAAAAGAGAACCCACAGCACAAACATGTAAAATTGGCAGAAAGATATTGTTTACCTTATACTACATGTATTTTTTTCTCCACTGTGTTTATATTACAGTGTCTCACAATGAAAGCTTCTCAGACTTGTAAATAAAAAGAGATCAATAACATCTATGGGCTGTTGACTGTAGCAGAATCTGGCTGAAATATCTACACCTAGGCTGCCTGAAGGTATTTTATTTTAATGATTCTGTGTCATGTCTCCACGTTATTCTTGGATATTTTTGCTCATTTTAAGACATGCCTGTCTACAGTATTAAAAGGAGTCAAAAAAGTAGTAATGCAGCTGTGAAGCAGATTGCTAGCCTATTTGTGTTTTGATTCAGGACACATTGACACATAGACGGGACTGTCCCAGGAGGCATGTTCCATAGATAATGACTACTCTTACTTCTATGGATGCTTCACAGAAGGAAAGCTTAAAACAAGCTTTTGAAAGTAAACTGGAGAACAAAGTACCTGCAAACTGTGTATCTATTGCTTTAAAGTATCTTTTCAAATTCCTCCCACTGTTTTGCTCATCTGTCTTAATTTGGTCTGTAGCTTACCTTGCACAGTTCTGACTTCAGGCTTTTTGGGTTCTGGCCTTCTCAAGTGCTTGGGGAGGTTGTCATTCTCCTGGTGCCATTTTTTCAGGCACTGTGGCTCATGTATACTAATAGATTTTGTTCCATACTCACGGCCACATATGTAGCAAATCACTGTTGGTGGCCGTTTTATCACTTTTTCCTGCAAATAACAATGGTGAAGAAGAAGAAATATTGTTTTCAATATTAATTTTGAATGATTTTGTATGAAAGCAATTATGTAGATAAGGAACCTGATATCTGTGAAATCTGTGTAACTGTTTCTTTCAGTCTGGTTTTGCTTGGAATCAGTCCTGAAGCTTGTAAGAGATATTGCCTCATTAACTGGGCACCAGGAACAGGCAGGTTTCTTCTGCAGATGCTGGGCTGAAAATTCTTGTGTGTGACTAATCAATACTTAGCCGTGTTAAGTTTCATCTATTTTCATACCCTTAAGTTCATGAAAATGGTAAGTCTTCACACACAGAAAGAGCTCTTCTGCTTCATCAGGTTGCAATGAGGCATCCACTTTAAATTGCTGAAGCCATTTTTGACTTAACAAGCAGAAGTAAAATGTAAAACAGCAACAAAAGCTTCCTCAGCTGAACTCTTGATGTCTATCACAGGTAACAGAAAGACTGTATCTTCCATCGGAACACAGCTCAAAGCACTGTGTCCAGCCTTAGTATCTCTCTTAAGCCGGACAGTGAGGGCAGCTGTCCCAAGAAGTGATTGTGGTTCCTTACCCCGCTTTTGCCACAGATCACTTATCTGGTTGAACTCTTAGCCTTCAAAGATCAAAACCAATCCAGGATATTTCAGGATGAGGGGCAAAATAGGAACTGCTGTTTGTTTATCCCGAAGGCCTTAGTGTGAACTTTGCCAGTGACTGCAACAAGAGCAGAACTGGACTCTAAGCAAATCATTGTTTTTACGCTGAAGATCGGCTTCTGTTCTCAGAGAAAAACAGCTCAACAACAGAAGAGATTCCTCAACCCCAAACCTCACAAATACATAATCTAAGGCTGAAAAATGTATAATTACTGTGGTATTGCAGATTATGGACTCGGCTGTGTCTTTAGGCGCGTCTTGGGCTAGGCGTGGTGTCAGTACCAGCCGTGCTCCAGGAAGTAGGATAAAAACATGCTGTAGAGAAGAACTTTGAGGCACACAGATGGGTCTCACAACTGCCAGCACTTCCTACACTTCTGACTGCAGAATACCAGTAAGAGATGAGCTATTCCCTGCCCTCCTCAAGTTAGACAGACAGCCATGCCAGACCAAATACGGGAAACCTTTCTCACTCAAACGAGAGTGGTGGGGGTTTCATTTTTTCCTCTGCTGCTTTGTAAGACAAAGCCTAACCTGTTCCAGTATTTATGACTTTCTGTCAGCCCATCAATGCGTTCACAAAATTCTGGGCAGCTCTTCTCGCATTTATGTTACAGTCTGAAAATGTCATTAGTGAACAATCTGCATAAGATTGCCTTCCTGTATCACACATGTAATCTCACTTACATGAAGGAAATACTACTCTATAAAGTGTATTTTTTTCTGGGAAAAGTTGGACTTCATCTGGAAAGTTCTCACAGTGTCTTGAAATATAACATCCAAAGACGGTCTCTCCAAGGACATTTTCAGCCTCTTGATTTTCAAATGGAATTTCCTTGCCATCTTTGATAACACAGTATTTTATATAAGCATATTTCCTAATATATATAAAAGTACGGCCTTCTTCTCCTATTTTTAGATTAATACAGTAACAGCTGTTTTAAAAACACCTTAAAATTTTTCATTATCAAATTTCACCTACTTTACTTCAAGTCATGAGCTAGAACTTGTCTGATTTTGAAGTAAGACTCTGGGTCCAGATACAAAGTCTTCTGAAGACACTGTATGTTTATTTGTAGGCTCTGGACAGCTTTAGATAAGGATACTATAATCAAAACTCCTGAGGTCAGAGAGCCCTTTTCAGTGTGCATGCCTGCTGTGGGTATGATTATACTATTTTAGAAATGGTTTCTTAAAAAATACTAGGTGTAAAATCACTGGGAACACTCTTTCCCAACCAGTTCTCATTAGCTAGGTTCCTGCCATTCATTTAAATGGTTACTTATTGGCTTCAAACTAGAAAAGAGCAATTTGATTTACTTTCAGTTTGTAGGAACTCTTCATATACTAACAAAAAAGGAAAAAGGAATCCTAGTACAAATGCCGAAATCTTTTAAAGTAGAAATGTCTGTCTTTTGCCATTTCCACAATTAAAAACAGTACAGAAAGAACAGCAGAAATCAGAATTAACTAAAAGGAATCAGGTCACTCTTAGGATTGAATTATTTTTATTCCAGAAAAATACTGAGATTGACCCATCACCACACATACAATTATATACACAAATTCTTCTCTGCACACATGTTTAAAACCTGAAAGAGATTAGCCTAACAATTGCTAGTAACAGATTTTTCTGTTTTTAACTGTGGAATCCAAGATATGATAAGCTTTACTTGAATTTCTACAGCTGATGATATTTACCCTTCATTTCTTTTTATTTTCAATGTGCCTATCCCAAATGTCACATCTGGAGGCCTGCAGTTAGAAACTAAACTATTTTTGGAAACACCACAATTTTCCAACCCAAACTACTCACAGGCCAGTGGCTGGGCTGTCTGTTCACTGCTTTGTTTTTAACTTTCAAAAAGGGTTGTAGGGAAGGTCTGTTCCTGAGGATATGTGTTATTATAAAAATACCTACAAATACCTAACAGTGTAGTTAGGCTTTCCTCTGGTGTCTCAGTATTTTCTTTTTTACTCCAAGACTGCTAAATATGTCTGCGTGACTATGAATGAAGTTATTTAGCTCAGAGGGCTATGCAACTATGTATTTTCAATAGACCTGACATTACTTAAGGTTAGCCCCAGGCTGCTGTTATGGTGTTACATGAGGTCAAATCCTTCCATACTGCACAAAGCTTTTTATTTCTTCTTAAGTACACACAATAAGACTGACTCCCAAACTCCCCTACATAAATATTTATCATCCAGGACTGCACACACCTCTGCCTTTCTTATTTGTTTAATTATCCATGTATTTTAATGGCAAGAGGGGAGGCATCCTGCCTGAGGACAGAGCTCTTGTCATAGACTAGAACTGCCAAGGATTAGAGGCTAAGGAAAAGACTGGTACAAGCACTTAGCAGCAGCATTCTATTGTACGAAAGCAGCCCTTTCCACACATTCCTCTCTGCAAAGTAGAAGGCATTTTGCATAAGGATCATGGACAAGGTATAGCATGGTTCTCATGAGTATCCAAAGCCGCACTTCACAGCCTACTGAACGTCTGAAACAGACACAACAGCACTCATGTTAGGAACTGATCATACGCCCGTGTAGGAAATTTCCTTGAACAGCAAAGTAATTCTGCAAGATGATGCATATAGTTAAAATACTAGTCCACTGGAAGCCCTGAAATATCCCATTTTGCTCCTGATGTGCTTTTTTTTTTTTTTAATTGAGTAAGTGAGCCTAATAAATATGGCATTCATGCATAAGCAAAGGAAGTAAGCTCAGTCATTCCCAATGATAAAACTCAGTAAGTTTCATTCAAACCATCCATCCACTGTCCATTCTCATCTAACTTTTGCTATTTGCAAATTTATTTGCCAGTATTCTCCTAGGAAGGTTTTCCAAAACCACTGCAACGAGGCAAAAAAAGCTCGTCATTGACTTCCCACCTTTGTTAGAATTATACTGCATCTGAAGAAGTCTTCCCTTTACCAAGATGCTACACGGCTTTATGCTAGAGCAAAATACAACCTCAAGGTTGCTGCTACACCAATTTTCAAGACTTACACTGTGTTAAAATGCACTACAATCCAGCAAAGGGAGATCAGTGAAATCTCTTTAGGTAGCTAACTAGATAAGAAGAAAACAGCAGATGGCAGCACCATCTAATAGGCTTTTAAGATCAGCATTATCTGTTGTCAAAAACCCCATAACTCATATACACACAGCAAGTTATTGATACTCACTTACATGTATCACACATTTTTGCCCATGAAACAACAGAACACAGACTCTGTTTTAGTGCAAGTCTGAGTTTCAGTAGCTCCAGACACCACTTCCATTGTTTGGGGTATCACAGCAGAATCCACAGCTGAATTTCGGAGCTGATGTGACCCTTGAGAGTCTCTAAGCATAGGCTGGTGTTTTACACAGCCAGACACGGTTAACTCAGATGTGTTCATTGATTCTGAGAGTGACGACAGGTACTGGAAGAGATAGTTTACAGAGGCTGCTCAGTCTCCACCTCTAAAGATATTTAATGCAGAACTGAGAAAGTGTTTGTCAGTGGCCTAGTTGATGCCACGCTTGCTAAAGGGAAGAGAACTCCAGGACATAAGGCAGAGGCATACAGGGAGAAGTGCTTGCAGTTGTAAAGTTAAAATGCACTTTACATGGTGTACCACTAAATTAGTCAGAACTTTATTTTGAAAATGAGGAAAATCCAGCTTTTTCATTTAGGGCATCTTTCATTGCATAAATTTATTTGACAGTAGCACTACTTCTCTTAAATACACTTAGATAAAAGCTGGGTGGTTTTTTTCAGTTATTCCTTTCCTCTAATATTTTGCTGAATCAGGACTTTAAGCAACTACTTAAACAATTCACTGTCACAGTGAGTATGTCTGTTAGATGAGACAGGGACTGCCTCAAATGCCTTCCAGCCAGGACCAAAACAGTTGCCATTTCACTCCATCACTAGTGAACCACTACTTTTTAACAGAATTAATAAGCAGCTGAGTAGCTGGTAAGGTGAGCAAAATTAAAACCATATGCTGGAAAAAGAGGAAGACTGTAGAGGAGACACAGACCTTGTCCCTGTTCAAAGCTGATCTGCACTTATTCCATAAGCTTAGTGCTTCTCCATACCCTTCAATGTGTAGACCTTTCAAAATGTTCAACTGGAAATGAAGATCCTCTCACAGAGAATTTAAACCTACAGGAAAGTGGTTTCCTTTGACAACTTATAAGATGTCTGTGAGTCCTGAAGAACCCCCCTTGGATCACAGGATATTTCTTTCAGTCTTCTCATCCTATCTCTGCCTTTAATGCATAACTCTGTACTAAAGAACTGCCCTAAAAATAATACAATAATAGATCTCAGAGAAGTAAAATCCATCATCCCTTCCCGAAAGTCATTGTTAATAATAAAGTCCCTCAAAGTCAATTACAAACTGCAATCTGCACAGCCTTATTAGTTCTGCTGCAACTGATGAACTGTAACTGCTTGGAAGTAAATGAGGAAACCTGTTGTTCACACAGAAGGAAGAACAGATTTGAACAGATTTCATTTTGGCTCTCCAGAGCTCACGGAAATAAAAAGTGGTAATAATGTTGTTGTTCAACAAGTCAGCAGATGTGAGTAAATCCACAAAGGGAGTAGATACGTTGTGCAAGAGGGTAACATTTTTTACAGAGTCACTGTCAGTGCCAAACCACACTCTAAATGTCTTTTTTTTTTTTTTTTTTATGGTATTATAACTATAGAAAATTCCCCTCACCCTCTCTATTTTAATCTACAGAATTACATGTGATGGATTAAACTCTCTGCTTCAGACCCCTGCCTTTCACTGAACAATCACCTTTAGAGCAGTAACAATGTAAACAGCATCACCTTTCCTACAGCTATAAATTCAGCTGTGCAGCACTTTGAACGGCTTGTGGATTATGTAAAATTTGCTGGTAAAAGACCTGAGGAGTGAACCTTAATTTGCCAAAATATATCAATTAGTGGCCTCATATAGCATAATAAAAAAGGGCTCATGATGTCTTTAGTCTCATGTGAGCTAGGGTAATGCTATTATCTTAATTTTACTCTGCAGCTGGTAAACTAACACGTTACATACTTTGACTTCTAAAGCATCTTAAGAAATGCTCTGCATAGCATTGCATTCCTTTGGTGACTGAGAGAGCTAAATCCCGTTTTCAAAAGTAATGTAGGCAATCAGGATTCCAATCCGCATTTGAAAAAAAAAAGCCATTTAACTTGGACACTGGGCCTAAATTTAGACATCTGTCCTACAAAACTTCTGGCCAAAAGACAGCTTGTGCAGAAACAAATGCAGAAAAAAATAACCCATTTTCCAAAACTCTGTGTAGCTTTTGGATAATGTGAATCAGCTTCTTTATTCTTGGATCCTGAATCAAATTCACTGGAAAAAAATGTGCAGTCTTATTTATTTTGTTGTTGTTATACCCAGAACTGCTGCCTTTGAACATGCAGTCCTCAGTAAACTCATGTTCCATGCCAAGGTTAAGAATAACGGTAAAATATGAAAATCATGTTTTGAAGTGCTGGATGTTTGCAGGACAACAAAACATTGCATTTCATGTTAACTAAATAAAAATACCTAGTATCTCCTAAAACATATAACATCCAAACCTTGCCTAAGCTGCTCAACAGAATCACCCACGGGACTATATCAAGCAATGGTCCCTCTTGGGTGTATAACTCTTAAAGGACCACAGAGAACCCAACTACTCCTATTCAAAAGGAAAATCAAAATAAATAGGAATAAGTAGTTTCCCTTATTCCCTCCCCAGTATCTCCCTTTTCTTTATCCTCTATTTAGCAGAGAAACATTTGCATGGAGCGAAAAGGTCCTTCTGAAGAAAAGTGATTTTAAATTTGATGGCAAGCCAGTCTCCCCTGGAGTGCCAAGCATCAAGATGCATCCACACCCTTTCATACAACACATGGTTAGCAATTTACCTGGTCTGATACAGCTGGTGCAGCCCTGCTCGTTCCTTGATGGGCCTTAGCTGGATGACCACCTGCTGAGCCAGTTCCAGATCTTGGTCCTTTACCAGATTTACCAGCGGTAGCGCTTGGTAGCCTCGCACCGCTGCTACCTCCTTTGCAACACCTTTCATGCACAGGGAGACGGTCAGGAAAAAAGGTTCGGCCACAGTTCCTACAGGGCAACAGCTGGGCTTGAGCACTGTAATAAGCTGCCTCATTTTCATCTGTAAGTGTATAGGAACCACCAGTAAGGACCTCAGGTTTCTTGGGCTCTGGCCTTCTAAGGTGCTTTGGTAGCTGATTGTTCTCAATACGCCACTTCTCTAGGCACTTAGGTTCATGTATAGCAATAGAACGTGACCCAAATTCTCTGCCACAGATATAGCACACCTTCAAGGGAGGTCTTCTTGGGAAGGGTGTTTGAGACATGCCTGAAGAATCTGATACTATTGTGATACTATTGCAGTGCCTGGTCACCTTTTCTGGGATCCAGCTTCTAGATGTACTACTTTGGGAAAAATTCTGGGAAGATCTGGCACATCAGATGGTGAAACCTGCTCTGAAGGCAAAGTGCTAGAGATACTAAAAGGGCCTTCTTCAGCACTTGACAGAATACTACAGGTTTTGTTCACATTCTTTTTCTTGACATTTGTTTCCATGAAGGGCATAACATTTCAGGAAACTTCTCTCTCTCCTACACATAAAGAGCTTGGGAAAGTCTGTTATTCAGAATTATTCTACATCTTCTTAATCCATTTTCATGGGCCAAAATATATTAGGGACTTCAAAGCTGGAACATTGAACCTAATGGCTGTTTCAGTAGAGAAGGGGGGTTTCTGTGTGTTTTCCTTATGTCTTTTGTTTTTACACGACCCTGAAACAAACAAAATTAGTACAAATTAATAAACGTGTTCTCTCTATAGTTAAGGTTACCAACCACTGGTTTATCACAAGGCACAATTAACCTTACTAATCTGTTATATTTTTAAATAGCAGATAAATAACATCAAATATATTCTTACCCATAGTGATCAGCTGAACAATGTCAATCTAAAATTCTGGTCCCAGAGGATGTAAAATCATGAAGGACATGAAAGAAGATGGGTTTGCACAAACTGAAGCTGATGAAATGCAAGTGGTTTGGAGTATAACCAATATGCTTTATTTTCACTTATTGACAGAACTGGTATTTCTGGCAGTCTTCAATTAATAAGCCTTTGATGTTGATACTTAAACATAATTTCCTTGTCTCCAGAGACATAAGAAAAAGTCCCTTAGTAGAGAGATGTCGATGTCCAATCTACGAAAGGATAGTCAGGAAGGAAAGTGTTCCCAGTCTATTGGATGAAGGACATTATTAGGCCCCTTTATTCAGCACTTGTGGTGTCTCAAACTCTCTGACCAGTCTTGATATTCCCAGTACAGGAATGTTATTAATAAAACGGAGCAAGTTTTTTTAACAAGGCTTACTGAGGTGCACTGCATTTGTTTAGTCTCCAAACAGTACTAAATATGTTTCAGTTTTTCAATGTCCAGTCTATCCCTGTAAACAGATACATTTGTGCTTTATCCCTTAGATGTTCATTTCTTATAATATTTTCTGCTGGTCCTCCAAGGATTATAAAATATAATCCAGACTATACACAGCAGAGGCTACTGTTTTTATTGCAAGAAAAAAATAAAAAAACCAAACTAGCACATTGCGTAGATAGGTAACTGCCAAGGACAGTCTACTTCATCTGTAATAGAAGAAGTATCTGGCTAAAGTCATCTTGCCCTTACTGAATATTCCAGACTTTATCTCAAACCTTCCAAGCTTGTAGGAGGTTCCTAACACACAAACATATCCACATTGCCTATCTTGGTGTCTTGGTTCACTTCCTCTGCTGCAACCATCCAACCTGGATCTTTTTACTGCTTTTTTGTCATGTCACCATTGCAGACTTTGTTCCTATTCAACAGCCTTTTCACCCTTATCTGTCCCGCCTCTGAACCCACGGCTGACTTTTACTGTACTCAAGGGCAATGACACATTTTTGTCATTACCTTTGAGACAACAAACTTAAACTTTGTCTGTGTCACTGAGAAGCACTGAGCTCATTCTAGTCTCTTACAAATATTTTAGGGGATATCTTAAGTACAGGGGCAACAGTGAAAAAACAAGTTGTTACCAGGTTAATGTGAATAGTCATCCTTTTGCCAGGCACACAAAAGTGTTTAGATTGCTGCACTGACACTGGTTGCTTAAATACTCACAAAACTGCATATTTCTGGGACACTTGGGATACTATCTTATTTTTTAAAAAGTTCCTGTGAAGCTTGTATTTATTTGTAGGCAAACTGGAAAATGTGAAGACCATCAGACACAATCTGTGATTTGTACTGGAAGAAATCTCTGTGAGCAAGTATGTCGTAGTTAGCTGTTAAAAATAAAATTCTTGAGGGTCATTATACTTTGTGCATTCAAAGTTAACACCTTGTCCAAAACGGTATTAGATAACTGTAGTCTGCTGAAAAATAGGGTAAAGTATGTGGCTGTAGTATCCTCTCATGTCTGAAGCAATCAGGAGTATCAGGTTCATATAATGTACGTTGATGGTTACACAAAACTATAGCACTGGAATTTTTAGTTCAGATACCAAAATAGCAGGTTCGGCAGTATGTGAAATTTAAATGTGCAAACTAGTATTTAGGCTACTGTACTGCACGGCTGTTTCAAAGACTGGGAGAGTTTCCAAGGAGGGTGGCCTGTTGGATGAATCCAAGCTGGGAAGTAGCCAAGCTCTTCAGGAGGATGAAGGGAATGGAGAGCCAGGGAAACATTAAAGGGTCATGAAAGCAGGGGAGATAAAGGTTATTGGCAGGTCACAGGAAGGGAGCACCAGAAAGTTCAGTAACATTTCAGGGAACTTCTGAACTTTGCAAGGTTCTATTTATGTCCTATTTATTGATTTATGTCAGAATGAAACTTTCTCGTACCTGAGAGGATTCTTAAAGCAACAGTGAACACTGAACTGCCTGCCATATGAAGAATGTTAGGTGACTAAATCTGTTGCCATTAGGAATGAATCAGTCAATAAAAGATGCTATAAACAATCTATTAACAATATAACCTATTGTTGGATTTCCAAGCTTGCTATTGTAAATACTTCATAAGAGAATTATGCTTCCTTGTGGGGATTACACCATTTGGTCTACATTTATTCCTGCCAAGTTGACTGTTATTATTTGGAAACTTCCTATAAATCCAGTGTGAAATGAAAAGGCATATGAGCAGTTCAAATCTTCTCTACAGCTCAGTGGTAAAGATGTGGAAGTGAGTCAGGACTGGGATTTAACAACTGAAAACATAAAACTTCCTTATGTTTCTCTTTTAAAAATGTTGCAACATGTTTTAATAAAGCGGGAAGGTACAGTTGATCATTGTGTATAGCTATGGGAAAACATTTATCTTCTCTGCAGTTCCACTGAGGACAATACTTAAATACAATTTCATGAACTGCAGTGACGGATCACTTACAACTAGTGGAGAAGTTCAGCATAATTAAAAGCAAGGGAAATACTATGGCTACTTTAGAATCAGGCTAAGAGCTTCAGTCTAACCAAAACAGAACAGAATGACGAGAGCGCAAAAAGCTCAGTACATCTATCTTCCTGTCCTGAAGTAGGAAAGGAAACTCATGCACAGTTTTTAAGCTTCACCTAATCAATTGCAACAGTAACATTATTGCAACAATAGCATTATTAACCAAGCCAGAAACTGCAACAACAGCATTATTAATAATGCTTCACTTATGCTGCCTTCTCTTAGCCACCATGTGTGATTCAACCTATAGAAGTGGAAACTTCTTCCCTGAAACAGCCTTCATTATGTCTTGTTTCATGTCAGCGTTGGAACTTGGAAGCAAAGTTGACACATACGTTTCCTATTTCCTGTATGCAGCCCATTTCTGAAGAGCGACCCTCTCTGTTTTTCATCTCTCTTGATTCTCTCATGTAAACAATTCCTCAAAATCCATTATAAGGTCATTTTATAAGCCTGGATTCCTTGACTGAATTGAACAAAATATGCTTGTGCTAGCTGGGGGATTAAACTGGCTGTTTCCAATGAATCCTCAACACTACTGCTTTTGACTTAGCTAGAATTCCACACGGAGACCTCCCAGCTGTAAAAAAAACAGAGTTTACCTTATGGAAGAACACACTGCATGAAGCCTCCTACTACCAGGATATAAGCATGCTTATTCAACGGACAAAATACAGGAACAGCTGTGATAATTTTGGGGAAACTGTTTTTGTACAGTTTATGGATGCTGACTGGTATCACAGCCTTTCCATGTGTAGCCATATCAGACTATAAACTCTATTTAATCTGTATGGCTGGTTTACTGTCACTGTTCTAATCTGCTAGCACAGAAAGATAAATCCTCGCACCAAATAAACACAGAGCTACAGAGCTTTCAAGCTTACATGTCAAAAAAACCCCAAGAACCTCTTAGACATGTTCGACTCCATCTAAAAGCAGAGACAATTTCAAAAAAATTCCCCTTGGACACGCTTGGCTTCATCTAAAAGCAGACACAATTTCCAGGGAAGTCCAAAAACAAATAAAGTAAGTTGTGGGAACCAACTCCTTTGCTATTTTTTTCTAAAAGTGCTTCATAAAGCTGAGAAGGATTTATATGGAGAACTTGCTCCAGGTGACAGTGGCTTAAATCCAGGAGGCTCTTTGGAGAGGTCATCTATAATTGTAGAGTGCTTACAAAATCAGGACTCCCATAACAGAGTTATGAGAATGTCTTCACAGGCTGATCTGCTTGAGGGAGAGGATGAAAAGCTACAGAGACACACTAAATGAGGAAGAAAACATATGGCTAAAAAATGGTGGCAAATACAAAAGCCTGGCAGAAGCTCAGCTACAGATCAGGTTGTCAGTGCCAAAAAACATGAAAAGGCTAATTTTAGCTTGCAGAAAAGAACTGGTTAATTCACTATCTCCGATTCAAGAATTCTTGGTTGTGTGAACCCTTGTTTATGTAAAACCCCACTTCACTCTGAGTTTTCCCTTTGTTTTCCCTTTCTTCAATACTACACTCAATGCTGTACATTTATTCTGCCTGTTCACCACGCAGTTCTTGGAGCCATAAGCTTTCTGTTTGTGACGTAACATTATGTAGGTCATTTAATAAGGGTGATTTATGTACATTGGATTAAATTCACAAGTATTCTAAAAGAAAAGGTTTTACTTGTAATACCTAACTTTACTGTTATACAAATTGGAAATGTCTCAAATAATAGCTTTAAATGGGAAGCAACAAGCAAAAGCTTCTTGTACTACAAGGGCACCCAGAGATCCTTGTTTCTCAACCTGGGCTGGACTGTGTAAACAGACAAAGGAGAAAACTCAGTATAAGAGGACATAAGATATAGAAAGAAAGAGATGAAATAAGTGATCTGCCAAGTGTAACACAGCAAGTCTGAAAAAGAAGGAAATTAAATTTACACTCTCTAGCACCCCAATACTAAATCAGTTTGGTCACAGGATTTTCTAAGGCTGATCCCTAACTTTACAGTCAAGATAAAGGTAAGTGTTCTTTCTCTACTTTCCTGGGTTCTCATTATATTTACATATAAAAGAGGTGTCAGAAAGGACCAAACTGACACCCTCTGTTAAGTGCCAGAAAGCCTTGCTTCAGGCTCTTTCCAAATAAAATGTTTTCTATGAGGCTTCCCATTATTCTTTAAGGGAAAGCAAATGAAATTAAACCAACATCTTAAGCTTTATGTTTTCTTGTGCTAAATGTTTTGTATTGCTCAATTATAAATCATTCTAGAAATCCATTAAGACAAAGTACTCAAACATAAACTGGATGAAAATATTGGACAATTTGTAGTATCTTACTGTTGGATCTGTTTTTCACTGAAAGATAAAAGGAAAAAACATTTTTATGTTTCCAACAATATTTTTAGCAAATTAACCACATATTAAAAACCTCACATTTTTCCAGCTCAGCACTACATTCTCTCCACAGTTTCTGGCTGAAGGAATCTCCTTTGGTTAGTCCTAGAGACTAATCATTTCCTTCGGCCATGTGAAAAGAATAATCTATTATTTTATTAAACTTAAATAAATACCACTGAGATGTAGGAAATCCAAAGTTTACTATGTCAGGATGCTTCATCTTGTCACAGCTGAGCATGATCCATGTTTTTATGCATCCTCCAAACATACAAATATTGGCATACACTTTACTTCTGTCAGCTTCAAGACTTTGTTACTCTGTAACATCTAGTATGGCAGCAGCCTGGCTTAAATGTCTTAGGAGTAATGCACACTCAGAAACATCCATCCAAGTGTGGAGCTTGTTCCAGCAGAGGATCAGGTGCACATACACCTTTTGCCCCACGCGATCTGCAGGCCAGAGGGTGGTGGTTATGCCTTTGTTTAAAGTGGATGCAGCCAGACAAGAGGACGGGATAAGAACACTCAAAACCAAACAGGCCAAGTTAAAAAGCCACTGTGTTCTGATATTTGCAAACAGGCTAGAGCTGTCTGGGAATTTTCTAATGAAAATTTTTCCCACTGTTTAAAGTGTTGGTTAGACAAAACTTGAAGTTTCCTCGAAGATGTACCCATATGAATCACACAAGAGAGAAATCATGTGTGTCTCTGAGCCTGTGTCTGTGAGTGTGTGCAAAGGTCCATTACAATATAAGAGAAGGAAAATACATAACTCAAGAGTTTTCTATGGAATTCTTATACAGAACTATTTAAGGTGTTCTTTGTAATTAGACAATCAGCCTAGTCAAAGCTTTTAGTAATTTTCCTCTGACCAATAAAATGACCAGGTCTTTCTTTGGATCTGATTATCTTCCTACCTAAAACTTCATGGGTCAATCAAAAGGTCCCTGATATCAACAGCAGCTAGCGTATACTTGGCATTTAAGAAGACCCCATATATAATTATGCAGTAATTAAATTTATTTTACTTAATTAGCTCTGTTTAAGTTTATGACTGTGTTACCAGAGAAAGCTGGAGACTGGTTCTAGAGACCCAGTAGTTCTTTCATGACACCAGAAAGAACTACTCTGCCCAGCCATAAGAAATAATTCCTTTGATTTGACTGAAATTCTAACATTATATGAAAAAATTATGACTGCTACTAGTTAAAATACATGGGAAAAAATGAAACATTTTTACTGAAAAAAATGTAACTTTTCAGACTTTTAAAATTCAAAAACTTTTAAAATTCAGAAGTCAGTAACACCATTCCCTCACATCTCAGATATCTTTCATGCTCTACAAACAACGTTCTTAGTTTTTGTATTTTACTTAGTGATGCATTACAACTTATGAGGGTAAAGATTATCTTTTTTTACTCACAATTATTTAATACACTCATCTCACATTCTAAAGGAATAGTATTACTGCCTCCACACTTATCCTTGTGCAAAAATCAGCAGATATATTCCCAGTGTTGGTGACAATGGGGATACTAACACATCACATTCTTAATCATCTTCAGTTACTAACATATATCTGTGATATTTACCCTGCAAATCCTAGATGTCATATCAGACACGCATCCAGTAATGGAGAGATCAGGTATGTTAACCCCGCTCACAGCACAGAAGTACAAGAGCAAGCAGGCATTGAAACAAATATGCTTACACAGCTCAAAGGGAGCCACCTGTACTTTCTAGCTCAAGTATCTTTGTTCCGCACTTCCATTTCTGGAACTCCTATATGCAGAATCAGGGTCTTTCCCAGGGATTTTGATGATGACTGTGCAATTATTTCAAGGAAGTAGGCTCATCCTTGGGGAGAAAAAAATAGGTGGATGGATAAATGCATATTCAGTTACGAGTCTGAAACAAAAAGAATAGAAGCCAAGAATGTCAGCTTGTGCAAACTGATATAAGTCAGTGGAAATCAGAAGAAAAATGACACTGCACACGTGCTGAGAGCCTGTCACTGGAAGTGTAAAGTGATTCAGTGACAGAAAGACACTCTTCTCAATAATCTGCAGTAAGACAGTTACATTGTACAGGACAAAGTAATCCAAAGGCGTAAATGTTTTTTTTTTTCACAGTGTAAATCAACGTTAATAATCTTTGAACAAAGTGCTCCTGCCAATAAATTATTCCATTAACTAAGGTTTTTTGATACTTTTGTTACGAACAGGATACTCAGATAGATAATCTGATTACCATGGAAATTACTAAACTCAGCAAGATAGACCACCTATTAAAATATGATGAGAGACCCACAACAGCAGAAGAGAAACCGAGGGAATCTAGAACAGCAGATGAAATTATTTTGAGTGATAAATGCCTAGAAAACCAAAACTCTGGACATTCCATTATTTTGTGAAATGTTGGAAAACCTAAGAAGACATTATTAAATAGTTGTTGTTGCATTTCTCATGAATAATACAGCACATTCTAATACTTTGCAGAACACTCATGACGAGTGACTCAAAAAAGAAAGGGCCACCTACTAAATCTGTTACAGAAAACAGCATGCTAGGAGGGCTATCAAAACATTCATCATATCCAGCAAGAGCCTCGACAGCACCATAGCACTCATTTTGAAGGCTCTCCTTTGTAAAAAATCTTAAAAGCATCATTCTTCTAAATTACTGTTTTCCTCCTCCAGATTAAATCAACAGTGATTTACAACTGGTGTGAGAGGACATGATGGATAAAGGTCATTAAGTTTTACCTAGTACCCTTGGGTCCTGATGATTATGAAACTTGTCATGTTTAATGATCATCTTTTTCTCACTTTGTATTTGAAGCATTGGTCCATATTGTCCTATTTTCTGTTTTATAATTCTTTAGTGAGCAGGATTAAATCCCATGTGTCAACAAAAATACATATGGAATATAAGCCCGAAATATCCCCAGATAATGTGGCTTAAATGAAGAGACGTATCTGAGCTCCTTACTGTGTAACTGTAATTCACCTGTTTATAAACCAGTGCATTCTATTATAATGTCCTACTGAGTTAAGTAGATAGAAAAGTAAATTTTACTAAAATACATAAATTTGTAATGCAGGAAATGGTATTAATTTGTAACTTGAGCAATCAGTTCAGTTACAGTACCGTAAGAATAATTTTTGCAGTAAGCTTTAAGATAAACCACTCGGACAGCAAAGTTTTCTGTTTCTGTTGTGCTTTCCAAACAAAACAAAACACAACATAGCAAAACAAAATGGCTTTTTAGTAAACCTTTTCATTATTGTTATGCACCACATATTTTCCAGGAACAGAACTGAAAGAGGTCGTTTTTGCTGTATAGGATAATCAGCAATTATGCGCCAGGTAGAGTTGCCTTTTACACAGAGTAACACTTCTAGCTTTCAATGACAACATTGTTGGCCATGAGTACTGCAATTGTATTCTCCTGCCCCTTAAAATACAAACATAAATGAACTCAGTCCATTCCCCTAGAAGAGTGGGGAACTAAGAAGTCAGGACACCTGACCTGGTAAATGCTCACGCACCATATTTGCCAGGAAATTTCTGCAGAAAGAAATTCCAGAGAACGAATGCATCATCCTCACAGCAAGCAGTGAATTTATTACCAGCTAGCTGGTCTAAGGGTATAAAGTCACACAAATCTTTGTTGATTGACCCTTCTACTTATTTTTAACTGGGCCCCTGACCTGTGCAGGAATCCGGCCATCTGGTACTCAGGGCAAGCACTGTTTTAGCTGGATGAGGACGGGACATGGGACTGCATAATTTAAACCTTGGCTGACTGGGGCTCAGGCCAGGCACGTTGTCAGTACCATCTTCACAGGGAAATCAGGGGAAAACCAGCAAAACCGGGTTGTGAGCTCAGAGGGTCCCGTGCCTGTTGGCCAGGCAGAAGAGTGGCTTGGACTTCGGGAGAGAAGGAAAAGCACGATTCCTCCTCACCCAACCTCTCCTCCACCGCCCTGCCCGAGAAAAGGGTTCACAGGCTGATTCAGACCCAAGGCTCACGAGACCGTGCATGGCATCCCATTCTTCCCGTCCTCCTAAACACCTATTACCTCCGCTTGGATCACAATTCCCTCACGCCCCCCAGGGTGGGTGTCTGCGCTGCGGCCCTGCGGCCCGGCCCGGCCGCGCCTGAGGGAGGGCAGCGGGGCAGCAGGGAGGGAGGGCAGGCGCTCACACGCCCGCCCTGCCGCCGCCCCCCGCGCGCCGCCGTTACCGCGGCAACGCCGCACCGCATGCAAATCCCTGCCGCCGGCGCGCCCGCCGATTGGGCGGCGCGGCTGTCAGTC
>VZTG01008190.1:1030076-1065807 GCA_013397845.1 Melanocharis versteri | reverse complement strand
TGCCGCGAACGTCTGATCAGCTGAACACCGGCGGGGGTTCTGTGGGAAGTGAGCCCGCTCAGGCTCTGCATCCATGCGCAGGGACCCCCCTCTCAATCCCTTTCCCCTCTTGACTAGGTGAGAAGGGACAAATGTGAAGTCCGAGCAGCAGAGAAGGATAAGCATAAGGAGTCCTGAGCCCATCTCCCACGTAGGCACTCTTCTCATTCAAAAATTCGAACTTTTTGGCCAAACTGTTTTCAACACTTTTCCAAATTTAACTTTTGCAAGCTTCATATTTTCCGTGGAAGTTAATTCTACAGAAACAATGATAAATAATTGCTACAAGAAAACACCACTGGTTCAAACATTCCCATGGCAAGTGTTCTCTGGTGGCAGTGCCAAGGGCAAGCCAGCAGTGCCGCTTCCATGCTGCCCGTTTCTGCATAACAAACTTCAGTTGTCACTTGGTGAGAACTTAAAATGCACAACAGGCATCGTTTGTGTAGGGTCTTGCCAAGAGCAATGTCTTGTGTTCTGCTAAGCAACAGGGATCTACTGCAAACAAATTCTAGTACCTCTTTGAAATTTTTGCTGTGCTGCGTATACTGGTAAGGCAGACATGAAGTAAACTTGTCAAACGGGGTTTTACAGCATCTTTGACCGTGTGAATTCCCAGGCCTGAGGCCCAAAATTAAAGTTATGAAAAGCTTTTAGAGAAGTAAAATCTGGTTGTCTGATTAGAACATGATGCACTGCACAATGTCAGTGTGCAAAGAAGGGAAGTGATAGCAGGCAAGGCCTTCTGACACTGCAGCACCGGTAAGCCTGACAGCTAATTCAGCTTTGTACTGTGTATGGCAAAGAGTGTTCATCAAATGAGTATCACTTGGATTCAAAGTAAATGGCATTTGACCTGCACTTTGCCTTAGGGGTTAAACACAATTGGAATTGCACCAAATTTATTGTCAGCATGACACAGAGCTCCCATCTTTTGACAGAATTAAGATGCAGACCCTATTTTTAGCAGTATTTGCAGAATACTTTGATGCCGTGAAAAATACAAGAAAAACTTATTTCACCTTCAGCACTGTTTCTATCACCCAAGATTGTTAGTTTCAAGTTATTACAAATCACAAAACTGTGATCATTGTATGTGACAGATAAAGAAATACTAAAGAAAAATAGTGCAGTGATAGAATCAAAATCTACGAAGTGCTAAGATTAAAGTTACCTTTTGCCTCACAGATCTAACAGAAAGTTTAGAAATAGAAATGAAAGTATGTTTGCATGTTGTAAACACCTACAATCACCAATGTGCGTTCAGAAACTAAAAAATGTTTTTCTCCATTGTATGATTTTAGGTGGTAGACAGGTAAGACTGTTGTTTCCACATGAGCTATCTCAGATGTCAGCTCAAAGGTCTGAAAATAGCAAGATCAGTAATCACAATACAAGATTTAGGAAAAAGACCCCAGAATCTTAACTATATTCTTGTTTGCTTAAATTAATAAAAGTTCTTTCAGATCATTAGAAATGAGGAATAAAAGAAACAATACTTCAGCTCCAATTTAAAAGCCCACCCCAAATCCTTAACAAAGTTCTCATCAAGGTGATGGAATACATTTTCTATTACAAGTACAGTCAATAAAATAGATTGATTTTTTAATAAGTTACTGTGTATATAAAACTTGGTAATTTTTTGTATAAATTCATACCAACAATGTATTAAAAATTGGTGAGAAAGTTCTAGCTGAATTCCTGATTGGCATATTAGGTATGTATGTACGCATGCTTGTATGTGTGTAGATGTTAAGGTATTTGAAAAAGCAAAAATGGACAGCCCTGAAAAATGTTTGCTGTATTACATATGCCATATATGTGGTTTACTGTAGCTGACTGGTACAGATCTCTGTGTTACTTTAAATTAAATGATACAAAATTGCATTTAATCTCTTCTGGTTTGTATCTTTTCAATACTCCATTATCAGCTCTTGCTGACTAGATAGAATATGAACAAAAAACACAGGAATTACTTTTGCCAGAGAAAGAAAAACAGCAGAAATGAATGACTTTCCACTGTGTATCTTCTTCAAGCCAGACTCTATCACATAGTGGACAAGATACTCCCTAGAACAGGCTTTATTATATGAAGTAATTTACATTTCATGTACATGTGCAATTAGGGCATCCTGGAACAACAGGAAGGGTCATAGAGAAGCCATGGGAAACTTACCATAGGATATCAATGTGTCTGATAATTTCCCAAAGGGCCTGAGACAAACATCAATAAAAATATTTGTATCCCAGCAAGACAGGAACAGCCCTGATATAATTACTTTGCACATTTTTTTGTAACCATCATTCCAACTAATAACTCTTTTGCTTCTGCTGCCCTATTTTGCTTCCTCCAAAACTCTGGGTGGGATCCTATCTGGAGGTCAACTTGGAAGCAACAGAGGAACAATAAATAAACCATGAGTATAAAAAAATGCCTTAAAAAGTAGCTTGGATGGGGTGGAGGTGAGAGGTCATCAACTGCTAGGACTTCTTTATTTTTACTGTTTATTATAGCTCATTTGCTCATGGAGAGAAAACAAATGAGGGAATTCCATTTCATTATACATTATTTTTACTTTCTGGCTTGCTTTTCTGAAAGTTTGGAAATGTTTGTTATATGTCTTTCCCATTAACAGTATTTCTTTTCTCTTGTGTATAAAGCAGTAATATTAGCTCCACTGAAGATCTTCCTATGACAACATGTTTTGGTGACTGAGGATTTAAGAACTTGACTATTCAGCCCATGAAATCAGTCTATGTTTAATATGATTTAGTTGTTGTGAAGGCATTACTTAGGAGACCAATGTATTTATTTTTTGACATTGCCTTGGTAGGTGCCACCCTTTTGCTTTACTCTGCAGATTAGCATGCAGACCCTCCCTCAGAGCAAGTCTTCAAAGCATCTGAAAGAATGTCAGTAAATTAATTACCCTCTGTGTTCAGTGACTTTTCTTTCCTGAAGAAGAGAAAGGTTACACTGAGGCTGAAAGGAACGCATGCCATGTTTTCATTACCGTTTCCAATGGACAACCAGAAGACAGAAAAGATTATGTTGCAGCTAAGAACACAGTTCAAACATGTACAACCAGATTTCCCTTTGAAGCTGGAAGTTTTCCCAGGAAGATGGATATGCCTGCAGCTGAAGCAACAATCATTTTTCATGCAGTGAAATGCTGCCACACATTCCAAGGCTGGACTACTCCAAGAAAATTACACAGTGTTAATGATATTTCCCCATGTGACTACCTGAAAATACCTAGTGCTTTTTTTCATCAGAACTGTGTTTATCTCACAATTATACTCCTACGATACCTTTAATAATACTTGTCAGTAACAAAGATCAGTGGTGGCAATGTCAGATCCTCTGAATTAGTGTCTTTAACAAGAGAAAGGGAAATTCTGAGAAAGAATTTTGAAACTCCAAAATGCAGTAAGAGGGAGGAGGGACCCTTGTGTTTGGACAGAAAAAGAACAAACCCAGTATTTAGAAGAAGTAATGGAAGAATAAGTGGCAGCATAAAGACTGTAAGATGACGAACTTCTCAAAAAAAATAAAACCACAACCTTCTAGAAAGAACAATTTTAATTAGCACATTGAATTTCTCTCTCTTGGCAAAAAGTTTGATTTAATAACCAAGTCATTGACATCTATATGTGAATTATTCCTGTCAACAGTTGTGCAGTGCTGTAGCCATTAGTTTTACACTTCTCAGTCCATCGCAAAGGATGCATATTATATTGCTCTGGACACTGCTATTAGTTTATGCTCCCTCTTCAGGACTGTTGTTGCAGGACATGGTAGCCACGTTTATTGGCCTGCCTTCCCAGAAGGCAGCCCGAGAATCATCACTCTGCACACACCAGAGCTCTCTGCTGTGAGTTTCCTCCCCTGACTGCCAAGAATATCAGAGGAATTGGATTTGCAGAAACCCAAACCCCTTGCCTCCAGCTCAGGGCAGCCCAGGGCTCCTTTATACAGACTATACATTTCTTCCAGCCCCCTCGGAGTGGCTGACTCATTGCAGCCTCACACAGTCTGCCATTTCACGCTCTTTCCCTTCTTTTTACATCCCACACAGGCAGCCACCATTTCCAGAAGCTGTCCCAAGAGCTGGAATCACCTTGTCTCTAGGGCAGCCCCCTTTACCCTGCTATCACAGTGTCGAGCCATCAGCGAGCTTGTGTCCCGATCATCAATACCAAGATGCAAATTGGAACGGCAGTGCATCAGCTGCAGGGGAGCCCAGCTACGTACACGCAGTATACTTCATATATACATGCAACAGATGTTCCCCATTCCAGCCACTCATATTACTGCTGCCTGCGTGCCCTTTCTTTCACGTATCTTTTGTACCTAGAGTACATTCTTCATTTCATAAGCATCTTTCACGTCAAGAAAATAATAGGTAATGAAGGCTTCCAACAAAGCAGAAAAAGCTTAACAGCAACAACAACAAAAAGGAAAAAAAAAAGAAGCTGAACTGTATAAAGTTAAATATAAGATCAATCTATTTTAAACAAGAAGGAGTGAACTACTGGAGGAGAAACTGTTAACATGCATTGAGTTCTTCAACCCCACAAATCTCCATATCAAGCCCACCTGACTTCAGGAAAGACAGGCTTTAGGCTAGCTGGAAAATTAATTGGATGAATTACTATGACTATGTTACACATAGGTCAAACTAACAATCTGTTGATCCCTTCTGGCTCTAAAATCTGTGAGTCAAGTAATTCTTCCTAAGTGTCCCCCACAGGGATTTGAGCCTCTGTGACTTAAATCCCCACCATTTCTTTTTGCATTTACATGCTAAAGATTTTTATTTTTTAATCTACCAGCCTTTTTCTTCCTATTATTTCGTCACAATAGCCCCACCAAAATGGACCTCCATGCAGAAGAGCTGCAGGTGATTCTCTATGCTCTGTCTTTTTCCCTTCATTAACTGCATTGGAAATAAATAAGCCAAGAATAATGCCAGCAGAAAGGACTGATTTCCAGTTCTTCCTTAAAAATCCCTCACAAGCAAGATCCAGAATTTAATTACAGCCAAAAAAAGTCAAGAACCGCACTTAGATCAGTTTTTGTCCCATACTTCTACGCCAAGATATCACTAAAGCAACAGCTGCCTATTATAAATGGGACATAGACTTTAAAATCTCTCTGCACTCGACCAAATAGTGAAGAAAGTCAGAGATTCTTCAGTCTGCAGATGGGTCTGAAAATATTTGAAGGCCTCACATGTGCAGGCTGTCAATGCATCAAATGCCAAACATGTAAAACATCCACTGAGCCCTCTCCTGAGAACCTGGATTTATGTTCTGAAAGAGAGAAAGCAAAGTCTTGGTGTGAGAAGCAGAGTGGCCACTTTGCAAGATCAGCAGTCCCTTTGTATTAATAATAAATGAAAGAATCTGTCGCTATCACATTGGTCACTACTTCCCTTTCTTCTGTCTGCCTCCTCTTTCCTTTCCCATATTTCAATCTTCCTTTGTTTCTTACTTTTTTTTTTGTTTTTGTACTCTTTCTCCTCCTAGCACTTGACTTGTTAATGTTTTGTTCTGTGCCAGTGCTAACTTGTTCTTCCTCCTCTTTCTCTTTTCCCCCAGTTTGCTTTCCCTTTCATTTTGCTTTTCAGCATGCTTGCTCTTTGCCTTCATTGCCCAGCTGCATCATTTGAGCATTTTCTCTCTCCTTTCTAAGTCTTACCTATTTCAGTCATATGTTCATATCCCCAAACAAATACACCTACAATCCATCTTTGTCAGTGATACTCTTTTAGATGCTTGTTTTTTTGCAGGCCCGTATCCAGATTTACTATCGAATGTATGTGAGTAACTTGTATCTGGAAGCACTGTGTTGATCTCCGAATTTGCTCGAGTGAAAAACATTTCCAGTTCTCCTTCAGTATTTCTTCTGCTTCCTCTGAATTGTCTTCTAGATTTCCTTCAGCCTCTCTAGATAACACCACAGCCTGCAAGTTCTCTAGGCTTTCCCATCCTTCTCATTATTTTGTAGTCATTTTTGCTGCTGAAGAGAAGCAGAGGAGTTGAAGACAAAGCATGGGAGCCATTTCCAATTGCTGTCACCTGCTAAAGTCATCCTTTTTGTTGGTGGGAAGCAGGAGCAGCAGCCACATCCCTCTTTCCAGCCTGATCGGGAGAACTGGGCAGCATGACAATTTGGCTAAGCACAAGGAGGGGGCCTGTGGGGAGATGGGGGGAGAGATATACAGCAAGGTTTATGAAGAGGTAGGGGCCAAGATTACTATGGGAGAAACCAGAGAGTCTGCTGGGGAATAAAAGCGGTGACAAAAGGCTTCAGGACATCAGAGAGCTGAAAAAAAGGGGAATATCCCTTTCCTGTTGGAGGGGAAGCCCCATTAATCTTCTTGCTGTAAGTGGATTTAAAATCATTATAATGGAAGACAACAGAGTTAATCTTTCAACCATTTTCTCCTCCAACGTTGATCCCCACATATTGACCCCTTTCAGTACCTGCTTGGGTATTTTCTCTTTCTGTATCTCCTCAGCTGTCTGTCTGTATATCAAACTAAGCAGCTCACCTCACATTCCCTAAGCTCAGAGGATTTCCTTGGCCCTTCCAAGTCCTGTGTGATGCAAGCATGCCAGACAAACATTTAGCCCTCAAATGTACTTATGTAGCCTCTTGTTTTCCCCTTGTGTGGCTCTGAAGGGTTATGAAAATAAGAGGCCAAACAAATTCATGCCAGCAGTAATTCCAGCCCCACCCTGCAGAATGGGCAGACACCACATGGCCCTAGGAACAGCCAAATTTCGTGATTACTTTTAAATAAATGTTGACAGTTAAAAAGACTGCTCTATTTCCCCCAGTTTTCACTCTCCTCATGTTCTTTCACTGCAGGGGGCTATCAGCACCTTGGCTAACTTGGCTGCGGCATGACATGAGGAGACTTCACTCTGTAGGAACAAAAAGTTCCTTTGAAAACTTGAAAATACCCACGTAACAAAGCAACACTGGTAAACAGGATTTCAGCAAGGACCACAATGCTTAATGATTTTGGGGGTTAAGACGAGGCACAGATGAGGTGGGAAGAATGAACTGCTTTTCCAAATAGTTTAAGCTCAGTGTTTGCCAAGAGCTGCAGGAGGGAGACACAAACAGAAATATTAATAACAAGAAAATAAAGGATTTAGAACAGTGTTTCACTTAATTTTGTAGGCGGTTTGGGTATTTTGTTTGTTTGCCCTGCTTTTTTTTCTGTACTTGGCTGAGGGTACCTGTGGTATTATCTAGACACACCAGACAGGAATTTATAGTTGCCTTTTATTGAATTGTTCACAAGCTGTATGGACAGCACATTTCTTGTAGTTCTTCTCATCCTTTGTTCTACAGCAGACTTCAGTGCTCTGCTTCTGGCTGTATGTGAACAGGACTTCTTGGTGCTATCAGAATTAACAGGAACTTTCATGAGCCTTTAGAAGAGTGGAGTTTTTGTTACCTGCTTCAGAAAAGAAAAGGAAGATACTGTATATACATGAAACCAATTTTTATAAAGAAATATTTAGGAAAAATTTAAGACTATTCTCAATCCTTTTGTCTTCTGAAAACTGAGAATATGAGTTGTTCGCTCAACCATTTCACTTTAATTTCACTGTTGTCAATACAGATTAAAGAGAGCATGTGAGGATATTTTTAACAAACATTGCATGGTCAAATAATTTAGAAAAGTTTACTCTACAATGGTTGGAAATACAGCTGAAAATTTTGCATATCCTGTCTCCATAGTTTGTTTTATATCTTTTTTAATGGCAAATGCTGAATTTGTGTGGGTTTTTTTTCACTGTGTTACAGAAGAAACTTTAAGTGTAGCTCAGACCTCACTGAGGGCCTTCTTGAGGTTGCCTGTGTTACAAAGAACAAAAATATTAACAACCACTTTGTAACAGGTAGTTGTCAACTGTAAAAATGCTATGACACATTTGCATTTTCAACTTCAGTATTTTTCTAGAGGTCAGAATGGGGCTTATGTTGTTATTTACTTGGCATCACTTATAATATCAGTACAATACCATGATTAAAAGTTTTGAGTCTATTAAGAAAACATGAGATCTTTGATTGTTAAAGATAGTGTATAAGTTTGGCAGCTTTGGATATACACTAAAGCTAGATTACTTGTATCATGCTTTCATACTTGTTTTTTCCTTTTCACCTCCCCTCGTTCTCTTTGCAGGTATTGCCAGTAGCAGACTCTTGCAGATTTGCCTTCAAGATGCTTAAGGATATTGCTAGAGGTAATAAGAGAGCAATAGCATTGTGTCAGGGTTTCATGGACAGCACAGTGCTGTTTGACTTTCATATCCTCCTTGCAGGTGGCAAGACAGCAAACGTCAAGAAATCAAGTGGCACAAGCATAATGTATTTCTCCATATATTTCCCACTTGACTCTTTGTCAGTAATGGATCTGTACCACTGATTAATTGTGTCACAAAAGACAAGACAATGCTGGCTCTGCAAGAACCTATCCAGTCTCCTTCAGTTGTTATCTTTAGGCAAAATGCAGTTTGTGCAGAGTGTAGTGTAGGCTTGGACTGGAATTGTCTCATTGGAGAGCCAGATTTGTTGTCTCTGTGCAACACACACCAAACCAGTACTGTGGAACCCTCCAACACTGCATCCAACAGGCTCTTCTTTGCCAGCAAGACGCCAGCAGATTTTATGCGCTTGTGTTCATGCCATATCAAGCATCATCTGGCTCCTACTGTGCTGCAGAGCACTCTGGATTCCTAGAAAGCTTGTTAGCTCTGTTGAAATGTGGTGCATTTAGAGATCAGTTAAGGTCTGATGCTGTGCATGAATGAGTGCACTCCTCCTCCAATTTGGAGTGTCGGGGGGGTACAGTGAAGGGATACTCCTAGGTCTGGCTAGTCTTGCGAGAACTGGTTCCATGACTGCTCCTGGTACTTGCATCATCCATGTTTTTCTGCTATGTTTGTTTCTTTCCATCAGATAATGGAGAATTCACCATAATTATTTTTGGCTGGAGTACTGCCATTAAAAACTATTTCAAAGTGGTGTAATGCAGAATGGGCTCATGCCAGAGTATGGTTCCTTTGTTTTAGAGAAAATGGTGTTACTGAAGGTCAGACTAAAAGGTCAGAAACCCCAGTAAAAATTAGCATGATGCTGGGAAAGGATTGAACCTACTTGTCACATCAGTGTCCTAGCACAAGGACTTAACCTACTGTGCTCAAAACACATAGACAGCTCCTGGGAGAGAAGGACTTTCCAGCCTGGAGGTGAACAGGACCAGCTTCCGTGACAAAGCAGTGTCAGGCCAGGGGGATTGAGAGCCCAGCCATCTCAATATTTCCTGGTTTGCTGAGCAGGTAGCCCTTCTTCACTTCAGAATGTTCAAACCGTAACTCCCGTGACCCGAAGGAGGCATCAGATCTGCATCCTGTGTATCACTGAGTGCTATGGACACTGCAGTGATGATTAAAAGTACTGCCACTGGCATTCACTGTCTCAAAAACCTGTGAACTACTTGCATGATTTCTTTCCTGGATGGGCAGTCTATATGCCTGTGGAGAGAAAGACAGAAAGGAAGAAACAAAAAAATCACTAAATGCAGTTGATTGGAAGAACGCATACATTTTTGCTTTTTTTTTTTTTGTTGTTCAACAGACGGTAAAAATACCTTTTAACACAATATAATTAATGTTTAAGCGGCATCACCTTGTTTATCACATGAATATCCCTGCCACTGTATTTTTAAGCCTAATTGTAATAAATTTTGCAATCACTGCTCACAGGCCTCTCTAATATGCCACAGAGAATGAAATTTACTTTTGCACATTTTGTGAACAAAGACAGAACCCCATCCTTTTCAAAGTTCAGTCACTGGACTCTAGCAAGATGCTTTGGAGGAGTTCTGTTTCAAAAGAATGTTACAAAAAATGTGAAAGCTTCTACACTGGCATAACATGAGAAGACCCTACAGAAATTGAAATGCCAGACTAGTGAGCTGGAATTTGCCTGCGTTGCTAGCTGGGAAGGGAGCAGGGGGAAGAATAGCACACATTCCTACTCCAGAAGGAAAAACCTGGTTGTGACTCAGACAGGGGAGAATTTTTTCCAAGAACAGTTCATCCTAGTGAAACTAAGACACTCAGGTCATGTTGCCAAGGTCATTGACATTTTTGTTTATCTGATCCTTAAAGGGAAATTACCAAGTTAAAAGTCGTGGGCTGTATCCTCCATGAGGCAAACTGTTGCGCTCCACTGGAAGCACTTAATGAATGGCACTATGGGTTTCATGCTGTTTCTTAGGAGTTCCTTTCTCATGTTATTTCAGTTTTGTGTTTCATCCAGCTTCATAATCTTTTAATGGTCGATTTCTGACTTTTCACAGTCTGGCTTTCCTATATGTAATCCTATAGCTGCATGTTCACAAATAGAATAGTGGAATGAAAGCTTGCTTGAAATCAAAAACAGTGTAATGAACATGCTGCATTAGTGTCTAAAGCAACACCAGACCATAACTTCCTGCCACTTGGTATCTCCTACCTCCCCCATTCCCAGTCAGCTCTTGTTAAATGTCTGCCTTTTTCCTCCTTTCACGTACCCTCCGATAAAAAGCAGCTGTCTAAGCCTCACAATTAAGCGTCGCATTTATTAAATGTTGAGCCCGTGATCTCCCTATAGAATAAGCTGCACAAAACCCATCATCATTTCTTTTACAAAGGGCAACTCCTTGCTGGAGGCAAGAATTTGAAAATAACTTCTTGCTCTAGATAGTGCTGTTTTTGTTATCTCAATGTGATGAGTTCCATCCATAGTTTAAAAATTGTGGGATTTAACTCTAGCGCAATATCAGTGCTGAGCTCTTCTTACTTGTCTTCTCAGTGGACAAGCACTCCTTGCTGGCCAGTAAGGGAAGTATAAGAGTAGTCCCAGATTCACTGGGTGTAAATTAGATCAAAGGCCAGCATTTCTTTCTCCCTGTTGCTTTGGCGTTTTGCAGGCTTACAGTGAGCCAACAGGCCAGATTCAGCAGGTCCTGAGATCAGAAGTTATTTAACTTTTCAGTAGAAGCCGTGATCCTCACACACTCAGATAGGTGGGGTTTTAAAAGCAGCATCTCTCTCTGACAAGAGTTCTCCACTTGTACCTTTTATCTTTAATCACACACCCAAACTGTGAACTTGACAGGGCATGTTTTCTCTCTGCTATGACCAGCATATGCAGGGACCTATTTCTCACTTGAAACTTGTGGATGACAGTGCCGTATGATGCCATTAGTAAAATATTAAATGGCTGTCAGTAAGGAGTAACCTCCTGTGCAATTGTCTGCCTGACCAGATCTGTGAAATCTGATGTCCCTTTGATGAAGTTCTCTGGAAGTGTAATCCTCCCAGGCACCACAGGGGATGCTGGCATATACAATGACACTACAGAGAGTGTCAACAATACAAACATATTCCATGTTATAAGCAGATCAAAAGAGTGATTAGTCTCCGTGTCTTTGAGCCATTTATTCTACAGAGTTCAGCATGATAGTTCCTGGCAATACTCCCCCAGGAAAAGCTTTGTGTAGGTTATCACTTCATCTTCTCCTCAAGAATAGGGTCCAGATTTCCTCAACCACATAAAGCCAGTCAGTCAGAAGCCACTGTCATTTTATGTCTGACCTCAGCATTGCTTAACAAAACATTTTCCTGTTTTGGAAAACACTTGTCTATTCAAAGTACAAGCAGAGACCCTAGTAGTCCCTTCAAGCAGCCTCACTGTGAAAAGAATACTCAGGAGAAAAGTACTGAAGGTTCAATAACAAACATATTTACAAAACAGTAACTAATCAGATGGGAAACCACATATTTCAGCACATGCAAGTTTTTTTTGTTACAGAAGAATTACTAAATCAAACTGTTGATTGTTAAGAGAAAGGCTTCTTTTATGACTAAACATTCTCCTTAATAAAATTACATATAAATCTACACAAAATACAAACTTTATCAAACTTCTTTGTCTACAAAAAGCCTCTGCATATCCCTAAAAAATTCAATAAATTCTCGTTCAAATTTATTAGAAGGCCATGTCCATTAAGCAGTCAATTTTTGTTGTTCCCCTGAGAGACTGCTTGCGGCAAATTTTACTGTATTTCCTTCCCTCCTGGTATTGACTTATAATAAAAGAAAAACATTTTTTCCCTGTTTAATACATTTTCCAAAATTACATCAGTATCCATCGACTTCAAACAATTTCTAACAAAGGCCTGGTCCAGCTGGATAAACAAAATGATTTTACATATATTTCATTGTGCATTTTTAAACTTTTTTGTTGTGAAATATTAGAGCAACGCTTCTTGCCACTACTCAGACAAATAATGATTTACATGTTTAACCTGAGTTGTAGGTGCTTTTACTGTCACAGTGAAAGTTAAGAAAAACATCCCAGTGTAATGACTTGCAACCTCACATGAAAATAGGGCATTAGTATGCAGCAAAGATATCTCTGGAACAATAAATACTGACTGAAAAAAAAAATAAACTTTTCATGCTGGTACACCTGTTGTAAAGATGAGAAGCATAAGATATCTGAGCCTGTTTTCTTTTTCAGCAGATTAAACACAGATCATTACCAAAGGTGATGGACGGATTTCCTAAGTGCAAAACTATTCCCAAAGAAGTAGCAACACAGGCCACCTACCCAGTACCCCCTAAAATAAAACTGTTTTCATCCCCAGCTGTTGAGGGCATGCACTTTGAATATGCTCAGAATGAAGCTTTAAGCATAAGCTTTCGTGAGGTTTTTTGTTTGTTTGTTTGTTTGTTTTAAATTAAAAACATTAAATCCAATAAAACAAACCCAGTATGAGCCGTTCTTCTTTCTTTGGTGCTTTAAGAAGATTTTGTTAAAGCTGCATTGGATTCCATTTGATGTAAGGAAAGGAAAGCCTGTTCCTGAGAACAAGCTGAGTGGCAGGGTGGGCATGGGAAGAATACCGCTGTTAATGGATAAGTTTCAGCATCTCTGGTTCTTTTTTTTTTTTTCTTTTTTTTAAGGACATGAAGATAGCTGAAAATTAGTTGACGATACAGAGGAGTTTTGAGTTACTACATAACCCTGAAATACTCTTCATATCCAGCCTTCGCTTCCATTATCATCATCTCAGTGGAGTCAAATTTTCCTGTGGTGTTCTTATACTGACTGTAGAAAATTTAAGAAAAGGGACCCTTCCTGTACTGATTTTCAAACTGATGAGTGCTTATAGCTGCCAGAGTTATCCTGACTGCAGTGTCTCACCACAGAAAGTCCATGGAGTCCAGTTTTCTGAAAGCAGTAAGGTACATCAGTAATTAATTTTTATATGAGGTACCGCTTAAGCGTGTGTGTTTTCTTTATGTCAAGGTTTTATTTTCCCCCAGTGACATGTATTTTAGAGCATCAGAGAAACTGGTGACTATGTAGTTGTTTCTTGATTCACAAGCTTGTGGCACAGGAATTCTGAGTCTTGCTCCAGGGTGGTCTTCCTGCATAATCTTTACAGTCAAGGGTCATTCCTGGTCTAATGACAACTGCAACCTCTGCATGCCACCATAACACAGTAATGCATTGTGGTGGGTTAGCTCTGGCGAGCAGCCAAACTCCCACCCAGCTGCTCACCACCCCTCTCTAGCAGGATGGGACAAAAAGTAGGTTGAGAAAGTTCATGGGTTGAGATAAAGATAGGAGATTGCTTACCAGTTGCTGTCGTGGGGAAAACATACTTGGGGAAAAGATATTTCTTTTATTTCCAATTAAAAAATATTCACATGGTGAGATACAAAGACAATCAATGGAACAATTCTCCTACCCTCCATTCCAAGGCCCACATTGACTCTTTCACTCCCGACTCCTCTATCCCAGCCTGAGCTGCCCAGTGGGGGCTGCAGTAAGTACACAGCAGTCATCTCTCTGCTGCTCCTTCCTCCTCACACTGTTCCCATGCTCCTGTGTAGGTACTCTTCATGGACTCCAGTTCTTCAGGATAAACCTATTCCAACATGGGTTTTCTGTGGTCTTCAGAGAATTCCTGCTCTGCTGTGGAGGATCTCCTTCTTGTCTGACACTGGTTTTTCCCCTGTGCTGCTTCTCACTCTTTTTGTTATCTCCTTCTCTTTTTTATGGCATTTTCTGCCCTTTTTAAAATAAGTGTTCCCAGACACACCAGCAGCATGGCTGGAGGGCTCAGCCGTGTCCTGTGGTGGATCCACTGGAGCTGTCTTGAGCAGCTGTGGCCAGCATGGGGCAGCCCCTGGTCTGCTCTTGCAGAGACTACTCCCAAACCTTGCTTGGGCACAGCACCAACATAGAATATTGTATTTCCTAACTGTACAAAGAAGTGCCTGCCGTAATACTTGTTTTGCCATATTGCTGTGTGCTGTAACATTATGCAAGGCAAAGTGACAAAAATTTCTGACTGGAATGTGGTATTAGTGTTGAAGATTTGCAAAGATACTCTTTATGTTCTTCTTTTCCAACAAATTTCATTTCTCTGCATCCCTCTTTCAGCTTCCAGAAAACATTATGAAAACTCATAGATTGAACCAGGTGGGAAGATTAAACAAAAAGGAAATACTGTATCTAGAGCAATTTAATCATCTAAACAAAGATTGTGAGCCAGTTATCTGTGTGCTTGTGTAAAAGAAGAGAGGGATGAAAAAAGAAAAGTAGGGAGTGAGAGCATGAAGAGAAAGAACTTGAACATGAAGAAGGGAAACTTAAAAACATGTGCACTCCAGACATTATGAGGGATTTCAAACAGCCACAGATGCAGTTACCTATGGCAAAAAAAAATCCCCACGCATAGGTGCAGACTGAGCTAGGCTCAAAGAGTGTTCACCTGCCTGTAACTTACGCAGTAAATCTGTATCATACAAGATACCCCTCCGTTTTTCTGCTGGAGTGCCAAAGCTGGGAGGAATGTAGAGTTAAGATTAAAAGGATTAATGGAGTAATAACAGCATTTTGGGCATGGAAAGTGATTTGTGGTGTCAGATCTTGGCTGAAAAAAGTAATCTGTTGAGGACAGTGGTGCTTAAAGTGTATTTGATCCAAGCTGCTACCACACATTACAAAAAAATCAGCATCTGTTTAATATTACACCTATAACAAATACTTTAAAGAAAGGAATTCTGAAGGCGACTACAGGAACCGCAGATTTTAGGACAAGTTCTGAACTCTTAGTGTCAGTAATCCTTCCTGTATCAGCCCTTTAATACTAAACAGCCTGAGCTTTACACAAACTACAAGCAGTAAAATGCAGTGTATCATATGGCCAAGAAAACAGAAAAATCTACAACTGGGAAACTTGTGAAAGTTAAAAATTACATATGAAATGTGAACACATTGTGGCTGCACTGGATCCTTAAGTATGATGAAGTAAACAAGGAAATGCTTTCACATTTAATTGCCTTTTTGAAGCACTTTAATGTTTTCAGAGGAAGAGGTTTCCAGTTCTCATGTATTTGATTCTAGGAGATATTTATTTTTCCTAGTCTCCTTTTTTCTTGCCTTTTCAGAACTCAATATTTCTCAAAACAGGAGAAGAGCAAAAAATACCGACAGGAGGAAATGAGAAAAAGATATTTTTGAAAGAGAAAAAGAGGATATGTGTAGCCAATATTGTTCAAGAATGGTGCTGTCCTAAAGAAACTTGTCTGACAGTTTCCTGCTGACCCATGATTTGTATGGGGTCACTCAATGTATATATAAAGTAAAGTCCCTCCTGGTTTTAGTACTTAACTGGCACACAAGGAGAGAAGCAGTAGATCAAGTGCAAACTATTTTAATTCAGTTTTATAGAGAGCCTGCAGGTCAGGACAGGGACAGTTTGACTAAGCACTGAGAGGATGCAGGTATGAATTCTTCTGGCGTAGGAAAAGACAATTTATATGTCTGTCAACCTTTTAAATTTCATAGCAATAGAGTTGCTATTTGTCTGTTTTGCCAGAATGTTTACAATCAAAAGATTTTCTTTAATAAAATACAGTGATGATTCCTTAGGTTGGGATTTTTGTGCCTTCAACTCTTGCTGAAACCATAACATAGAAATAATATACATAGAAATAATTAATTTGCTAAGTAGTGGTTTTACTTAGCAACTGAAATACTATCTATTGTATAGAATGATCATATAAGATTGGAAGGGGAGCTGAAGGATCATCTGGCCCAACTTCCCGGGCAAAAGCACAGTGTAGACAAGATGACCCAGCACCATGTTCAGCCAAATTCCCCAGTTGTGCTGAGGAATTCATGACTTTCCTGGGGAGATTAATCCAATGGCTTATTGTTCTCATTGTGGAAAAACTTTCCTTTACTGTCTAAACAGAATATCCCCAGGAGTAACTTGTACCCATTGCCCCTCATCTTTTCCATGTGACTCCTTGTGGAAAGGGAGTCTCAATTTTCTTTGTACCTGCCCTTTAAATAGTGGAACACACTGATTAGGTCTTCCCTAAGTCTTTTCCCACTTGGCAGGCTTCCTGGTTCTTCGTGTCCCTTCTCTGGGCTCTCTCCAACTTATCCATGTCTTTTGTTTTGTATGGCAGTGTCCAAAACTGAGCACAGTGTTCCAGGTGTAGCTTGACAAGTGCTGAGTAGAGTGAGACAATGACTCCTCTATCTCTGCTGGTGGTGTTCTTGTTGATGCAGCCAGGCATCCTGCTGGCTTTCTCTTCCACAGCAAGACTGTTCACTGAGCAGTTGTCCAAGGACATCCAGGGTCCCTTTCCACAGAGCTGCTCCTTAGCTGGCTAGATCCCAGCCCCTGCTGCACTCATGGATTGTTTTCCCAGGTGCCAAACCTTACACTTGTCTCTGTTGAACTCCATAAAATTCTTGTTACCCTACTCTTCCAGCCTGTACAGATCTGGAGTGCAGTTTGCAGCTCTGCAGTACAATGTGCAGTTTTGGGCACCACAATGTAGAAAAGACATTGAGCTGTTAGAGAGTGTCCAAAGGAGAGCAATGAGGATGGTGAAGGGCCTTGAGGTGAAGCCGTGTGAGGAGCAGCTGAGGTCACTTGGTCTGTTCAGCCTGGAGAGGAGACTGAGGGGAGACCTCACTGCAGTTACAACTTCCTTGTGAGGGGAAGAGGAGGGGCAGGCACTGATCTCTTCTCTGTGGTGACCAGGGACAGGACCCAAGGGAATGGCCTGAAGTTGTGTCAGGAGAGATTTAGGTTCTTCACCCAGAGGGTAGCTGGGCACTGGAACAGGCTCCGCAGGGAAGTGATCACAGCACCAGCCTGACAGAGATCAAGAAGCATTTGGACAAGGTTCTCAGGCACATGGTGTGACTCTTGGGGTGTCCTGCATAAGGCCAGGATTTGGACTTCAATGATCCTGATGGGTCCCTTCCAACTCAGCATGCTCTATGATTCTATGGTTCCTGAGGGGTGTCTTTTTCTTCCAAAGTGTCCACATCCTCACTCAGCTTAGAATCATCAGCAAACTTTATCAGGGTACACCTGATGCCATTTTCGGGGTGACTTACAGAGCTATTAAACAGAGCGTTGGGCCCATTATTGATCCCTAGGGGACCACTCTTGTGCCAGGCTTCCGGTTTTAAAAGGAACTATTTGCCACCACCCCCTTGGTGCATTCAGGCAGTTCCTCACCCATCACATGGACCTCTTGTCTAGGCCATAATCTATTAGTCTTCCTCTAGGAGTAGGCTGTAGGAAACTATGATTTATTCGCTTGCTTTAGATGTAAAGTGACACCTACCTTAATAAAAACTGAGCATTTCATTTTTTCTGGTTTTCCTGTTTTTGTCTGGTTTACCTGTTTTTCCCTTCTGCAAGGAAATAAGTGAAACTTAGCCCTACACATCATGTCCTGTCCTAAAATGAGGTTAAGAATGACAGCTATGTACAAGACTGTGTGCTCCAACATTTCTTGCTTGGTATTGCTTGCCGGAGAATTTCCCCATCTCGTCCTTGTAGATCTAGCGACTCATCCTTTACATCTGGCAGAAACAGGTGTGTTTTGCTTCACAAATAATAGTTCAGCTTTACTTTGACTCTAAATTGCAATGGTATTAGGGAATAATGTTCTCTTCCTGTTAAATTAGGCAATCAACTAAAGTAACTACTGCTTTTGTTTGTATTTTGGAAGTGGTTCATACTGACTAAAAGTCTGGAATAGCAGAGCCACCAGCTGTGGCACCCTTCACTGTCAAATTGTGGGAATCGCACTTGTACAAAACAATGGAAGAAGCCTGTCCATTTAGGTGGGACAAAGTTGATAGAGGCTGATAGAATGGCTTAACAGAGATGCACACTTAGAGTGTGTTATGGTAAAGAGTGGCCACAGGAAAAAGAAGTGATGGAAAAAAACCAACATATGTAATACATTATGCCCCCAGAAAAATGAGCAGTTCAGAGCAAATTTGTATTTTGAGTCAGGAGCACAGAATCATTGGGCCAGGAGCATAGAATCATCTTGATGAGGCATCACAGACCATCAGATTGACTGGAGCTCCAAAACAATCTTAATACATTTACAGGTATAAACAAAGCTTTATATAGAGTTTTGTCTTGTTTCAACTATATAAAAAAATCTTGAATTCAGTTTGGGCTGGGGACATTCCAAGATGTAATGGAGAGTTAAACACACTATTCTGCTAACTTATTAATTTGAATTGGATAATTTGTATAGGTGAAGACTAAGTGAAATATAAATACTACCAGCACATCAGCCTTGCAAAATTCTATTTGCTTGCTTATACGTGATAAGTAATTTATTATTATGTACATGTTATTTTGATGGGAAAGTAAGTTATAAATAGTTTTTGCATCAGTGAATACGATGCAAGTATAAAGGGGAATTTAAGTGGGTGTAGTTACTCATTCCCATTATCACTTGGCTTTTATGCCAAGGCTAACATCCTTTCTTTCTTGAACACTTCTGGACATATAATGGTTGCAAGTTATTTAAACCCTAATTCTCCCCTCAATTCGTGGAACATGCTGTACCTTGAACAACACAGCACTTCCTACCTTTGTGCTGGACAACAGGGTTAGTTAGCAGTGACCCAAAAGAAGGTTGTCACCCACTGAGCTGTTATCGCCATATAGTGCAGTATTTTATAGCAGTATACTTCCCTAGAGTCAGAGAGAGCTGACCATATATTGTCTGCCTTCTTCTGGACTAATTTAAGATATTGGTTCTCACCTATTCTCTTGTATAGTTTTAGGTAATCTTCAGCTCTCTGTTTAAAATTGCTTTGCATTTATGGTTTCTTAAATACATTAAAAACACTTTTTAACAGAGAGGTATTGGCACTCTTCAATCTCTAGTAGGCTTCCTGATCTTAGTTAAATAAATCAAATCACTTAGAAATGAGCCTAGAATACAAAATTCTGTTAATAATATATTTTAAAAGTATGTTGAAAATCCCTGCCTGAATATTAATTTGGTGCTACTATTTGAAAAAACAAATTAGTTGGTCTTACAGACACATGTGGCCCTGGAGCTATGAGGAGAGTAGCAAAATTCAGTCCTGAAGGATGAAGGAGTCCAGGAAGGCTGGGTGTGCTTCGAAAAGGACCCGTTAAATACTCAGGACCAGGTTGTCCGAATGTATACAAAGACAAGCTGTTGAGGGAAAAAGACCAGCCTGGTTAAACAGAGAAGTTAGGCTAGCACTTAGGGGAAAAAGAGAATCTACCATGTCTGGAAGGGAGGTCAGGTATCTTGGGAGAACTATGAGGATGTCCTGAGGTCACGTAAGGAGAAGATTAGAAGGGCCAAAACTCAACTAGAATTTGATTTGGCAGCTACAGTTAAAGATAAAAAAAATTTCTATAAATACATTAGCAGCAAAAGGAGGGTCAAGGAGAGTCTCCATCATTTGCTGATAGCAGAGAGTAGTGACAGGGGATGAGGAAAAGGTGCTTAATGCCTTCTTTGCCTCAGTCTTTAGTATCAAAGCCAGTTGTCCTCAAGATACCCATCTCCCTGAGATGGAAATTGCTGGTGGGGAGATCAGTGGAGCCTCCACAGTCCTGGAGGAGATGGTAAGTGACCTGCTGTGCCTCCTGGAAGGAGGTTGTGGTGAGGTGGGGATCAGTCTCTTGTACTGTGCCTGCAGTGAGAGGATAAGTAGAAATGGCCCTAAACTGAGACAAGGGAGATTCAGATTAGATACCAGAAAAATCTTTCCATGTTGAGGTGGTCAGGCAGTGGAAAGGGTTGCCCAGGGACATGGTGGATCCACCATCCCTAGAGGTGTTTAAGAGGACTCTGGATCTGGCGCTGGGTATACTCCTGGACAAACATGAAGATTTACTGAAGGAAAGACAAAGTAATGCATACCTTTCTAACCATTTTCATGCATTAGGTCTCCTTAAGAGTCAGTCATGTAGTTTGTCATGGATTTGGATCAGTCTGAAGTATGTAGTCACATGACAAATAATCTACATGTGACCACTGCTGGAATAGCTCTCCATTTTCAATTTAAACTACAAGACTCTCTCACCTTGAACTCAAAGACACTGATGTGCCTTAGATGACCACTCCCTGTACGTGGCACATGATATAATTTCTTTTATACTCTGGCTATGGATCTACCTAGAACGACATAGGATATGATGTCTTGTGGCTAGTGTGCTAATAGTCACTGTATATCTTTAGCTGTAGGACAACCAAAAGTTCTAACCCCTGTAAGTGTTGCCGTGTTATGCAAAAGCCAGATTCCAGGATGTGGACATTTCCACTAAAACCTACCAGAATGTCTGTTAAATCTGGCAGACAGATTATTTTGGGAGCTCTATGAAGTTATTTTAGACAAATTCTTTAGTCTAAACAGTCAGTTTAAAGTCTCATCCCATCAGAAGTCAAAGACTTTTCTTACTCCTGGGAGGTCTTGGAACCACCAACATACCTCCTGGACAATTTGGGATCTGAATGGAATTATCTTCAAATGTAGATTAATAAATAACATAGCTAAAGGAAAAGTGAAGTTTCAGGAATGTCCCAATATTTTGGCTTTCCCAACAACACTGCATCTGCATGTTTGTGAGAGTGTACGAATTTGTGAGATCCAAAACTTTGCTTAAATAATTGTAGATCTTCATGCAAGTTTTCTAACAGAGCAAATGACTGGGGATTTGATAAATTAAAAATGCTGGTTTTGCATTATAAAACACAGGGTCTTGCCATTCAAAGGAGGAAAATCTGGGATGATTCACTACTGTGTCTCAGTTACATCCCTAGGCTTACTGCTGATGTGATCCTTATGAAGCTGCCCTTGAAGACACCTGGCTTGCTCACTGTCACACTTCCTTGGCTGGGAGAGTCCTCTCTCAGGTGTGGGCCTTCAAAGTCTCTTTTACTACTTCAGCATTCTCATTTTACAGAAACAGGACAGCAGGTCAGAGAATAACTTTCTAAATGAAATGTACTGATTGTATTTATATTTTACACATGACCACACAAAAGAAATATGCATAGAAATAGGATAGCATTGTGCGCTCTACATTACTCAGAAGTAGTAAGTTCACAAGGTAATTATATGCTAGTGTAAAAAAAATTACATTTTAGTGTAAACTTGGCAATGGTCATATTTTTTTAGCACTGGAAAGATATCTCCCTATTCCCCTTCTCTGCAACAGTCATGACTTTTAATCTGTATTGTTCTTCTGAAAACATCAGTCTTCTCTTCTATGAAATGAAAGGTCCTATTCTAAGGAACAACCTCATCAAATTAAAACATAGGAAACTTAATATTAAGAAAAATATCTACTGCAAGGGTTGTGAAACACTTGAACAGGCCCAGAAAGCAAGTGGAATCTTCATCCCTGGAGATACTCGGAACCAGTCTGGGCACTGAGCAAGCTACTGAAACTGGGCTTCATATGTTTCATGAAGAAACATACACCTCCGCTCTCTGAGGAATCCCTGCCTGTAATGATCTACTGTCTCACAACAGCTTCCTTTTGTTGCAAGTATTTAAGGCAGGAGGTTACCAAAAGCTTTAAAAAAAAAAAAAAATTCAAGAATTGCCTGCATGGCCGGAAGTAGGTGTTGCAGACAGGTGCTGCAGCAGCACAGGGAGCAAAGAGCTCGCAGGTGTGACTCCAGCGAAAGCCTCTTAGCCTGGTATCTGCACCCTGATGAGAGGAGTCGTCTGTGCTACCTGAAAAAATGTGTTCGATACTTTCAACTGGTAAAGGCAAAAGATCTGTCCAAGGAGTGCTTAATGTTCTCAGGAAAGCCATCTTGGATATATTAAACTGGAAAACTTACCAGAGGAAACCAGGAGAGGGCAATGAGCACACAGAATATTGCTGATAGCTAGAAAGGTCCAAGTTACTGAATGGTATCTAATTTTTTTCTTTTTTATCAAGGGATAAATATTTATTTGCACCATCACTGGCCCTGAAGGAGCTGCAGTTGTGGGGTTAGATATTACCACATTGCCCACAATAGGTCTAAAAGTCTCTCAAAACAAACCAAAGGTTTCTTCATCCATCTTGCTAAAATAAAAAACAGTTCAGAACTGCTGCTGAGAATTTCCTCTCGCGCTAAATGGAAGAATGTGTTTAACTGGAAGAATTCCCAGAATTAATGCCACAGAAATTTGCATTAGAAAACAACAAAAAAATCCCACCCCAACAATCAGCATTTAGAAGTGGAAAACTCATTGAAAAAGATCTGTTCTAAGAAATTGCTTTCACAACAGTCTTCACATGAATGCACTCTTGAGTTGCTTCTTTCCCAGCACATATTCTTTTTAAGAAACCGATTTAGTTCATTTTAGTCACTTTCAGGAAGTTTAACTTTTGGTGAACTCTGAAAAATCTATGTGTTCATTAACAAAAGGAGGACAGCATTTGTTTGGTTTCCCCAGGAATAAAAAACCATTTGCTGCTCTATGTGTTGCTGTTAAGTCCACTGCAGACATAAACAACAATAAATTGTCCTGCTGGATTGAGGCATATAATTTTCTTAGTTTTCTTTAACAGGATACTCCCTTTAAGAAGACAGGGTAACTGTTAACTTCAAAGATGCTGTAATAAAAAAAAAAAAAAAAAAAAAGAAGTTGCTTCAGCAGAAACAAAAATAACCCTCTCCAAAAGCAAATGAATAAGGTACATCATTATTCTCAGGTATAAACAAGTGCAGGGGTTTAAACTGGAGGTTTTTTATAGCTGAAGTGGAAATATGTTCCACCAAAAAAACAATTCTTCTGAAGCTTGTTTCCTGATTTTTTATTTTTCAACCTTAATTTAGGTGGCATGTGTTGGATTCTGGTTTTGTCCTAAAGGTATTGGTTTAATATTTTATAACATAATATTTAAAGTCCTGAGGAATTCAGAATACTTTCAGTATCCACGGGAGCAAACAAACACATATTGCCTGCATACCTAATAGTCTAGCGGTTTACTGCAGTGAGAAACTGCCCACCACATTTTATGGTTTAACCTCAGTGCTTAGCTTTTTATGGGTTCAAATGAGTTGAGTTCATGTTTCTCCAGGATATTGTTTTCTCCCACTTAACCTACACATTTTGCTCACTGCTTGGAACATCCTTCTGAGATAATGTATTTTAAATATCTGTTTATAAAAGCGTGATTTCATGGGATATGAATAACAACATGACCATTTTTTTGGTCACAGAAAATGACTGAATTAAATCTTATATTCTTCAAGAGGACAAACTATTGTTTATGTGACCATTACTTTTACAATTGGGGTGCTGCCACAGGGACAAGAATAAAAGTGAAGGCAAATTTGTCTCAATAGTATTTTAAAGCCTAGAGATAAGAGATGCTCCTCCGATGCTATACAGCCACCAATGATTCAAAAGAACAAGAAGGAATGTATCAGTAACCTCTATTTTTATCTGTAGGCTTTTTTGGAGAAGTACGTTTCAGGAAGAGTTTCATCACGTAGAGGTGGAGGTGCATCCAACAGTCTCAAGTGCACAGGACTCAGTGGGACTGCACAGGTGAGACAGAACTGCCTGGGTCACACTAACAGCAGGGGAAATCTGTCCCTTGTTTCTGGCCTCTGTTTGCTATCTTTTGACACCAGAGAAAGGAACCTGGCCACTTTCTTCAGGCATGGGATATACTTTACCTGACATCTTTTAAGCCTGGGCAAAAGCTGCAAATCACGATGTAAGACTGAGCATAAGGAGCTCTGTGGTCCTCCAGTACCAGGCTTTTTTTGAGAAGTCCCTCCACCCAGTATGCCTTTTGACTGCGATGTGGATCCTAAATGTAGTTTTATAAACTGCAGCTATGATTGTGTGTTCTGAATATAAATTTTGAATGGGGGAGGAATTTGAATTTTTTAAGCAATGCAGTACTCATTCTGATCCCAGTGTTCAGCAAGCAAAAGCCATGTAACAAAAGAGAAGACTTAGCAATTTCTCCTAATTAATGTGTTTGACGACTCCTTGACAAAAAGACATCAGACTGTCTTCAGGTGCATGGATACGAAAACTTTCCAAAGTGCTTGTGGGGGATAAGTGGGTCTCCTCCTAGCTGATGGTCACTAGTGGTTTTCTCAGCACAGTAGCACTCCATCATTTGGCAGGAAGAATGCAAAGTTAGATAAATACATTTTCACCAGGGTCTGCATTCAAAACTTCCTTTACAGCAACGTGCCCCCTTCTCACTTAGAAACCCAGGGAAGGACAGTCACTCCAAAGATCAGATAATGGCAGGCGTCATTTTAGAAGGTGTTTCAAAGCTGCTACAGCTCTTCAGCAAAAACCTGATCCTCCTTCCTGAAGCAAGCAGCCAAGATGGAAAAGTGAGGGACCTTATAAAAATGAGGGAACAAGAACAGTAAACAAAACTTTCCTTTCTTTTTCTTAATTCTCTAGTCAACACTTTTCATGCTCAAAACATTTTCATTCATGCTTGTGTTAACAGATTGTTTTCTTAGTGTAGGTGCTGTCCTGAATGACAACTTCAGTGGAGGTGTTCAATTCAAATTATAAACAAGGCATAGTTTGTTTTCTTTTGTAGGGAAGGGAAAAAAGTATTGCATCAGCTGAATTTGGGATGTGGTGTGCTCTCTATCATTTGACTTCTTTAATCCAAGACTGTCTTTCTAAAAAAAGATATCTTAGCTCAGAGACTAATTATGATCTTTATGCAGAAATTACTGGGTGAAATTCCATTGCCTGTGTTATGCAGAAGATCAGACTGTACAGGTCCTTCTTGGCTTTAAAATTTTGTAAATCCAAATTCTAAACACATATAATCTTACTTAAAGATTTCCCCAGGGATTTCTATAAAAGAATATTTCATTTTCTTTCTGTCCAACACTGCTCATTTACATTACCTCAATGGAGTTAACATCCTCTTCCTCAGTGTTGTGCAAAGATCAGTCATGGGAGAGATTTCTGTAACATACTTTTGAATCTATCATGACATGATGCAAACCAAAGTTGCTTCTTGCTGTTTTTCGGTCTTTGGCAAACACTAACCTGAAAGGAGAGTGCATTAATGATGGAAAGGCAAGTGGGAGTTTGAGAAATACGGTAACTTGCCCTTCTTTACCTAGGACTTTTGGACTGTGCTCTGGTTCAACTCCCTATACATTCAAACTTAATTAACCAAAGTTTTACAACAGAATTGTGCTGGTAACCATTACAATTTTAATGAGAAGAAAAATCCAAAGCCAGACCTACAATAAATAGTTTTGGGTGCCACAATATAGGAACGACATTGAGCTCTTAGAGAGTGTCCAAAGGAGGACCATGAGGATGGTGAAGGGCCTTGAAGGGAAGCCGTGTGAGAGTGGCTGAGGTCACTTGGTCTGTTCAGCCTGGAGAAGAGGAGACTGAGGGGAGACCTCACTGCAGTTACAACTTCTTGTGAGGGGAAGAGGAGGGGCAGGCACTGATCTCTTCTCTGTGGTGACCAGTGACTGGACCTGAGGGAATGGCCTGAAGCTGTGTCAGGGGAGGTTTAAGTTGGATATTAGAAAAAGGTTCTACACCCAGAGGGTGATTGGGCACTGAACAGGCTCCCCAGGGCAGTGGTCACAGTACCAACCTGACAGAGCTCAAGAAGTGTTTGGACAATGCTCTCAGGCACATGGTGTGACTCTTGGGGTGTCCTGTGCAGAGACAGGAGTTGGACTTGATGATCTTGATGATGGGTCCTTTCCAACTCAGCATATGCTATGATTTTATGATTCTCTGAAATAAGTGGAAAGTACAATACCTGAAGCAATTTTCATTCTTTAAGAAGTCCATCACAGGACACATAAAAACATGTTAAATGCTCTACTCTCAGCTGCAAAGTCTCAGTCTGGTGTAATTAAATTAATTTCTATGGGAGTTGTTCACTAGAACTCAGTATTATCCACAAAACTTTTAAAGGGAATCCAGACATGCCATATTCCTTTCGTGTCTATGGGGGAAACATCTGCTTCAGGAACCAGATACTCAGTAAACCATTCTCCTCAAGCAGCATCTTTGCTTCTTAAACATGCCAATGCTTAATCAGGTTCTGTCTTTCTACATGGTCTCTTCTGCTGATATGATTCCTACAGCAGCCCTGTAGCCGTTTCTATAGTCTCTGCTCTTCATTGCTGAAGAGGTCATGACAGTGAGTAAAACAATGCCACCAAGTCAAGATTTTTGTATCCGTTATTGATTTCTCACGACTCTTTGGAAAAACTCTCTCTGGCTTCCCCAACAATAACTTCACTGGAGCAGGCACAGAAACTTCCACTTGAACAAGCAGAAACCCTCGGAGCAGGCACACGTCCCTGCAGCCCTTTCAGACTGTTGTGCTGGTAGGCACAGTCTGTCATACTATGACTGGTAGGACACCCCATGCTGCGGAAGAGCTGCCCCCCTCCTGAGTTCCCCATAACAAAGGATGGAGGTGATCAGAAGTATAAAATCTCCTGACGGTTAGGATTTTATGTGGGTTTTTTGACAGTCTATGTAGATCCAAGAATTTGATTTTGTTCAAGCTATGCAGGGAAATTGTACTTGTACCTAGGTACAATGTTATATAGATAGATGCATAGAGAAAGTTGTGTTAAACAAGAGCAAGTACAGAAAGAAATTACCCTGGTAAAACGAGATCAAAAGAAAAAGCACTCTGGGTTTAACTGTAGATTTATTAGGGAGGATAAGTAAGGGGTTTAATTGTTCCTGTTTTTCCCCATCTCATGTCCTCACATCACGCTCCCATGTCACCACACAGATAACTCATACAAACCCAGCCGCTGTGTGAAACCACAGCTTTTCCCCAGTGCTTTCAATGCTCCAGAGAAGTCAGCGTTGCGCCAGAGTCAAGGCTGTTGTCTGTGCTCTCCCTCAGCCCACTGCCCGTCCTTTCGTGGGCCCAATTCGCAGTGTCAGCCCAGTGCCTCTCCTGAGGCTATCACACCACCCAGACACAGCACAGGGAGACAATGCAAGTCAGCTGGAGAGACGGAGAAGGAGCTTTGCTTTCCCAGTTACAGACAGCGGCCACCTCTGTCACTACAGTGTGCAGCTGAATGTACACACTTTTGAATAAAGTATCTCTTTTCACAGAAATTTCTGTTTGCCTACATGACATCAAATGTTGAGATAATCTTGTATGCTTTGAAATGGCATACATAAGAGCAGTTTAAACCAATTACTGTGTGAGGCTTCAACTCAGAATAAACCCAATGAAATCAGCTTGGCCTACCATGACAGGTTTTGAGCTTGCCCTCAAAGAATGGTCTTCAATTAAGAGCTGCTTGAGTCTGCTCACTGTGAGGGAAAAAAGTATTTAACGTCAACTTTATTTCAGCTCATTAAAGTCAAACAAGTTCTTTCTGAGTATACACTTTTCTTCTGCTCTTAGTTGGTAAAGCAAATATTACAGTCATTGCCCTGATGTACCTTCAACATATTTTTATAAACATTCCTTTCAATCTAACTGCATGACTTAACGTTTTACTTCAAAAAATTTCCCCAATCACTGAGAATATCTAAAGTGAAATCTGATAATTACATGTGGATGAAAATAGGGATTAGATTAGGAATGTATTTCAAAAAGGATCTACTATAAAGCAGAATAGTAAAAGAGTTCATAATATTGGTATGTAAGACAAAATATTATGATGAAATTTAGACCAAAGAGAAAACCACCATGGGTGTTTTATTTGAGTCAGAATTGCTGAGTGTCAACTCTGTTCAATAACACACACAGCTGCATGAGGGTTTTCACATGTTCTAAATGTCGCATTTGTTCAGTGCAGCATTCTGTATTCAGGGCTGCTCTTCATATTGCAGCAGTGGCCAAAAGTAATAGTCAGACTCAGTGCCCTACTGTGAGCATCACTGAGCTGACACGTGGGAAGCCATGGTCCCTGCCCTGGGGAGAAAGGGACATAACAACTGGAAAAAAACAAGAGAAGCGAGGAGGAAAGATAACAGAACCAAGATCCTTTACTTGATAGGATGAGAATCTGAACAAGAAGCAGTTTCTCAATAGGTTTAGTGTTCTCTTCATCTTATAAGGAAGGTAAATAAATAAAGTCAGTTTTTCCCAAGACTTATTCAATTAGATAGTACTTATTTCAATTTTCCTAAAATAGTTTAATTGGTTATGCCTAGACAAAGAAATGCTCAGAAGCCAAGAAATGCTCACCAGTCATTACTTTAGGCAAACTGGCATATCTCTACTGTTGAATGAATGCTGGTTGGTTTCAGGATTGGAAATATGTCTGTTTTCACAGAATCATAGAATGGTTTGGATTGGAGGGGACCTTCAAAGATCATCTAGTTCCAACTGCCCTGATATGGGCGGGAACACCTTCACTAGACCAGGTTGCTCCAAGCCCATCCAATCTGGCCTTGGACGCTTCCAGTGATGAGGCATCCACAGCTTCTCTGAGCAACTTCTTTCCATGTCTCACCACCAGCATTGTAAAAAAGTTTCTTCCTTGTATCTAACCTAAATCTACCTGTTTTCAGTTTAAAAATGTTCCTCCTTGTTCTGTCACTACAGGCTTCAGTAAAAAGTCTCCCTCCATCTTCATTACAAGCCACCTCTACAGACTAAAAGGCTCCCAGATGGTCTCCCTGGAGCCTTCTGTTCTCTAGGCTGAACAACCCCAACTCCCTCAGCCTGTCTTCGTAAGCAAGCCCTCCAGCCCTCTGATGATTTGTGTGTCCCTCCTCTGGACCTGCTCCAATAGGTCCATGTCTTTCTTGTGCTGATGACCCCAGAGATGTGCACAGTACTCCAGATGGGATCTCAGGAGAATAGAGCAGAGGAGCAGAATTGCCCAGGATCCAGTTGGCTTTCAGGGCTGGAAGTTCATGTTGTTCCCCTTCTCCCCAGCAAAGAAAACTACACCACTCAGAAAACTTTCTCAGAATGCATTCAATCCCACTGTCTGTGTCATTAATAAAGATATTGAGCACTTCTGGTCTAAACACAGACCCTTGAGGGACACTCCTTGTTACCAATCACCATTTGGACACTGAGCTGGTGACAGCAGTTCTTTGGATTTTGCCCTTGGTGAAGCCATGTTGGCTGCCTCCAATTAACTCCCTGTCATCCACATGCCTTGACACATCATCCAGGAGGATGCACCAGATATGTTTATGCAATCCACACAGAAAACCTTTCTCAGGTTTTACATACAAAACTTTCTGAACATAGCTGACTGATAAGCAAAATAGAACCAATAGTTGTTAATAATATCAAACATTTGCTTGCCAATACCATGCTAGGAACCAAGACTGAGTTGCAAATGTGAGGGTTTTTTTTAGAAACATCCTGCCCCCTGATCGGGTATTTCCATTTTGACATCAGATACAGCAAAGCACAGCTGTAGATATCCAGGAAGGATAGATGCTTAAACAAGACTGTTTTTCTATAGGAGCTTGGTTAATATAACTCAAAAGTCAGAACCTGCCTCTCTTATCAGAAGACCTTTGTCAGGTTCCTGTATCCTGCCAGAAGCAGATCTCACCGTGGAGAAGTTGGACCATTCAGCTGTTTCTATTCTACCCTCATTTCTTTCTAAATGCAAACTGCAAACTCTATTTCTAATGTCCTTGATGCCTCTAAACATTCTCTCTAATGCAAAGGCGCAGTGGGGTTGCTTTTTTTTTACTGTGTACATATTCCCCAGTGAAAACAAAGTAGCAGACAACTGAAATCCTAGACACAGGGCTACAGGAGTTCCTCTGCCAGTTCTTTATTTCCCATCATCAGTGTCCCACTTTTTATGCATTCACATTTACATTATGAAGGGCAATACTGATCGCTGTTTTAATTGAGCCTTGTCTGTATAACACCAAATTTTTTTCTAATGTCAGTTATGAAAATTCACCTTGGGATTTGAAACATGGGTTTTCTGTGGCATTTTTCCATCAGACATTGAAGTTCCACAAATAGAATTACCTGTCTCTATGATGGCCATGCAAATTCAGGGATGGTTATGAAGACAAAGATACTATTAAAAAAAAATCACATCCAGGTATTTAGGAGACTTTTTGATGAGACGCAGAGTAAAATCATGTTCCAGAATTTCTGCTGACTTGTCCTGTTCTTACATTATGTTGGGCAGTGTTCCTCTTTGTGAATGATTTACAGGGATTCATCCCCTGCTGAAGATGGAAGGAGAATGACAGATTTGGAAAGCTATCCATTTCTCTCCCTTCATACATAATGTTCATCATCTCAACCTGGTGAATGTCTTAATTAAAAATTAATTATTCTCTCAAGCCTTCCTCAGCTCGAACTTACTAGATGGGTTTTCTTGCTTTTGTGCAAAATACGCAGAAGGGAAGACTCATTTTGGAGCGCTGCCACAACAAAGATTGCCTGTGTATAGAACTGTTCAGCTAGTTTTTGTTTTTCAGAGTAACCTCTCCTCAGTATTCACAAGTTTCAATAAAATTAGGTATTTGTGTCTGAGATGGGGGGCAGTCCTTTAGCACGTGCTCAGCTTGTGGAGACAACACAGGACTGAACTCCCTACGCAATAAAGCACTGTTTACCCATGCACTATACTAATCTAATCTGAATTTTATTGACCTTGCTCAATGAAGCTAACTCCAGTACCTGTCACAGGTGTTAATGCACAGGTAATGAGCTCTTTACTTTGAGTGTCTTGGATTTCTGTTCCTTTTTATGTGTCATCAGACAACTTGCTGAAATCAAAACAAACATACCTGGATACATTACCAAGTCTTGCGCACTACTGCAATGAATACTACATAGACAATAGGTAGGGAAGCATTCATTACAGGTGCTGACATATAAGAAAAGAAAAAGCTTTGGTGGATTTTCAAATCTCTGAGTGAATTTGCAGTAACTGCATATTTATTTATCTCACATTTTAAGAAATCTTGCTTTTACAGAAATCTTGGAAGACAGAAAAAAAAAAGGAAAGACAGAAAAAATATACAGAGATGAAACACACTATAAATTCAAGAAGTGAAAGGCTTTTTGTTTAATTCACTATGCTCTTTTAAAATCTACATTCAAGAAAGAAACCGTATAACTGCATCCTGTGAAACCACTCATGTTCAGGTTTAGCAACACATCAATACCCTAGACTTAAAAAACACTGCTATTAAAACCTCATGGCAAACCTCTGATTTGACAAAAAAATCCACTGATATCAGAAGGCTTTGTCTTCAGCCCTCCTCACACAAGAAAAGAGCAACAGCTTTCTCAGGTCTTGTAGCTGCTTTTCCTGATCAAGTTGTCAGATCCAGAAGGGATAGACAAGTGCGATTAATTTACCTCATCTGGTGCAGGTATTTGCAATTCAGCAGTTCTACCCATGGTGTATAAAACAAAGCAACCACAAACTAGTATTGTAATGCAGATAGATAAACCCAAAATATTAGATAAGGGACAGGTGGCATTTTGGCTGTTAATTTTGAATCAAGGAGGTTACCTGCCAATAAAATTCTAATAATTTTGTTTTTTCAACAAATTGACAAGTTCATTGAATCAACAAAAATCTATTTGTTCCTTTATAAATTCAGAGCAGAAAAAAAGGCCTGAAAGATTACTTTTGCATTTTACTTATAGTAGTGGAAAGTTGCCTGATTAGAGACTTCAAAATCAGACATACAAAGGGTAGCTAAATTTAACTGAGAGACTGACTTCTGTAAAAATAATAACTGTCTGCTCCAAAGACTACTGATGTCAGAAAAGTCTACAACCCTTGTCTCTAATTAAGTCTGTTTGTTAAAAAAAATCTCATTACAGACCTGAATATGAAAGTGCTCAGTGTCCTTAGTTTGCAGTAAAAGTTACATACTGTCAGGAATACCTTTACATTTTAATTCCAAATATTAAGGGGAATTCATTATAATTAGGAACCCTTTAATCCAATGGACTTACAAGAGACTTCCTAAATAAAGATACCTGGACCTTCTATAAAATATGCTTCAGAAAAATCCACAGTGTTCCGGTGTGCAACAAAATTGCACAATTTTTAATGTTTGAATGCAAAAAATGGCAAGTTATAAAAAGTACTGTAAGTTAAGATCTACAAAAAAAAAATAAATTTGAATAATCTAGTTGCAACTCAGTGTTTATGCAAACAGAAGAATCAGAGTAAGTTCTTTGTCTATTCAAGCACGAATCAGATGAGTACATGGAATATTTCCCAGGTAGAAAAAGCTGAAACCAGCCACTGCTTTTCAAGATTTTTCTTGTAGTGACTCCTCAACAAACAACCCTTCAATCCCAAATGAAAAATTATCAGTTTATAAATGTACTTAACACATATAAAGTTTGTCTAGTTTCCTGTTAGGATTTTATAAAATTATTTATGTTTCTTGTTTCATGTGTGTGACCCTAGCTAAGCATACTGGTTTATGACTAAAACAAGAACACAAATTATCCAACCCATAACTACAGAGCTGATATTTTAGAAATAATATTAAAAGTAACAAATAATGTGATTGACGTTAACCGACATTTAAAATTGATTCCCCTTCTCTACACTATCATACTTTTTTCACACACACATCAAATTGTAAGATTAAAGAACCTTAAAATGTGTGTCTTAGGACATGTATTAAGACATGCCAAATTCAAATAGCTTTGGTTCTGTTTGGGGTATTTTTGTTGATTTTTGCGGTGAGCAGGTTAATTTTTCTCCGTTTTCAAGATTCACAACTGAATTAGAAGTTTAGCAGTAGTGTACACATTAGGGTAACTCCAAATGCTACTCATGCCATTGAAAACATTTTTCTATCTGTAACATCTGAATGAGGACTGCTACAACCTTACAATTAAATTTAAATTTAAATTTAAATTTAAATTTAAATTTAAGTTACCACCTGATATCAGGTTTCGAGACATTACTGCAATTACTTACTGACATCTGCTTGAATTAGTGTCATTTTTCAGTGAAGGAAGATTTTATTTCTCAGCTGATATAGACGTTATTTGTTTCTGTAGGTGGCAGAAATCAAAATCCCCAGTGAAACAAGTACCCAGGCACACCAGTCATTCCAGACAAAAAAGAAAGGGGTAGGCAAACGCTTAAGTAACTAAATTAACTGTGATCAGTGTCAGAACTGGACTTTACAAAGAAGCTGTATCAACCTCATGAGAAAGTTTAACACCAGAGTGCTTGACAGTTCTTAGGGCAGTTTTAAAGCAGTCACAGTACCTGACTTGCCGATGAGTCTTTTTAGAACATTGCAGAAGTTTTCACCTCCACGCCTCAGGTCACAGAGCTTTTTTGATGGTTTATTCAGACCCGTGATGTAAAAACCTGGTCTAATTAGGCAACCTGCGGGGAGAGCAAAGTAGTTGAATGGACACAGGCACCTAATGCTAAGTGAAGGACACGACTCTCTAGGGATGCTAAGAGTGCTTTCCAGGCGTTATGAATCCTAAATTAATTAACAAATGGAACCCCTGCTATGGAAAAAATGGAAAACGGTGTGAATGGCTGATAGATGGGTGAGAATACCAGCCTCAAATATGCTTTCTCCAGTTTCATGAAAAATAGTAACTTAATCAGGCGTAAGAAAAAATGGCCGGAATCCCACTGTGTGGAAACATTGTCTAATATCACACATTGGGCAACAACCTGCTGTTTGTAACATTAGTAAGATCTAGAAGAAGATTAAAAAGACAGAAACCTCATTCCTTCAGTGTTGCATTTTCCCTATCTTCAACCTTTCCGTTTTGCTCAGCCTTAGTCACTGATTGTTCCAGGCAAAACCTTAAATGGAGAATAATATTTTCAAAGCCACAATGAAAGAGATCATAGAGGATGAGTAGCTTGCAAATACGATGAATAAGAGAACCCAAACCCAACCACCTCTGCAGCGGACTGCCCAAACTAGCACACAGAACCTGCTTGTGGAAAGGCACCAGTTCCTGTTCTGGTTGGGAGCCCAGTCCAGCAGATGCTCCCCATCAGCCCGGTGCTGGCCAGCAGTGGTAACAAGCACCCACTTGGCTATTGGATCTGCTCTCAAGCAAGAAGACTTTGCTGCCTCTGGAGCACACGTGCCCTGTGCCCCTCAGTGCTCTCCAGACTGACCATTTTTACGGTCAGAGCAGAGCCAGCAAGCCTGGCGTGGCGAGCAGCTGGTGCCAGCACTGGTCAGAGCCAATGACCTCCCTGTCCATGGGGGGACCTTTGACACGCAGGGTGGCACCACTGATTTCAGGGTGGAGAATGTACTTTAAAGATGAGCACTGCAACTAATAATTCTACAGCAGCGTAAATCAGCATTCACCATCCATCACAGCCACAATGCGGGACCACATTTTGCAATATATACAAGAGTTTTCAACTATTAAGTGTGCACCATTTAAAGTAATACACAATTAAAATAATCTACAACACAACAAATGACAGGAGAACTGTATTAGGAACATCAAAATCCAGTGGCAAATATCCACCTGGCCAGTAACACATTGACTGTTAACCTAACCTGGGGAAGCTGGCAGCGGTCTGAGGGTGCCTTGAATCTGTCTGAGAGAGGTGAAAGCCTCCAGCCCAGACTGATCATCATCGACAGGAATCACTTAAATATCCTCACCACCAAACGTTCGGTGAAGGAGAACTTTAGTGCATTCTCCTCAATTCCTTTGCGAGGATTCATAAGCAAACAGCCCTTGGAAAAATACACCCGAAAGAAGTTTTGGCTGAAATCCATAGACCTTAATTCATTTGCCTTACTGGGTGATTGTACTTATCAAAACACAGCCTCGATGAACTCTTGTAAAAGCAGGAAGGAAGGGAGAGGCTTTCAGGCCACAGCCTGCTCCTCTTCCCCAGCACGGTTTTGGGGAGACACTACCCGAATCAGGTTTATTTGTTCTGGTGACGGGGCTAAGCCTCTCCCATGTGAAATTTCACTTTTCAATGAAAACTTACTCCGGGAGGAGCATCGCCAATATATTTCTCGTGTGACTCATATGCACAAAACCCAAAAGTCAATAGTCAAGAGTTTATTTGATGGAGGTTTTCTCCTAATTAAGAGGTCATTAAGGGGATCCGACTGTTACTCAGTGCTGAGACGAAGGTCACCAGCAGCTGCTCCAGCCCGGGAGATGTGCCGGCCAGCACATTTTCCAGAAACATGTTTCCTCTCTCGCGCCAGCGGCCCCTTCCCCCTCCCCGCCACCCCGTTTCTAGTCTCTCCAGCGCTGATGAGCTAATAGCATTTTTCCTTTGCATACTTTGGCGCTGCCCCACG
>VZTG01008190.1:801052-1029100 GCA_013397845.1 Melanocharis versteri | reverse complement strand
GTCCGCTCGCTCCGCGCACGCCGCTGCCGCTGCCGGCGGGAGGGGCTGCGGGGCTCGCCGGCCCTGCCTGGCCCTCGCTCGGGGCGAAACCCGACCGGGCAGGCGTTCGGGCGGCGGGCAGCCCGGTCTCCGCCTCTGGGAGAGGGGCGAGCTGCCCATAAGCCCACCGGGGGTTCCGGGCGTCGTGCGTGCGATGGGGTGTTTGGGACAAGCCTGAGCAAAGGGGAATGCGAGGTTAGCGGGGAGCAGGGGTCCGTAGCAAAACGACGGCTCCTAACGGTTGGGATGGTAGCCAAATATTTGCAAACGTGTCCTGGGTTGATCTTGCTGTTATGTGGTTGGTTTGATGAACTGCAGGTCTCCCTGATTTAGTCCCGGATCCCTATTACATCCAGGCGTCCACATATGTCCAGAGGATGTCCATGTATAACTTGAGATGTGCTGCCGAGGAGAACTGCTTGGCAAGGTAGGCATCGTCCCAAGCTTTTGCCCGTTCGCTGTGGGTTGCTGTGCTCCCGTTTCCACCTGTGGGCACGGTGAAGAGTGGAGAAGGGTGAGGCTGGAGGGCACAAGGAAACACAGCCCACTGTAGCCTTCTTCCAAGTGTGTGGCAGATGGTGGGGTGTGCACATCAGAAAGCAGTGCTGCCATATTAGAGAGACGAGCTGCAGATCTCCTGAAGAGCCAACATGCTGTGAAAAGTTGTACTGCACGTTTCTATTGTCAGGCTCACTCGAACATTTCTGAATTTTGCGAAATGGAGGCACCTAGAAAACCACTTCAATCTTGATTTACATCTCCCTCCTCTACTCCCACAAGATCATCAAAAAGAAAACAACCCAAACAACAAAAACCCTATTCTTAACCGGCACAATTAACAATTAAGATTATAATAAGCTAATTGTTTCTGGGCCTATGACTTGTAGAGTCTCTTAAAACTGAAGTCCCTCTGAAAAGTGTTTCAGAGTCTCTTAAGGAGTTGCAATAACAGCTTTGTTATGAAGTTAGGTCTTGTCCAGTTGGCAAAGAGAGATTTTTCCTGTTTTGTTTGGAAAGAAATCAACATGGCTGTTTTTAACCATTTTAACTTGTTTGATACCTTATCATGCAAAACAGATTTATTTATTTACCAGCATCATTAATTTATGCCAGACTGTTTCCAGGGACATGCTTGCTCTTCACTTGCAGAAAAAAGAAAATATGACAAGCGTTTTTTTTTTTTTTTTGCTAGCTTCACAGTGAAGACTCATTGAAGTGTTCTTGCTGGCTATTAGTTGATTAAAATATTCCAGTATTTAAAAGACTGTAGATAATAGCTATGTAGAATGGGAAAACACAGCCTAATTCATACACATATTAATTTTTTTTCACGACAGAATCAAACATCTGTTCTGTGATCTTGCATACACAGGGAGTTATTTTGGTTAACAGCAACTAATAAAATTGTGTTTTTTGGTACCAGAGTAATTTTACAGCTCAGCAGTGATCTTCTTCATAGACAGAGTCAGTCAGTGGTCAAAAATCTGTTCATAAAATTAAAACCAGATCTGAATCTTACTCAGGTCTTGGTCTGACACCAGGCATTTCCACACCATATGGAATTCCTGTGTGAATCTCCAGTGCATGAGGCTTATGGGGCCTGAAAAGGTCTCTGCTATCAGTTACTTCTGAGACAATAGAAAGCATGTTTCAAAGTATTTCTTGCATATACTTACGGCTTTTTTCTTCGTTTTGTTTGATTTGCATCACTGCAGTTCAGCTTACCGAGCAGATGTTAGAGACTATGACAATCGGGTGCTCCTGAGATTCCCCCAAAGAGTGAAAAATCAAGGCACATCGGATTTTCTGCCCAGCAGACCCCGCTATTCATGGGAGTGGCACAGCTGTCACCAGTGAGTGAAGTGCTCAGTACGGCATCTTCTAATTATGCTTTTTACTAACAAATTGTCACTTGTAAGGGGACATTTTCTAAAACTAAAGTGAAGCAGAGAGAAACCATGGGGAAACTTTAGCCTTTTACTGTCTGATTAATTTTATGTAGTGGTAATTACTCTTTATACAGACACATGAAACCAAGATGGATACAAAGCTTATCCATATGTATGGAAACTCTTACAATGTGTAAATTAAATATAAATACAAGTCTGAAATGAGATTTGACAGTGGCATTTTCTCCTTTTCTTTTACATATAGTCCACTTACATTTAAGTGTAATCCATAAATAAAAGTCCCAACCGTGTTAAAATAATTAGAAACCCTAAAATCTACATTTACTAGCATGTTCCCTGTCATAATACATAATTTTAAAAAGTGACCCATACTTCTTGAGCTGACTTTCATGAGCTAGTTCTTCACAAGGAATGGTCTGACCAATATGGAAAAGGAAAGCTACCGAGTTGACTGATCCCATTATCAATAATATTCTATATATGTATGTGATGATATTTTGACATAGCAGCATTGCTCTAGAAATAGTATATTTGCTGGAAACACAGCAAGAGAAATGTGGTAGAACATTTTCAAAATTTTGGGAGCAGGTAACACTGCAAACTTTCACCTTTTCAGAAAACCCATATGCAAGAGTTTGCAGGTTTGTTCCAATTTTTGCTCCTTCTCAGCAGGAGCAGTTGTAAAATACTAGAACTAATTACTCAGAATACTTACTTACACCTTACTTAAAATACAAGTATTTTGTTTCATGGGCCTGCTGCCACAGGTACATAAATGATAACTTAATATTAATGTTTTTAAATAATGGTATGCAATGATCTGAAGGCCTCTAAGCCAATGGAATATTTCTCTCTAGGTTCAGAGGCTTTAGGCATTGAATGAAAAATCAGTATCATTAGAACAAATTCTTTCAAAAAAGACTCATATTATCAGTTTATAAATCTCGCAAGGATCAAAAAGCTAAAACTAAGTCAATCCTAACAAAAAAGCCTCCACAAATGCTTTAGTTAACCTTCATCCCTGAAAAAAATCTACACCAACAACAAAAATCCCCCAATCGTTGTGCTTACAAAGTTGATAAATGGATGAAACGGGTAGAGAGCAGCTGAAATCTTCCATTTGTAGAAAAACAATTTTTTACTGTGCCACAACAGCCCAGCTATCGCTGTCCAGATGCAAATTGTTTCTGATGTTGATTCAGTTCTTGGACAGAAAATACGTTGCCTACAAAAAAATGCATCTCTCGTGACCATTTCCATAACAGTGAAGCAAACTCATTTGGAAATGGACTCTAACTGCCAATTACTTTGGCTAGCCATCAGACCTCAGTGTTAGTCATCATCATCTGTGGACTGGTTTTAGTGATCTGGATGTGCCTGCTTGTGAGGCTCCTGTGCTGCTTTGTTTTACCAATACATTTGAGTCTTGTTCAATTAGACCTTTCTCATATACCTCTGGAGCTGAAAGCATTCAAAATAACAGCAGCCAAATGTGCAGGTAGAAAAGACAAGTTTAGTTTCCCACATTTGGAAAAAGTGAAATTACAAGAATATGAGGTGTTAAACTCCCCAGTAAGAGCTAGAACTCACCTTGTGTGAAAGCAAGAAAAATGCATCACTTTGCCCAAATCAAAAGCATACACACTTCTGAAATAGAGACAGCATTAAGTATAGACTGAAAAAATAGTTGACACTGAATGAAATCTGCATTGCCAGTACACAGAAGCTGATTTCTTCATGCAGATTTGTCTTGACCAATGTTACGAATGTGTTACATTGTCTGAGGGCCACGGAAATGTGAAACCGAATTTCTGGGGTTTTGCTAGCAAGTAGCAAACTTCCATGGAATTTATAGTAAGTAAGGTAAGCATTCCTAGCAAAACTCTGGCTAAAGGCACTTATAAGATGATCAGTTCAAATATGAACTTCTTAATACTTGCTATTGTTATCGGAAAAGAGGTGAAACAGGAAGCTCTGGAAAAACAGTGCTGCTATGGAATCTTCCCCATAACAAATTAAAACCTATTATTTATTTATAGAAGGTGACATGTAGCACTTGAAAATTAGAGTAATGAAAATGATTGAGTGGTCAGTAGTAGGAAAGTATGCTAACACACAGGTTTTGGGTAGTAAATAAAATTTGGCCAGATTTAACAGGATGTAGATCAAATAGGAATATGTTAAAATGTTTTTGATAAGATCTGATCCATCTCTAACAAGGTATCTATGGTTTAACAGACATTATCACAGCATGGATGAATTCAGCCACTATGACTTGCTGGATGCGAGCTCACATAGAAAAGTTGCTGAAGGACACAAAGCAAGTTTCTGCCTTGAAGATACTTCCTGTGATTACGGATATTACAGGCGGTACGCATGTACAGCACACACGCAGGTAGGAGCTGCTTCAGAGACAACCAAGCGTCTTCCCCCTCCTAGTTTGTATTTGGATAACTTTTCTGCCAATCATCTGATGCCCTAAATTAGCTGATGCCCCATCTAGCTTCTGGATTTCCCATTACAGAGACCAGGATACTAACCTGGAGGCTGATAATTCACCCACGTGCTGGGTTTCCTATTAAAGGGCAGTGACACTCACTAGCGTAGCACCACTGGTAACTGAACTATATTAAACTGAACTACATTAAAACACGAACCACGAGTTCTTGTGGCAGCAGGACTGGTCAGGCTTGCTAAGGGGCACTCAAGACAGCCTGTAAAGAAGCTGTTCGCAGTGTTCATCCCCTTCAGATTCACATCCTTGCCTGGTGCCAGAGCTCACAGCTGGTATTTTCTCCCTTGTGGAGTCTGAAGCTGTAAGGTGCTGCATTCCATTAACACCTGCAGCTGCTGGCTGGCAGCCTGGCACAGAAAACCCAGGGCATTGTTGTGTGCTGTTAAAGAGAATGGCAGCTGTGGGGACATTAGGATGGGCCACGTACAAACGTAAAGCTAGGTGCCAGGGCTTGTTAGGGGAACGCGGACAATGGAACATCCCATTATGACAGACAAATCCGTAGAAGACTCCTACCCTGAATATCGCATCACCACCTCTCAGAACTGCTAAGAAAAGTTTAAAAAATCCAAACCAGCCATGCCCAGCAGAACAAGGATGATCAGCAGTGTAGTATGGCTAAGACATTTCATAGACTATTCCATTTGGAAAACCAGAAATAAGACCAAAACTTCAGTGGTCATGGATTGAAAGAGGAAATTGTTGATATTTACTGACAATTGTTGATGTTTCTGACAATATAAGAACTTAAGACCTGTCAGGCAACAGCTTTAAAACAGAGAGGAGTGTTCTTCAGACACATGAATGAAGTATTACATTCCTTGCCATTGGATGTTGCAGAGGTCAAGATCTCCATGGGCTCAAGAAAAATTTAGACAAAGTAACGGAGGTTATTAAACACAAAATGATGGTATCCCATGCCTTAAATACAGTTAAATGCTTGGTGGAAGGAATTTGCCTTATATCACACATCCCATTCCTTATGTTCTTTTCTCATTAAGCATCTGCTGCTGACCACTGTCAGAGACGTGACACTGAGCTTTGATGGATCTGTGGTTTAACTCAGTGCGGCCATACGTACACATAAACTTGTACCCCTTATTCTGCAGCTTTTAATCTAGAAGGTAGTTATTTTATCACGGAGAAATGACAGCTATGTTTCACTGTCTGATGTGTCCACATTTGAATTTTAACTATAATGAATGATCTGCAATACATAAAGGCTTTGAAGAGGTTTTATAAATATCTTTTCTGCTTCTGTAGACTATGACATCTAACTAAACAACATACATATTTTACAGCTGGAGTATTTGTGTCACTAGAATCACGGCTGTGTCAGCATTTCCACTGGAAGCCCATATTTCAGGGGTTTGTAATTGGACTGTAAAACTTTCCTCCAGCCTCAGACTTGGCACAAACATGCGAGAGTCTGAGCTGATCACCAGCTGGGTCAAGAGGGAATTCCTGCAGGACTTGGGTTTTCTGCACTCTGTGTGTTGCCAGAACAGATCAGCTCTGCCTAGAGCAATCTGTATTGGCCACAGCCAAAGACACTAGATTTGAACCACCAGTATGTTCATATGTGGGGATTCTTACTAATGTTCTTAACAACAAAAAATTTTTCAGAAAGATGCATCTGGAATAAAGGCTACATTTTCAGTTGCCTCAGATTCTTGTCTCTCTATTTGCCTGAAGAGACAGCATTTCCATGCAAAGGTCAACATGACAATGACCCTTGACCCTACTATTCAGAGATGGCACTCGGGCAGAGTACATCCATGGCAAAAAGTTGCATCATTCCTAAGGGGAGAGAGAGGTTCCCACATGGTGATCAAGTCTGTCTGTACTCATGACCTCAGAAGCTGTTCATTTGACATTTACAGATACTTACGTCCAGTCTTTGGTCAATTTTTATTGTATTCTGATCTTATGTAAAGAACAAGAAATAATAACATCTACTCCTTTTCATAAAAGGAGTACTGTAACAAGTGATTATAAGAAAATACAGATATTTCACGGATGAACAACTGTCAATATTATAGGTGTTTCTTATCCAGTAGTAATAAAGTGGTACCACTATAAAAGTGGTACATTAGGCTTAGCTATTCTGGTTTAGACACACAAATAAAATGCCAACTAAAAATAAGAGTAATTTTCTAAGTTAATTTTCTAAGTGAACTGTGATAGTTAAGTGAACTTCAGTCTGAGTGTCCCTAATGTCTAGAATGTTACTGTTTCTAAAGATTAATTTTTTTTTACATCCATCTTGACTTCATTCTTCAGGGTCTGAGCCCTGGCTGCTACGACACTTACAACGCTGACATAGATTGCCAGTGGATTGATATTACTGACGTACAACCTGGAAATTACATTCTGAAGGTAAGTGCATTGGGAACGGGGAGGTTTGGGGGGTTTTTGGTGCTATTTAAAGAAGCAAATCATTTGCGTACATCCTTTTGCACGTAATTTACCAACCGAAACCTGGCAGTAGACAGCAGTGTGCTTTCCCCCCTCCAGGTGAGTGTAAACCCCAGCTACCTGGTGCCTGAATCCGACTACTCCAACAACATAGTCCGCTGCGACATCCGCTACACGGGCCACCACGCCTACGCCTCTGGCTGTACAATTTCACCGTAAGTGCCTCCCCACTGTTTGTCTGTCACCGTGCCCCACTGTTAGCATTTTGTTCTGTGGGTTCTGGGCATTTTAAAATTTGTGGGAATTTTGCTCTTGCTCTCGTGCCGTTGGAGTATGTAACACTTGCAGAACTGCTGCTCCTGTCTGGTCTGCCTGATAATCACCTTTGGCTCACACACCTTCTCTGTACTTGCACGAGGACCTTTCTAGGATCATTCAGTACCCGTTTACAGCATCCACACACAACTGAGCAGCTGCAGTGCTCTTTAAGACATTCTGCAAAATCCCACACGTGTGTTACTTTGCTGCTGCCGCTGCTGCTTACACAGCAGCCACCCTCCCTGAAACAGTTCTGTCCCACACACTCCATTTACAGTTTAGTTCTTTAAAAGTTTAAACTATGCCAAAACTATGCCTTTTTTACATTTCTTTCCTCTAAAAAGGCAAATTCATTTAATAAATCTCTTCGTGGTAGATCTACTGTACCTTAGTATCTATGAAACACACACAGAGAAAGCAGTCTTCTGTAACACAAGGGTAAGCAGTTCTCAGAAGACTGCATTAGTTGCTCATACAAAATGTTTATCAAGAGACTTCATTTGGACTGGATAAGGAGTTAGGATTAATGTTGTATAGAGGTTCATATGAAACAAATTCCAGAGCAGTAAATGAAAAGTAAAACAGATGACCAGTGTAGTCTTCTATAACAGTATCAGTGAAACAAATGCACTGAATTAATGTGACTTGCTTAATTAGCCTTTAAAATATTAATTTCTCACTTTGCATTGAGATATCAGTAGTTAGATGAGGCAAACTTACATTTCACGCTCTTAACTTCTAGTCTCCCCATCTTACCTCTGAAAATGTTACCGAGTACATAAAATAATAGAACAGTTAAGGTTGGAAAAGACCTTTTAGATCATGAAGTCCAGCCATCAACCTTGGATCACCACCATGCTCACCATTAAACCATGTTCTCAAGTGCCACATTCCAGGGATAGTGACCCCACCACTTCCCTGGGTATTCTGCTCTAATGCTTTACAACCCTTTATGTGAAAAAGTTTCCCCTGATACCCCATCTAAACCACCCCTGAGGCCACTTGAGGCCATTTCCTCTCATCCTGTCTCACTGGTTACAGGGCAGAAGAGACCAGCTCACACCTCCCCACGGCCTCCTCTCAGGGAGTTGGAGAGTGGTGAGATCTCCCCTCAGCCTCCTCTTCTCCAGGCTGACACCCCATATATATGTATATGTACACCACATTTCATGTCCCTCTGTCTCACATACACATACTCATGCAGGGCTAGGAAACAAAATGTCTGTTATTGTTGGCTGACCTGTGCTTTCAAGCTGACAAGTGGGTATTTAGCAGTTCCTCTTTCTGCGTGTGCTTCCTCACCTGCACAAAATTATTTCTCTTCTTTCAACAGATACTGAGAAAGATGCAAGAAGTGGATGAGATGGTGCCAAATGTTTTGAACTGAAGTATCATTATACAAACTTCACTAGGATGCAAACACTATAGAAACAAAACTACAGAACATACACAGATACACCCACACACCTTATGTGACTTTGAAGCACTTCAGCTGCTTCTCAACCAAAACTTAACTGGATTTTAAGAATTTAAATTGGCATTACTTGTATTGCTATTGAAATGTGTGAAACTGGTGCTTCCTGCAGAGATATTTTAAATTTTGAAAATCTAACTCATTCATAAAAACATGGGACCATTTCTTAGCTCCTTCAGATTCAGAGTTTACGTGATAGTAGACTTCAGTGGGAATATTACTGGTGAATGAGTTGAACATATTTTAAAAGGTAGAAAAAAATGTTTGCAAAATGAATTAAATAAAGTGCAAGAGAAAGTACTAAAGTCAGCTATCTCAGAAAATACTATAATGAAAAAAAGATTAGGAGTAATGATACAGTACCTTTAAAAATCCTTACTAGGACACATTGATATGAAAGAGAGAAGTATGTTCAATTTTCAAGGAATATTAACATATAGCAGAGAAATACATATATATTATATATATCAGTTATACCCCTGCAAGAAAAGTTATGTTTACATTTTTAATACATTAGAAGTTTTCCATTTTCTTAAGTGAGAAACAGATGGGGTTTTGAAATACACCTTTCATCTGTGAAAATTAATTAAAAAACTTACCCACCTTTTTATGTTCAAGAAATTTTTCAAGGTGGGGCTTTTAAAAAACTTCTGCAAACTTAATGTGGATAAAAAATACCTGTCAAGAAAAGGGCTCTTGGAGATGATGAAGAGTCCCTGATGTGGTCATCTGCAAAAAACATCCAACTTGAACAGGTTAACCATCAAAATAATACAGGCACTTAACTCAGGTGGCACCACAAACAGAAGTAGGTCAGAATCTCTTACAAAGTATTTTTAGCGTGAAGAAAACCTACTACCTGCTTCCCCCTTAAGTACTGTAGTTGACTTTAAAATGTATATCTCAGTATTCAAAATATCTAAGTTGAAATTATACTATTTAGAGAGGAAGAACAAAAGTCAGTGTATTTAACATCCTACTTTAGGCTGTTCAGGAAACAAATGCAACATTGTTAAGGGGAAAAACTTCCAGCCCAAATTAATTTTTTTGCTGAACTGCTTAACTGGTGCTGGGTATACTACTCCTCCTCCCATCCCCAAATTATTTTGCTTTTGCAGTGCACCCTGCTGTAAGCTACAGTAGCTGTGATTTTTGTTTTAAACTGTGAAATGACATATCACAAGGGGATCTGGCGTTCTATTTTCAGAAGATTTCTGATCATGTAAAATGAAGAATCTACTTTTGGAACAATGGGACCTAGAAATATTGATTGGTATTCATTAAATTTGATCAGCAGTTCAGAACACCTAATGAAATACTGGAAGTTCAATGAATTAAAAGAAAAAAGAAAAAATGTGCTATTCAATATAGTTAAAAATGAAAAATCTGAGGAGTATGGAGAGGTTTTATCATCAGTATTGAGAATATTTCAGGCAGTATTTGGAAATATTTTATGCATTAGAACCCTACGGATTTAATTTGGAAGTTTGATGAATTACCGTAATATCCTTCAAGGATCAGCTGTTCTTTATTTTTTTAAGTTTATATCCACCTTACATTTATTTAAGTTTATTTCCACCTTAATCATAACTTGATTACAAATTTGCACAAATAGAACTTAAAAAGAACCTGAGAACCAGCAACCTGGTGATTACTACCCACCAGTGGGAGAGGGTGCAGAATAATGTAATTTATACCTGCAGGTCCCTTTCTGTTTGCTGCGAGATCCATTTTAGCAATCCGTAACCAGTACGGGCAATGAACAGAAGCAAAATTCGGAAACTCGATTTATTAGAAAACCATTTGTTACATATGTCTGCAAAACCGAGGGCCTGTTTAAAGTCTAGGCTTCTGAAATCTCAGCCCAAAGAGTTTTTAAGTTTAAGAGGCGTTAAGGGATGCGAGCGCATTCACCTTTCTATAGACTTAGGTCAGAACTGGGGTCAAAGTCCTGGGAGCAGCTTGGGCAATGGACACAAAAGCTGCTGCAGGGAAGCTCAGCGGTGGGCACGGGCTGCTCCCTGGGAAGAGGCGGTGTGCTCGTACCTCATTGTGCCCGATGCTGGACGTGGGATATGAGAGCACTAACTGGAGACGGAGCAGCCGCAGGAAGGGGGGTGCCCCTCGCTCATGACACACTCACCTGCTCACGCGTCTGTGCCCAAACTACTTGCAGAACTCCACTGAAGCCAGCAAGGAGCCTTGAGCATCTGTGTAGGTGGAACAAGTGGGAACGGCCTCATTTGGAAAGGTGTTGAATGCTGTAACTTTGAATATTGGGGATATTGGAGCTACGAAAATGTAGCTTTTTCTTCCGTAGCAAAATATTGTATTTGTTTTGAAATGTGTGTTAAGCAACATGACATTGATGTACAATAGCACAAAAATTGCCTAAGACATGAACAGAAAACCAAGGGATTTTAGGATTAAAAAAAATGAAGGAATGTGACTTTAACCCTGTCTAACTATAGTAAATCCCAAAGCAGTAGAAGTAGAAGAGTTTATTATATAGCATGTGTAGAAGTAGTTCTAAATAGGGGAGCGCCAACCAGTATTTTCAGTATCCTGGCTCTGAATATTTGACACCTTACTTTTTGCATACTGGAATACATTTTTGGGATTATGTGCATTTTTGTTCAAAAACATTTTTAAAATCTGTTTTGGTAAAAGCTTTTAATTTTACAGCAATTTATATTTAGATTCCATTTTACCAGACACTGGGTTTATTCCCATTATCTTTGAAAGGCATATTGACATGGGTCTCAGTGGGAGCAAAACCAGATTTAAATTTTGTGAGATTTCTACTATGAATTTGCTGTCTTGCAGTCTCAAATTTCTTCTGAAAAGCCAGGCTGTGAAAATGTGTGTGAAACAATAACCTCCCACATTTCAAATCTTTACATAAGAATTGCACATAAGGAACATAATGTATGTCAGGCTCATTAGAGGAAGGGTTTGTTATGTATTTTTTTTAATCCTGAAATACATTTGATATTTGCCTATTTCTAGACAAAAGTGTAACAAAAATGACAGACTGGTCACCAATGGAACCAAAATATTTGTGTAGGTGATGTTTTGTGTTTGTAAAAGTCTACCAGTTTTTTCTCTGCTCCAGAGTGAGTGCACGTATCAAATGTACCTTCCTTTTGTCATTCATGCATTGTTTGCAGTGTGCTCATTCAAAACCAGCAGGGTGGTTTTCATAAATGAGACATTGAAAGGTGGTTTATCCTGTGTCTCACATTTATGCCAAAAAGGCATTTTCATTTCCTCCAAATCCTAAAAGGTGCTGAAAGATTTTAACTTGAATTAATACCAAAGAGTATGTAATTGGGAGGTTTTTATTATGCAACTAAATGCTACAGATACAGTGAAATGCCACTTGTTTTTGCAACTTTCTTGAAGATTTTTCATTATTTCCTTCACTTTTCTTCGAAGAGTCTTAATTTCAGTAACTTTGCATCTTTATCTGAAGAGCTCTAATTTATAATATTCAGGCACTAGCTTTGTATTCTTCATTGCACTTTCATATTCTTGTGTTACATGCCCGTATTATGGTTGCAAGTTTATGTGAAAATGACTTGAATAAAATGTTTCAAGCGTTCCACTTGTTGAAGTATTAAACTTACTGCAGAGGCCAGAGCCATCTCTCAGTGAGGCTTCAGTTAAGGTTGTTGTGTCTATATGAAAATGAAGAAAATTCTGTCATGCTGACGTGGTTTCAGAAAAAAGTCACAAGAAGGTAGAAATAAGAAAGAAAAAATTTCAATGCCTGATAAATTACCCCTCATACGACACAAAGGATTAACATGTAAAGATTTAACAGGAGGAGGCATATGGTTCATCTAGACACATGATTTCCTTACCGTATCTGCCTCGGTAAAAACAGGAACTTAAAAAGCACTTTCAGAATTTCTGCTCCCAAAACCAAGCTTTCATGGAAAGAACACTTGAGCAGTACATGCTAAGAAGTCTATGTGCTCTAGAAAATTGACTAACAGATCAAACATGCAGTCACTCCAAATACATTTTATCCTGTTATTTACATTCTCTGAGCACAAGACAGTGTCCTGCTGCCTCTTCAATCTGTATGCTAAACTGATGAAACACTCCGAGTTGTGAAGCATCTCTTGTCCCTTCACTGAGGAACTACTACAGAAGAGCACGATTAAAAAGCTTGGAGACTTGTTCTCGTAAGAAGTTGGCAAACACTTATATATCAACTAATGGCACTCTTGGTTTCACGTAAATGGAGACAAAACCAATGTAATCTTTTAAAAATCATAAAATAAATGTAGAATTATTTCAGATATAACCCACCTTGTGTAACGTTTCTCTATTTAAAAAAGTATTTCCTATCCTACTACTTATTAGAGCTAAGAGCTTCAAACTGAGAATTTCTCCAAGTGCTACTTCTAGAGCACAGAACCTGGAGTGCATCAGAATCTGTGCAAATACAAAATGCAGTAAAAACTGCATATGATTAATTGCAGAAAGTGTATTCAAATCTATTGAAAATAAAGCATCTCCCAGTTCCCAAGTACCTTCTACTCCCATTCTGCTGTCTCATTTTTACATTAGATCACCTGCCTAGTATCACAAAATGATCTACCACCAGTCTACATTCACAAAGCAGTTCAACTCCTTTGCTTAAGAAACTATTGCTGTAACTGAATTTTCATTCAAGCCACATTTTTCCTGACCTAATAATTCCATAAAATCTGATTAAAGAAATATTTATGCCTGTTTGTAAGTCTACAATATGGTCACATCAGTAACACGCCTGTTTGCTATTAATAAGAAAAAAAAATCATATTTAAACTGGTGATGACTGTCTTAAAAGACATTGAAAAATCTGAGATTGTTTTGTTGGGAAGTCTGAAGTGAAAAAATTGTGCACCTGAAGCAGCCTAGTAGTATCTGACGGTATGCACCTGGCTAAAGACATTTCTTCTGTGGTATGGTACTGAACTGAAAAGCACGGTTCTCAACATTTTAAAATCTAATCATCACAGAAAGAAATAACTTCCTATGTCACTATAAAAATAAATTGCTAGTACTTTGTGAGAAGTCTCTGTCTAAACAATGCTACAGATATGAGTTAAGTTAAAATCACATATATGCTGAACACGTTATGTTGTTATAATGCAGAGAAAACGTTCTAAACTTTATCAACAACCTCCAGGCAAGTTCACTGGGTTTATCAGTTCACAAATAAATCGCCCAGTTACACATAAAAGATATTATCAAGTCTCCACCATCACTGCTCGTTTGTATAATGTATTAAGGCCGTGATCCAGGTGAGTCACTAAGCACCAGCAGAAAGTAGCAGTAACCCATTAAAATATGAAGTAATGCCAGTATCCTAATCTCTCTTCTCTCATTCATGTTCAGTGTATGTTATCTTTTTTCTTTAAAGTAAGAGCTCAGAAGTATTTTTGAGGAAAAAAAAAAAAAAAAAAGAGATGTTTTGATAAGTCAGGCTTCCTTCAGGGAGAATTCTGTGGCCACAAATTACAGCTGTAATAATGCAGTAAGAAACTTGCTCAAATGCCAAGATAAACCAATGCTCCTAGATCTTCTAAGCACATGCAAAAAAGCACTTTGGAACACTGGCTCCTTAGAGTCTTGAGTTTTTTTCAAACTATTTGCAATCTTTAGGTTTTTGATCCTTAAATAGGGTACTCATCTGCTAGAAGAAAGGTAAGCTGCCCATGAAAAACTGTTACAGCTGATGACATCTACCAAAAGAAATTTCTCTTGCCTTACCTTGGAACCAGAGAAGTCACATACCAAACCTTTGTTTGGTGTGGCATTCTTCTAGGATTTATTTACTTATTTTATTTAAAGTTTTAAAGATTAACATTTGCATCTGGAAATCTGGAAGCTTGTAGAAAGCAGGCAGATGCACGGCTTTTTCTGTGAAATATAACCCTACAAAACCACAGTAAGCATGTTTCTGTGCTTTATTTTGAAGCTTCTGGCTTTAAATACTGCTCCATACGGTACAGTGAAAATAACAGGAAAACACAGAAGAAGATTAAGTTTTTTAAGACTGCAACATGCAGGAAGGCCATCTACACGTTAAGGGATGACATATTCTACAAGTTTGCATGGATTTAAGAGCAGACAAATCTGAAGAAAGGAAATTGATAAAGGATTATTAAACACCACAAGCTACAGTATCACAAGATGTCATTGAGCTGTAAAACTGGAAGTTTGAAGAGATGCATGTTGCATGATGTATCACTGTGTGCTCCCTCTATCCTTAAAGCATCCCTTTTTGACAACTTTCAAAGACAGATGGTTGTTTGGCCTGATGCAGGGCTTTCCTTAGGCAACTCAAAATGCTACACGAATAGTACAAGATTATGAATTTACCAAGATTAGGAATTAATTGGATTATGAAAAGCAACAATATTTAATAAAGAAACACTATTAAAGATTAATTACATGTTCAGAATTTCTTTCAATTAGGTAGTAGGAGAAGCACCTGAACAAATAATCAATGAACCTTTTTTGTCAAATCTCAATCAAATGAACTCCCAATGTCAGACTGGCACTTAAAAGTCAAATGTTTCTTAGTGTACAAAGTTTTTTCAGGTTTCCACATTCTTTCAGAAAGTGCAAGACACACATGTTGAAGAATCCAGACATATCTACCAGAACAAAGTATTAAAGACACCCTTTCAGTTCTTCAAACTGGCAGTATAATCAGAGGACAGAGATCACAATTCAGAGGTACAATGTTTTATTATCTCCAGAAATTTTCATATTATGCTTACAACTGATTGACTTTTCCAGCTACCTGATAAACTGATGAATTTGTGCAGTCTCTTCAAGTTTAAGAATCTTTTACTTCGTCTCAGTTGAGATGTATGCGACAATATAGGACCTTTCTTTTGACAACCAAATCCTCTTATAAAGTACATTTTTTTACATACAAAAACACCCTCCAAGCCCCCCTCCAAAGAATCTGTATTATTCCTACATGGCACAAATTATGTTCCTAAAAACCCTCCATTCACATTAAGGTGTATTTCATGAACGGTGGCACTACATAATGGGACTTACGAACCACACCAAATGGCCATTACATTAATCAACAGACAGCACACAGAATGAATGCAACAATCTTGATTCTTCTAAGATGGTAAATAATAACAGTTGCAATTTTGTAGGTTGCAAAGGATACGGAGAGTATAACAAAGATGTTCAAACAGCAGTTGCAAAAACTTTTTTTTTGAACCTCCATTTACATATAGTCTAGTCATCAAATTTAATCTTTTTCCCCTGGAATGCTGTAATTTGAGACATTTGCTCTCTGCGTCTCCTGCTTGCTTCCCATGAAGGATGAAGAGGCTGCTCCAAAGATGCTTTCTTAGGGTTGCATTTAATACCCCCTGAAGCTTTTGCAAATGGTTTCTTCTTGAGCTTTGTTTCATTTTTAAGAAAACCTGTGCAAGTACAAAACAAAACATTAACTACATCATGAACCTTCATAAAAGTATGCAAACTACCTTGGGATTGCAGATATTTTAAAAAATTTCATAATGAGCCACGTGGAACACAGTCATCTGAATATTCACAGCAAGATTTCTTCATCTTGCAGCCCGGTAAATTGCCACTCGGTAGACTGCAGATAGTTAAGATTTATTAATACTGACTACACTCAAAGTTTGCTTACACAAACATTCAGCGCAGTCTGAACTTGTTTCTTCACAACAAACCAATGAGTATTACGCAATATAACTCAATATGACCGGAATTATATCCTCAATCTAATGAACTCCAAAATGGTACCACAGACTATAAATGAAACCAAATATTCCATATTCAGGAGCTACTGAAGAAGTTACTTATGAGATAAGGCACTAGTTACATATACCAATTTGGTACCTTTACCTGTGCACAAGTAACACCAACTGCTTGACAGACAGAAAAGCACCTTCCATTGTAAACCTTATGTTAAGTATTTCTAATGTGAAAAAACAGAAAATAGCAGACGATATCCACAGATTAAAATGAAAGCTGAATGGTTTGACCATTTTAACAACAAATGTTAAAATACGTGCCACAAAATTGAAAAGAAACAAAGTACAGCCCATCATGAATAGACTGCAGAGGCAACAAAATTTCAAAATGTTTTTTCTCTCCTAATTTTACCAGGTTAATTAATACATACCTGTTCTTTCATTTTTGAGAGGCTGGTCTTCAGTATTTCTGAAAACAAAAAGAGAAATTAAGATTTTTCAAGAAACTTGTAAGATTACAAACACCTGTGAATAAAGAATCGTCATCACCAAAACACTCATGCAATAACTTTTCAAACATAATATGCAAGCTTCTTCAATATTGCTCCACCCACGTTAATAAAGAAGTAGAAAGAGAAGTATTCAGAAGTGATGGAATTTGGGTGTAGATCTAGTTAGGAATCCTATGCATACATCAGTGCTACTGTGAATATAAAAAATATGTATTGTCAAGGAAGCTTAAGAAGACTAGCGAGTAGTTTCTGTGAAAATGTTCTAAGGTTTAATGGGCTGAAATTCTCTTCATTTAGTAAGGACTATTGAAATCACAACCACTTCCATTACTGCAAAGGAGGGGGGGAATGGAGAACATAATATGGGGAAAAGGTTTACCTTCCTCTGTTCTGAGATTTCTGATTGGTAATAGACAAAGAACTGCAGAACACTGACTCCAGCTTGCTTGCTTTTGCAAGTGGTTTTCTCTCTTCCATGATCGAATCTTGTGCTGTCCCAGGCGCTGTGCTCTTTTCTGTCTTCACTATGTTCTTCTGAACACTATCCTTTTCTTTTGTTGAAGAAAAATTATTAACTGCTCCTTTTTTCTTTTTTTTTACTTTGCCAATGAAGAAATCATCATTGCTGTCACTGTCAGATTCTGATGACTCATTATAAAACCTCTCCTCAGTACTATCATCAAAATATTCCTTTTCATTGGGATGCTCTTGGTCACTATCATCAATTATTTCATTTATTGCATTTAATTTGTTCATACTCATATTTTCTTTCCTTTTTTGATAGTCAAGTTTCTTTCCTGTTTTGTTTTGAGTAACTGCTTGCATTTCTTTGGCCTGAAATGAAGGTTCTTCTGGAGCATATGCTCTCTCCATTTCCACAGTTTTCTGCTCGGATTCACTCTCACAGAGTTCTTCAACCACCTTGTCGGTTTCTATTTTCATGCCTGGTTTTGTTTTGCGTTCACATCCTTGCTGTTTTTGGGGCAGCTTAGAAGTTTGGTCATCCAAGTTGCTGTTGGAATGTTGTGCTGATTTAGGCTGTTCTTCTGAATTATCCGTTTTCATAGGAGTGGCTTTGTCTGGGTTCTTTCTTGCATCCTTAAAAGCTTTAACAGCAGCTGTACAAGGGGCAGAAAAATACTTAGTTGTAGTTATACACGAATTTATGTAAATTATTTTTATATAACAAAACATTTTTTCAACTTATATGTGTTGTATTGAGCATATTTTGAATGTCCTTATCAATTAGTTACTGAACACATGAGACAAGAAATATCTTAGAATACAGTATTAACAAAACTGAAAGAAAAACCTTGAAAATATTAGCAATTAAATATGCTATGAAATTTGGGTTGAACTGTGAACTTCTCTTTCAAAAAATAATCTGCAGCTGATAATCATGTTCACTTAGGGCACTACTTTGTGTGTAAAATTGCAAACTAATATTAAATTGTTCGTATATAATTAAATGGATATTTGATATGCTCTGTTATTAATGAAGTAACTTTGTGACAGTACTACTAGGACTTGACCCTTTCTAACATAAATTTTAGGCAGAAAATTCCAGTTCCAAGAGAACAAGAGAGAGCCTAAATAACCAGGAAAGATACCCAAAGGATTCTGGTGACAGTTTTCAGGGAAGATTAAGAAAATAATTTGTAAAACCTTTTAGGTGCCTTTGAAAACCCAGTGGTAATGATCCATTTATGTTCCTATTTAATTTAGAAATGCTTCATTATCTTTGATTTTTAGAATTCCTATCATAAGCTCTGTTTGTTCAACACTCTGTATTAAATAAGTGTCATACTGTATACTGTCACATATAAGCCCACTTCAAGCCATATAAATGGTTTCAAGTTTGTGGCTTGGTTAACTGCAGCTAGTTAGGCTAAGTACAGAAGCTTTTAGTTTTTGTGGGTATTTTACTTTTATTCATGTCAGAGATGAACAAGGTAGCACACTAGTAAACAACAGATGTAATAAAAAATTCAATAAAATGTTTCATACCTTTAAGTTCAACAAATCTGGGCTTCAAGGTGGGGTGTGTTGCAAGTCTTGCCATGGCTCGCTCAGTTGCAGTACAATTTGGCTGCACAAGAAAAATTCAAAGGCATGAAGTCAACGGAACAGTCAACTTACACAGGTCTGTGTCAGTTATGCTACAATGCAAACTAATGTGATTCTCACCATGAACTGAACAAGAGGAAAGCTTATGACACTAACAAGTATTTTATTTTTCATGTATTACCATCATTCTAAATGCAGAAAAATCTGGCTGTCTAAACATTGACAGAAACATAGCAGATGTACAACATGTGATACTTCTCAGGTACTGAACAGGGATAACATGATTTATGTTTTCTTTAAAGCATACCAGACACATCGTTCACTGATTTTACATTTACTATTTCATACAAGAGCAAAGAAAATTCATGAACTCACTGAATAAAGAACATCATACTGGTAGAAGGCATTCTGCTTGAAGGAATGCAACAACTTGCAAGAATTACAGTACTGATCCCATAAAAGTCAGCAAAATGACACAGCAGATATTGAAGGAATACACATAAAATGTGGTTGAAAGGCAAGGTCTAACTTGACCATAAAGATGAATTACCCTGAATTTGGTGTGGTAGAATACAGGAACTTTGCAAACTGATTCAAAGAAGAAATATGATCTTCTTGCTTCAATTTGACCAAAAAAAAAAAAAAAAAAAAAGAGAGAGAGAGAGAAAGAGAGAGAGAGAAAAGAAGGAACTGCTTCTATTCTAACTTCCTCTTTCATATACTGGAAAACACAGGTATGACACATTGTAAAAGTTCTCATTTTCAGGTTCTTGTCATCACTCTGGTTGAAAAACAAAATTAAAGATATCTAAGACTTTTCTGAAGACAGCTCTGTCTTCTGTTTTGTTTTTTTCTGTGTGATTGTTTGTTTGCTTGTCTCCTTTCTTTCTTATCTTCTTTTTCGAAAGGAGGAAAAGCAGGTCTAACAGATTTGTAAAACACAACTTTAGCAGGAAGATTCCTTAAAGCCTGCAGTGGAATTCTCTGGGAGAGAGTGGAAAAGACATACAAAAGACATACCTTTCTCTCTTCCTGCTAGAGTTACTACAACGGATATATGTTCAAACTGTTTCTTTGATTTCAGCTTTGTGCTACAGGAAGTATCACAGCAGAAGCCACCAGAACCAACAAAAGATATTTATAAAGAACAAGACAAGTGCCCTAGGACGCAACCTGAGCTGATTTTGGTGCCATCAATCCCACAGAGTATGCTGCCCCTCCTGTCCTAAGCAATCACCACAGCAGAAGGAGCCCAAGCCACAGGTGTTACCTAGTAGGTAACAAGGAGCAGAAGTGGTACTGGCTCTATCCTGGGATGGAGTTAACACACTTCATAGCAGACAAGATGGTGCTATGTTTTGGAGTTGTGACTAAAACATTTTAGAGTTGGTAACACACCAATGTGTTAGTTACTGCTGAGCAGTGCTTGCACAGCATCAAGGCCTCCTCTGCTTCTTGCTCTGCCCCAGCCACAGGCAAGGAACACCCCTGGTACAGCTGATCCACATGGACCAAAAGGACATCAAGTCCTTTTCAAGTCATGCTTAGCAATAAAAGCTTGAGGTAAGGAAAAGGTATGGGGGGATGTTTGTGGTTATGACATTTATCTTCCCAAGTAACCATCTGTGAAGTGAAGGCTTGCTCTCTGGGATGTGGCTGAACATCTGCCTGTTGTGGGAAGTGGTGAATAAATTCCTTCTTCTCCTCTCCTTGCACATACAGCTATGATTCCCTCCTTGAACTGTCCTTATCTCAACATAGAAGTTTTTCTGACTCCTGCTCTTGGGATGCTCTCCTCAGTCCCGCAGGGGTGGGGTGAGTGAGCAGCTGCTGGGTGCTTAGCTGCTGGCTGGGGTCAAACCACCACGACACACATTATCCAATACATCAGCAATTCACATTTAGAGTAGCTGACGTGGTCCACGTAAGCCTGCTCAGCGGTGAGTGTTACTTGTTTGCAAGTCCATTTTCTTCCAGCAGGACCATGTGAACAGTTACATATTCATTGCATAAAGACAGATGGGACACTTCTCACCAGTTGCTAGTGCAGGAGAGTCACTCAGTGCTTTGGTCTGAAGGAAACAGAGCAAAAGAAGGCACTGCAAATAGATTGGAGTCAGTGCTTCTACATGCAGAAATATTTAATTGGTTTGCCAACCATAAATCTTCTTCCTCAACCAGTGCAAAGCAAATCCCATTTCGCAATTCTTTTGCCAAGTTTTAGAGCTTATAAAATATACTCTATGGTCAGCCATATTTCATGTTTGAAGTGTAGAGCATCTGGGAATTCTACTACTTTCCTTTCCCCTCAAGTCTCTGCTACTACAACATTATTTCTTCAAGTCAAGAAAAACTGGAAAAATGTTTTCTCTGAAGACTGTCTATAGAACTATGAACACTGGCCAGAGGGGACAGGTCAAAAGATGGGTCCATTTCCAAGGGCCACAGACTGGCTTATTTCCAGGCTAGCTTAGCTCTGAGAACCTGAAATCTGAATTTTGATCCCCACGTGACAGTGCTACATGCTGCCACCAGATTCTTGGGACAGAAAGCTCACATTTCTGAAGATCATATGCTATTTTCTTTGGAGATTTTCCTATAGCTGGAAAATCTATTTCTGAACTTAATTAATACACTTTTTCCCTCAACTACTTCCCGTGGGTTTTGAAAGAATATACCATGAAGTTCAGAAAGCAGCAGCAGCAGCTTCTGTGCAACATCTGGTGTCCTTTAATTCAAATATTTATAGAAAGGCTTTAAGCATATATAGGCCAATCCATATGGAATAACCACATTTTTTTCCTTAGAGCAAACGCTACTCACACTGATAGCCACCAGCTAACAAACATACAATATGACATTCACATACTCTACAATGTCTCATTTTTCCGCCTATGGGTTTTTTGTTTCTGCTTTGGTTTGGGGTTTTTTGGCCCAGCCCACGCTCAGTTTATTTTCCAGTATATAAAACGTTATAGAAATACAGACAATACAGAAAAAAAAAAAAACAACTTAAGAAAGAAATATAAACTGTCTTTTCAAGTAAGAACACTTCTTCCTCCCCCTCCCCCCCTTCCCATCCTTTCTATGTTTAATTAGATATTAGAATTGTACACCTTTATTCTGACATACTCCTGCTACTTCTTGTATTATTTTGCACTACTTAATTTTTTTATGCAAGAATGTGCTAATACTTTCTACAGGAACGTTCTTCAGTGTGCAGCTGAGGCACTGCAAAGTGAACAAAGCAGCAGAGCAGTGTACAGTCACATTTTGTTAAGTTACTGTGCCGGTTGAGGCCGGGGTAGAGCTAATTTCCTTCACAGTGGCTGGTGTGGGGCTGTGTCTTGGATTTGTGCTGATCACAGGGTTGATATTACAGAGATGTTTTTGTTACTGCTGAGCAGGGCTCACACAGCTGAGGACTTTTCTGCTTTTGTATTTCCATGGTGGTGAGGAAGCTGGGGGTGCATGGGAGGCTGGGAGGGGACACAGCTGGGACAGGTGACCCCAACTGACCAAAGGGATATTCCAGACTGTGTGACATCATGCTCTGTACATAAAGTGGAGTTGGAAGAAGGAGGAATGGGGGGGACATTGGAGTGATGGTGTTTGTCTTCCTAAGTCACTGTCATGTCTGATGGAGCCCTGCTCTCCTGGAGATGGCTGAACACCTGCCTAGCATAGGAAGCATTGAATTCATTCCTTGTTTTGCTTTGCTATTGTGCACAGCTTTTGCTTTCTCTATTGAACTGTCTTCATCTCAGCCTGTGAGTTTTCTAGCTTTTATCCTTCCAATTCTCTCCCTCATTCTGCTGGTGCAGGAGGGAGTGAGCAGCTGCCTGGCTTTTGGTGTTGGCTGGGGTTAAACTGTCTGAAGGCAGTCTCCTCTAACATTCTATCTCTGTAAATAATGCATTATTTCTGTAAATAATATTAAAAACAGCTATTATCACGGGATATTATAAATCATCTATTATCTATTAAAAACATCTATTAACACGTCAGCCCCACATAAGAGAGACAGACTTGGCAATAGTGGCAATGACTGTGAAGAGAATGGATGTTACAAACTTGCGAAGATAAAAGCAGATTCACAATGCAAGTTTTGAGATGTGCTGGAACAGGGGTTAGAAGCATGGAATGGCTCTGAGAGCTGGCACTACAGGGTAAAAAGAAAGAGCACTGTGATTTAAACATCAGGCAGAAGCTGTGTGGGTAGAACCTGCTTCATACAATGCAGGTAGTAAAGCGAGAACGAGAAACTGAGTATCTCATGGTCTCAAGGCAGATGGGATTGCAGAGCTGAATGGTATGCCTTAGAAGTATGCCTGAGAGAGTAGAGCTTCAGGATGAATTAAAGGGCAGAAACCTGTGATGAATCTGAGAACATGAAATGTAGACTTTTGACCATCGCTTTATTCTGAATAATCTTTCTGTTCCAAGACTACTTTGTCTGTACTCTCTCTGCTATAGTTATAATCAATAATTGGAAAGAGGTCATACTTCTGTTCTTCAACTGATTCTTGCACAAAAGAGCATTGCCTCATTACAGAGCTCATCAGAAACAAGACTGTTGTTAGAAGCATATACTACTATAAAGACAACTAGAGTTTCACCTGTGTGAGAGTGCTACCAAATGCTTGGTGGCTCTGCATCTGTCATTAGTCAGTTATTTAAAGCAATGACATTCAAATGGAGACGGTAATTAACCCCACTGAGAAGTATGCAGTACATGGCAAAAACCATGACACAGAAATCAACCTTGGACAATGTCATACTTGTTTCTAAACTATCTAGAAGTGCAGCTTAATGTCAAATGTTAAGGACACCCAGATTTTAAGGGAAAAAAGAAATAGCAGACACAATACTAACTAGAGTAAGCATTAAAAAAGTAACACCCAATTCTGGGCCAAAACAAGATGTCATTGCAATACCCTTTATAGCAGCTTAGGAGAAGAGCTCTCTAATAAAAAACAGCAAAAATCAAACAAACTAGAAAACCTGTTAATCCACACATTCTTTACAAAACTCTAACTAGTTACAGCTGTCCTTCACGACAGCAGATGTGATTAATGTGAAGTCACAGGGTGGTTGAAGGTGCCAAATCATGGCTGCCACCCAAGTCCATACCATGATCTCATACTACTCTGGAACAAGACTTGAGAGAAGTCACTTTCTGACTGTGAAATGAAATGTAAGACATACAGGATGTGATTTGTGGCCATCAGACATGGTGAAGATTTTGGTATGGGAGCCAACTGGTTAATGGTATCACTCACGGCAGCATTGCTGTCTCTCAGCTCCTGACAGCAAGGGGCTGGTTGCTGACTGTGTCTCACAGTAATGATGACAAATGATGACAAATTATTTACTCATAATCTGCCAAAACCTGTCATTTTTATAATAATGTACTACTTTGCTTTCACTCAAGCTTTAACAATTTTCAACTTAACACCAAAATGATCATACAGGTGTTATGAAGTAGCAGTTTTAAAAGGTTAATAGCATGACAGGTGAGAAGTTCTTACCGAAATAAATTCTTTATGGATCTCAGGAAATCATTCAAGTTTCAGCAGAATTTTTTTTAATTGGATGATATACAATTTTTAAAACAGGCTGATGAAAAAATTCCGTTTGAAGCTAAGAAAATGTCTTAATAGATCTAAAATCTTTGCAAAAACTCATCAAGACAATGTTCCGTGATAGAACTACAAAATTAAAATGGACCAATTTCTTACAAAACATCAAGATACAAAAGTAAACTTGTTTATTATTCTTTTCAATGCTTGCCACAGTTTATATTAATTTACATTGTTTTCTTTTATCATGGTAATTCAACCAGGAAGGTATTTGGATATTTACTTTATTTATCTTGAAAGCCTTGGTGGGTCGACCGTGGCTGGATGCCAGGTGCCCAGTGAAGCTGCTTTATCACGCCCCTCCTCAGCAGAACAAGGGACAGAAAATACAATCAAAGATTCATGGGTCGAGATAAGGACAGGGAGAGATCACTAACCAAGTACCACAATGGGCAAAACAGACTCAACCTGGGGAAGTATTAACATAATTTATTGGTAATCAAATAAGAATAGGGTAATGAGAACTAAAAACTAAATCTTAGAACACCTTCCTTCCACTCCTCCCTTCTTCTCAGGTTCAACGTCACTTGCCATTTTCTCTACCTCCTCCACCCCAGTAGCACAGGGAGAGAGGGAATGGGGGTCTGTGGGTCAGTTGTGTCTGCTGTTCCCTCCTCAGATCCAGTGCCTGAAGCAACTCCTCTCCTCCTTCTTCATGGCTCTTTCTCCGACATATTCTCACTCCTCTCTTCCCTGGTTGCAATTGCTCCTGTGCATTCCCCCCCATTCCTTTTTCACTTCGTTATCCCAGAGGTGCTGCTGCTGAAGGGCTCAGCCTCGGCCAGTGGTGGGTCCATCCTGGAGCTGGCTGGCATTGGCTCCGTCAGACGCAGGGGAAGCTTCTGGCCCCTTCTCACAGAAGCCACCCCTATAGCCAAGTACCAAAATCCCGCCACGCAAACCCAACACACAAACATTATGAAGAACATTATGAAACTGAAGACCCATGGCAACATGGACAATCTTTTTGCTCGTATGTAGAACCACACATGGCAGAAGGCAGAAGCCTGGAGAATCTAGCTGAGCTTATGTTGCTGGGAGCAGCACTGATTCAGCTCATCACTGCCTACCACAGACCCTTGAATCCAGCATCAAGGAAGAGCATGAGATTCTTCTAAGTATTATCAAGGTACTTACACTGCTCCAATTTTATCTGAATGTCTGGACCAAAGCTATCCTTTTCCCAATAGATTTGTTCACTTACATTCACATTTGTTTCCACATTAAGTTCATCTTTTCTTGTCTTTTGGTTTATCTTTTATCAAAAAGAAGTCTGATGTATAAGCATGTTTCTATCATTCCTCCTCTTCTCTTAAAAAAAAGAGTTCCAAATAGGTCACAGATTCAAACAAAAGTAGATTATTTGCTGTTCTTTATTACATGCATGATAAAAAATACCTACTACCCAAACATTTAAAGAAGTTTACAGGCTCTTTAAAAAGCCTACCACTCTGCAAATATTACATGACCATGTTTAAAACAAGTATAAAGGAGTCAATAGAGTTTCTTTGGACTAACCTGTCACAATTAATTTAGCCAGGCAAAGAAGTGTAAAGTAAATGCTTATTTTTCAGATCCGGAAATGGTCAAAGAAAAATGGAGTGTTTAATCCCAAACTACCAGAGTGATCTACAGCAGAGCCTGCCATAAACCCCAGACCTGCCCAAGTACAAATTATCTATTTAATCTTCTACAGTTCTTTCCTTCTTCTCTTTATGCAAAAAACAATTCCTATGATTGTTTCAATAAATAAAAGTCAGAAGAAAAAAGTCAAGATTAAAGTAGGCATAGATTCTTAATTATTTCCTTACGGAGAACAGGGTCAACTCTAGGTATTAGTGGAAACAGCAAGATTGTGAGAAAATTCAAATGCTTCTAACTCGTCTTCACTTTTTCCAAGGCTAGTAAGGCTATGTGTCTGTAATCCTCTCAAATTGGCATCCCACACAAACAACGCACACATTAAAACAAACAACTTCTTAAGGCTATAAAAGAGAACAGAAAGTGAGTACTGTGACAACTCCTTCGCCAGTTGTGATGGTCTAATTCATACCAACACTGAAACCACTGCTGGCCCTTAAGAAAACCTAGGGGCATGTTGAACATTACTCTATGCTACAGACAAATGTGGAAAAAATTCCGAGTGGAAAACAGTTGTGAAGGGAGTGCTCCCTAAGTTAGAGTCTAAAAAAATTATCAAGAAGTATCAGTAATTTTAAAATATTACATAATTTAAATTGTACATCCAGGACAATTGACCAGGATAAAATACATGTTGTTCTGACTTATACAAATGTGAAATCAAACACCTAAAGTATAGCAGTATAAAGTCTACATATTTTTGCTCTTTTTAATATATAGCTTTCTATAAAATATATGCCTTTCATATATTTTGACATTTGAACAGCTGAGGCACAGTATAGCTATAAAATACATGCATCTTGCCAAACTGCACAAACAATTTTGGGGGACAGCACAGATGGCACTAAAAAACCCACTCAAATTCCACGTAAGAAAACCAAGCAAACATTCCAACCCAAAAAAGGCAAGAAACAATCATATTGAGAGATTAAACTGGAAATTAAAATAAGATGAAATAGAAACTCTGAAACAAAAGACGTACTTCAGGGGGAATAGAAACAAAATACATCTTGGATAACAGGCAGTAGCTGTGTGAAAGAGAAAGTTCTTGGCCACAAAATTCACGTAGTCTTAAGAGAAGATAATGAAATTTGGAGAAAACATCATAAACAAATTAGTTTGACACCAACTATGTATCAGATCTGAAACCACAATTGACTTTTACAAAAAAGTGAAGTTGAGATCATTTCTTGTAATGGGCCATCTAGAATGGGGTCTGAAAAATTAAAACAGGCATTTGTTTATTAACGCTGAATAAAGAGTTAAGCTGGGTAATATCAAAATGTAACCTGAAAGAACCATTTTTTGGAAAAAAAATAAAAATTGATTATTTTTACTTATTTGTAATAGAAAAGAGAGCAGAAACACAAAGGAGACCAACAACACTCAGGCAGTGCCGTAAACCAAGCAGTAAACAGAATTCTCTGACTTCACTTTAACCTGAATTCATCTGAACTCCCATGATTCAGCCATGCACCATGGGCTTGTCCAAAGATTGAGTGGAGAACATGGCAGCAACTAAATTGGTGATACAAGATGAGCTCTGTATTATTAAAACTATTATAACGGGCCAAAAAGTTCAAAATATTCTGTCTTGGACGAACAAAAGAAATTCCAGAACTGAGATACCCACAACTCTCCCTATGATGTCAATATGCTGACAAAACTCCATACCCAACTATATGGGATGTAATCTTGAGATATCCTTACAATATTTCACTTTAAAACAGATGCTCAAACCTCAAACTATAACTTGTCAGATGAAGCCTGATACTGCACCATAAGTATAAGCACACATGAACTTAAGTTTATAGCAGAGAAAGTAGACGTAGTTGAGTTCTTCAAATTTAAAACAGATGTAAATGCTTCAAAACTAGCTAACATTTCAAAAACAAGTGCCAATTTAATCAGGTATATTTCAGATTATTTATAATATAACGGAAAAAAAATTATCCCTGTCGACAAACCCTGTCTTGTTCAGACCTTTACATTTACAAGCATTACCACCAGGGAACACACCCATATGTAACTAAAGCATTGTCAGGTTAATGTCTTCAGACAAAACTCTCGGGAGAGACGTACTTTTGTTCAATGCACTGTTGAAGGAGCTAAGAGAGCCAGGGATTTGGAGGCACAGATGACTTTAAAGACTTCACAAGCACTGCACACACTAACCAGGGTTAGGCCATGCTATAATACTCAAGACAGCATTTCTTGGCATACCACGTTGCAATTTGTGTGCATGATTGAAAACAGATTTTTTAAAAATATATATGTCTTTCAGACTTTTTCTGAAAAAGACAATGGAAATACAAATTCAGTTCACTGAAAAACTATTAAAACATCAGAGATAAACATGCCAGTTCTCTGGCACCAAAACATAGATTTTCCGTCATTAAGTCTATTGACTTAATGCATTCGAGACCTACTCTAATGATAAACACACGTCAGATACATATGAAAGCCTGGTATTACTTGAGCACATCAGGAGAGAATGGATGTAAAATAGATGGAAGTCCTGGAGGTTCAGATTTTATAGCAGGTATTTCACTATATGGCATATAGAACCTTTATGCTTAGAGGCTCTTGGGCATCTTCTAGGCTATTACATTATTATTACTTAACTTTGGCATGCTGAGTTTTCCTCATGTGCAACCACTGACCCACTCCAATCATTTGGCAGTTATTTGAATTCCAAACACAAGAAAAACTAGATCATCACCACTTGAAATTTAATGTTGTTATATTAAGTCACTAGTTACCTCCAGTTTCCCATACTTTGTCTTACCTACCAATATTGCCAGAGAGGTGCAATGTGCTGTAAACTTATGCTGTCATTTTACCAAGCTATAAACTTTTCATGTGGATGGTCTTAGCACCTACATTCACTGGCATCCCAACAGATGAGAATCTTTTTTAAACAAAATTCCAATAACTCAGGAACATCCAATTTTTTCCTTCTACAGTTAAATTTTTAAAAGTTCAAGCAACAGTGGCTCTAGCACTTTTATTCTAGTTTTCCAGTGTTAACAATAGACTGATGGGCTTTGTAATGAGCTGAAAGAGCCCACTTAATTCCATAACTTTTTTTTGTCTTAGTTTTTTGATTTTTATAAGTATCAATTTCTTAGTACTGAGTTGGGCACTTAAAAAACGTACCTATATAGGAGAGGTGGGAAGAAATCAGAATGATACTGTACTTTATTTTAACATGATATATAATGAAAAACTGATGGAGTTTCATTTGTAAAAATAAAAGCAGCATAAGACAGCAGCAGCTGGTTTTAATTTTTAGAAATATCAGGAATGTCAGATATTTTTTTTCTGATTTTGCAATGCAATTCTGAGTCACACTACAAAGCAAATATACAGAAAGAGCTTTTCCAGTTAATGCACAAAGAGCTGTTAGTCTTTAACATAAGTAATCACACTTGTTTATATAACATTAAAGACACCTTAACACATAAATTCTCTAAGCAAGCAACCAAAATAATGTTTAAACTCATGTAAATTCTACCTTATGCACTTTTTTCTAGATAGGAGTTCATTCACTTGGCACACTATCATAGAGTGCCAACTCTATCATGCTTCCCAGAACAAGATCAAGAGGTACTAAACCATGGCTATTTTTCCCTCCAGGGTTCACTGACCTTTATTTCTCACATACACAGACAAAAAAGCCTTCCTGCTGGAAGTTAACACTCTCAAAATCAGCTACAGGAACCTTGGATGAAATTGCTCAATGAGTATCAATTCTCAGAGGATTTACAGATAGATGACATACAGAGGAAACATTTTGCTTTGTCATTTGGTCATGCACATCCATTTCCCTGCCCCTTCACGTGGATCAGCTTTACAAACCAATTACTTTCCCTATGGATACATAAAAGATACAATTCAAAGACTCTGTCTTCAGTACCCAAAAGAATTAAGAATAACTGAAAACACTCTTACTATCTGTCCTAAATTTGTAGCTTTTCTAGTCTCATTGAAAGCTTTCTGTTCACCATTACCATTCTCACTGGGGCTTGTAGTACATTACTGGTATCAAACTTTTGTGACAGTTGGAACTTCCATTCTAAACACTTCTGAATGCTTTTCTTTTTCAGTAATACCCTTGAGCTGTTAAACAACAGTGCTTCACATAAAAGTACTGCTCTCATGTGTGTACATCACATCCCCACATCATTATCCCTGTAAAGAAGGTAAATTGCATAAAGTATCTTGAAGACCTGGTGGAAGGAGGGTATCTGAATTATTTGTGATGATAATACATGTCAGGAATTCTAGTTTCTCTCCGTTATTGTTTTCGGTGCAAGGGTTAATATGGAAGCATTCATAATTTACACCCTTTCCTTGTAGCTTAGTATTGGAGGTGTCAATCAACTGTCACTGTAGCCAGTATGACTCACCTTCACTACTTCTTGGATCAAGCTGTTCTGTCCATGGCCTATGAGACATCCTGAAAGGTAGCCACAGGCCCCGTGTGTCATGTCATTGTTAATTTGATGTTCCTCCATGCATACAACCTTCCCTGTGCTTTTAAATATTTCTTACTGTCCATTAAAATTTTCAGTGCCGGGAGCCCGGTGCAATTTTGATTATGCTGCAGCTCATCCTTCATGTCCAGCTTTTTCTGGCCCCAAACATACTACCAATACCTAAGTGTCTCATTTTTATACCATACACTCGTCCAGGCACTGATATTCTGCCTCAAAGGCACTGCGTGTGCATCTGGACAATATTCTGGAAAAGGATACTGTGGGCATCAGTAACTTGGCCTTCCTTTATTTAAAAAAACCCCAACAAAACAACAAAAACCAAACCAAACCAAGAAGCTGCCAAACCAACCACAATACCTTGAGAACCTCTTGTTATGCCACTTTTCCTGTATTTTCTTCAACGAAAACATAGAAACAAGACTACTTCTAATATTCTCCTTTTTTATTCCCATGACAGCTCGTATGCAGTAAGGTATGATCACACATCACTCAAATACTCACGTAAAATAGGAATGAAAGTTGTGAGTTGCTTGTCTTTTGTGAGTGCTGTGACATAAAGGCTCCTGGGACTGAAGAAGTACAGCCATGCGCATGTGCAGCACCATGCATCACGACATCACGACCACAGGCGTATCTGACCCTAAAAGCTCTGCTCTTCCCACCCAGCTTTTCGTCCATTATACCCTCACAAGCATATTCACTGTGTTTGAATTACCTGGGGATGCAAGCCAAATATCACTCACAAAAATGTGAATCAACTTCCTCTGAACTTTACTAACAATAATGTGCTTGCTCACACTCTGGTCTGGCACTTCAAATAAGTGAGATGAGCATATTCAAATCAAAGGCAATCACACCACTTCTGAGTCTAAGCCTTGCCTAGGGACAAGACTGTACTTTAATAAACTTAAACAGTTCAGCCAGGCAACAAAATTAAGAAATACAGCCTCCCAGGAATGCAAACGAGTGGTAGAAAGATTCTTGGACTAGCAATTTAAAATTTGAAAGGAGACAGCCCTTTTGTGTCAGAGATAAACAATATCTCTGTGAAACACTGCCAAAGTTACTAGCGGTTTATTTCAATACTGAACTTAAAAGAAGACTCTTTCCAGAAGGAACAAAATCAAAGCTGTAGTTAAACTGAGTTCATTGCAATTGCTACTCTGACGTTGATGATAATGCTAACCTTGGTCTAGTCTACCTCCTCACTCTCAAACAGCGGCACTACAGTGGACTGTGTATGGCAGCCTAGTTTGAATGTGAAGGGGCAACCAGAGAAGACATCTACAAATGGTTCCAGAGGCAGTAAGGGAAGAGTGTGGTGGAGGGAAGGAATGGCTAACCAAAGGTGGGAGTGACATGGACAGAACCTAGTACAACCCTGTACTCTCCCACTGGAAGCCTGGGGGGGGATTGATGCTGGCTGGGTCGTAAAGTCCAATATCAAAAAGTCACCCTAGGACACTGCGCTAGCAGACAGATGGACAATTGCATAGCAAAATAGGTGGGGAGAAGACTGGAGAGAGGTTTCTCAAAAATTGACAGACACAACATTTCAGTTGCAGCCACAGTAATGGATTCCAGGCTCTAAAATACAGCCTGATATATATAAAAGCCATGCTTAACAGCTTGGAGTTCAAGTGATCAAATTTGGAAGACGAAGAACTTTCAGGAAAAGAAAACAAAGAACAATCAGTCACACAGAGAAAGTATTTACACCTGAATGTGATATTCACCAACGAATGCAAAATTCTTCACTTCATCAGTAGTCTTAGGAAGATCACAAGACATTCCTGCTTAACACTAACATCTGGTGTTTGACATGGAAAATTCTCAGGAAACTGTGGCTTCACACATTTAGTGTAACTTCCATTCAAACTGAGTCAAAATACTCAGGACAAAACTAATTCAACTCTGTAACACTGATATCCAGAATCAAGACAGTTATTTTAGTCTGTGATGCAGGAAATTGTACTATTAAATTAATGCAACACTTTTCCAAAAAATATTAACATGTTGACAGACGCACCTATTACAGAGAGAAAAGTCTATTTGTCATCTAATATGTAAATCAATATCTATTGTTTCATACTGAAATAAGATGGGAAGGTAACATTTTAACATGTAGGAAAATAAATTGAATATTATTTTACTATTTTCAGCATAAACAAGTTGTTGGAGAATAAAACATCCATGTACCTAGTAAGGCAATACATTCCTTCTGGAGCAAAAGGAAATAAGATAATAATGTTTCCAATAATTAATACTTATAGAGGAGGGGGCAGGGAGTGAGATGGAGATTGTCCATGAAATCCAGGTAGGCTATTAAATCATCAGAGTGTAACAACCAGAATCTAGATAAAAAGGAGAATCAAATTTTTCATGGGTTCCTCAAAAACACCAGCCATTTGCCCCCATACAGCCAAAATCAAACCACAACATTGCAACGTATTAATGATTAGCATACTATACAAAGCTTAGTCATAAAAAATTCCCAGGAAGGAGCAAAACTTTAGCACTTAAAAAACCTCTAAAATCATCAAGTTCTTTTACCAAATCTCAGCTTTACCAGATTTCTCCAATAAACTTAAAAGGAAATCCATGACAAAGGATAGCTTATCATCTAGCTCTTTTGATTTTCTTTAAATATGTATGTTTTGGAAATCACTGAGGTTGTGTGCATGGTAAAACGTGAATGTCTCCACATGTGGTTGTCAAGGTAGGACTGATCTCCTTTCCTCTTTACATAAAACAGACACCGATCAGACTCACATCAGTATTACAGAGCAAATTGATTCATACAGTAGTCTTGTCCCTATGGTTTAAGTACTGCAAACAAAATATTTCCATAAGCAAGGTTAAAAATCCATGTACAGAAGAATCTACTATTAAATGCACTCACAACAGAAACAGAAGTTTTACATCAATAATAACATCTATCCTAATTAGTGTGTTTGTGTCATGAGTAGAATTCTTCAGGAGGGCTGAGGGGAGGAGAAGGGAGGAGGTTGTGGAAAAATCTTCCAAACCCCAAACGAAAGACAGCAACTATTCTGTGTCTGATCCAAAGCCTTTGAAGCTAACAGCAAGTCTCCAATTAAAATGCTAACGACCCTTTTTAGGGGCCCCTTTTATGATTTAGTACATTTCCTCAGATTAAATCTACAGTGCATACAGAGGTTTTTTTTTTTAGATATTTTCCACTAGGAAGTACACTTTTAAAATAAATGAAGGCAAAGATCACAAGCGTACATTTAGGATTGCCAGATAAAAGAGAAACCTTCAAATTTTTCAAAATTAGGAAATACAGATATGACTGTTCCTCTATAGATGTAGATGTGTTTAATCAAAAATTCTACTTGATTCTACAGAAATGACATCTTTCTTTTTCTGCCACAAAGTTCAAAAGTACTAGGAGTATTAAGTTTAAAATTTCCTTAACAAATTAGTGTATTTAGTAGAACAATGTCGTGTATTCCTTCAGCAAGTATGATGTCTTAACTCCATCTAGTGAGTTATTCCAGGAAACATGCCACTCCAATTAATTACTCAGTGTTAATTAAAGCCTCAAAGCTAGCAGCCTTTCGTAAACTGCCTTTCACATACTGTTGATGTGAAAAACGTTTTCAATACAAATCTAGAAAGAAGAACAAAACCAAAACTAGCATTGTGACTACTCCACCCTAGCTCTTTTTCTGGTTACTGATGACACAGAGGCTGTGTCAGGCCATTACCTGCATAATTTAAAAAGGACATGAATCTGAGAAATGCTATTTTGATAATGTGATTCAAACACACTTTTGAAAGAAATAAATACATATTTTGCCCTGTAACTTTGTCCTTCTTCCAGTCCTGGGCAGAAACACCTTTCTACCTCTTTCTCATGTCCTTTTTGCCCAAAGACTTCCTTAACCTCACACCAGCGATTCAGTGAATTCAAGAAGTTTGGGAGATGAAACAGAAACATTCTTCCCACATGTGAATCAGTCAAAGTCTTGTTTGATAAATCACAGACAACCCTTCCATATTACTGTTAATATTTTGGTTGGTTCCACCACCCCAAGTTCATTTAAGCCACAGAGGTGAAGTGCCATAGATACTAAATTCACTCACTCCAGAACTTCTAAGTGTAATACATCAGTTTTTGGGCATCTGTTAAAAATATCTGAACCAGAAGCCAAGCAGCAGTAATATCAACCCTCCAAAATCACATTAAGCTGAGTTGTCCTCATCAGGCAGCTTAGATTTTAAATTATCAAACTCATACTGTGTACCCAGTTGCTCAGTCAAATCCTGGCACGTCTCCCTGTGGCTGGGCATGAGCTCCCTGAGATCCTGTTTCTAAAGTCTTCGAATTCCTTTTAAATTCCAAACAAGACAAAGTTGGTTCCTGTACATGAAGCAATCCAAAGTAAGTTTGCCAGACCTTAAATTAGGGGGGAAAAAAAAAAAAAAGCTTTTAAGAGCTACTAATGACTTATATTTCTGGCCTACAAAAAGTTTCTCAACACTTAGCAACTGTGGCAAGCTTTTCAGTAATCTTGAGATTCAGAGGGATGTGGCCTCAAAAAAACTCTGAGGATTATAACATACTCAAAATTCGCTGTGTAGAATCCTCTTTGCAGACAAGCATCTGCATGATTCAAACACTACAGGATTTGAGCAATAGGTGAAAATACAAGACTTAACAGGAAAAGGTGGCATTCTTCTCAAGGACAACAGATTAAAGATCAGTGTAAAAGAAGGGAATACTGTGCTCCTAAGGTTATGTGAAGATTGCATCTGGAAGCAAAAAACATAGGTGGTATTTATCATCTGTGAATGCTTGTTGGTATTTCTGCAAGTCAGAAGCACGTGCTCAATTCAATCTCTGATAATAATGTATATTGGTACTCTATTCTTCACTCAAAGTAAAATACAATAGTTAATTTCTTTTCAACCCTGCTCCCCCAAATCAGACAGTTGCTGAATTTTGAAACACATAGACTTAATTCTTTAGAAAAAATAAGTATTTTGACTTAAGGCAAGATGACATATCACTGCTTGTAGCAGAGTTCCATTACGCTGGAATTCTGTCATTCTCAAGTGTTTAAAACATGGGGACTTTTTTCTCATGTGCTATACACCAAAGACTTACTGGAAGAAAAGCTAAATGAGATGCTACAATAAGTTTGTCAATACCTGTTAGCAAAGGCAACAAAACCAACTGTGGTTATGGTGAAGGTGTTTGCAGGTAGACCAATGTCCTCTCTTCCAGAGGAAACAGCCCAGATTATAAACATAATTTTCTAATACTGCAGAAACATTAATACATATTAACTTACCTATCCTGCCTATCTTCACCTATCTGAATTACCTTAAATCTATGTTAGCAAGAAGTTGAAGATAACAGTTAAGACTTTGTCAGTTCTCAGTTCAGCTTTCTGATTGTAATGAATAGCATTATTAGGATTAGCTTCCAATTTGTAACATCAGTGTCCTGGAGCACAACACTGATGAACCAAGCTTCCCATAGCAGTTCAGGAATATATGCTGTGTGCAACAGCTCAAAAATGCCATCACAGCTGCAAATATGAGTTTAAAATATGAGCTCTATGACAGGTTTTTCTACTTTTACTAATGTCTGTAAAATATACTTGTGGCAGACGATGCACAACTTGGTACAAAAAGTGCACAAGGACTTGGAGAAAACCTAGAAAATACAGGTACTGTTTTTCAACAGCCATAAATAGAACAAACAATATAAAGCCCAGTCAAAGTTGCAAATGGTAACATTTATTACAATTTTTACAATAGAATTTATCACCAGTTGGTAACAATGGTGCCAGCTGCAGCAATATTCAAATAGATTAAAAATATCTCAGCAGACATGAACAAAGAACTATTCACCTGCTACTTGGAATGCTTTTATAGAAAGTTTTGTGTCATAGGGTTGGTGACTCTTGCCAACTCCTGTAACTAGATAAATCTGATCTGCTTATTACCAATAGAGCCACACTGACAGCTAAATCATAGGAACTCACAGTAAATTGCCACTTGCTAAACACTCAGCACAATTTTATTGTACTTGACTGAAATATATGCAAACTCTTTTTAAATAAAAAAGTACCCTCAACTTATTTTGAAAAATGTTGGTGAAACAGTAATGGAACATAAAATCTCAGCGAGCAGAAGCAATTAAAAAAGTATCTTGACTACATGACCAGTATGCAAAACTAATATTCAGCATTCCACAGTGAATTAAAAGCAGATTGTTTTTTGTCAATGAAAACAAACCTATTCTGAAAATGAAAACAGCCACAGGATGTTTTCCTTCAAATATTTTGAAACTCAAGTTAATGAAAAGGTAAACAGTGTGGTCTGTATTTCATGAGACTACAGAATATTGCTAGGGATAGAAAATCAATTTTTTTTACTGTATGTTTAATAACTAACTGTGGGAAAATAAGAAATAAAATATTGGAAAATTAACTTCTGTTTAAGCACAGAAGGGATGCATTCTTTAGTTGGGGATATGCTATGGCCAACCAAAAGCAACCAATGAAGTTATAATGGCACAGCCACTACTTGTCAACAGTACTGTAATAATTAATTGCACATGTTCTTCTACTGCAGTGAGGTTAAAACCCTGTATGGGTTCAAAAAAGTATTAGCATCCATCCATCAGCTTGATCTGAAACATAAATTCCATCCACTACAAAGAGTGAAATTAACAGACTTCCATTCCCCTGAGAAACAGGACCATCAGCAGAAAGTAACAGAAACAACAACAGATCAAAACTCCAAAACAATTCCATGAAGATATCTGCATTATACATATTCAAGAATTAAAGCTAAATTAAAGTCTATTTTAAGACTATAAGTAAATATGAGAAGCACACTATCAGTCAAGACTATGAATATATAAAAAATAATGTGGTGAAATAAACCAGTAAGATTAATTACATTCCTTCAGCATTCTTGTCAATAAAATTGCCCCCTCTAGAAAATAAAATTCCAACTGTAAACCTACAAACTCCTTTAAAAAATAGCATCAATTATTTAATTTTGGTGCTCCTTCACTTCATGAAATCAGCATAAGTCTGATGCATTTGAAGTCTTGGCAGAAGAATCTCCTATGGTTAACTGACAAAATGTCACTGTTTGAATTAAGCATCCCTCTTCAAGAATGAGACCTCTCTCTATGTGTCCTCACACATTCAAAATCTTCACATCTGCACCATTTCTTAACATTACAGTAACCAGGTTCTGACTAACTTATCTTCACACTGGAAAATCCTGGTCAAATAAATTTAAAAGAAGAATGCTTTTTAGCTTTGTGTCAGTGTATCTGTGACCTTTTCCTTACTCTCTTCTATCATTAAGAGAAGGAAAAACAGTTAAGATGCTCCTACCCAAACACTGTTCCAGAAATACCAAATTCCTATGATATTTTCCTATTAACTTGATTCTGCTGACATGAAACATTGAAAAACCTGCTGCACACTATGCTAATAACTGAACTACATCACACATGACTGTAATATGCAACAGCAGAGTTATACTACAAACTAACGATGCCATTGCAGGAGTAAATGACCCAATTCCACATTAACACTTAGCCTGTGTACTATAAACATTTCAGGTTTCAGCCTTCCTCAGTGGACCACCCATAGGAATTTAGGATAAAGTGAAAAAAACCATAAAATTTCGTGTATTGACATTTTAAAATTCAGAATTGCTTTCAGGCATCAATAATGCAGCACGTCCTTTGAAACGGTATTGGTCTCAGCCTCAGCTGCTTATTTCAACAAGGGTCTTCCCACTTTTATGTCTTATTTCACCTCTTACAGACATCACTAGCTAGACAGTTAATATTTGATACTGTACCATCAGCAGGCTTCAAGAGAAACATTACACTGAAACGAATGAGCCACGGGAGTGTTAGAATTCCACCTTTACTTCAAACTAATGTTTGTCGTGTTTTGTTTACATGTGGAAACTTCACTCTGCATTTAAAAGTATTGAGAGCCTTTTTCCAACCGTTGTTGAAAGCTTACTTAGATTATTTACACTAATTGAATCATGTATATATATACTATATAAACAAAACAAATCTATTTTAAAAGACTAAGAAATCACCACTATGCTTCCTGGTATTCTGTTCCAATTACTAGGGACTAGCCCAGACTAATGACAAGTCATTCATCCTAGACAGCTATTCATTTTTCTGTAGATACGTCCCAGTAGATAAACCTCCTCAAAAAATGAAGATCTACAATAAAGACACAACAAACAAACAAACAGAACACGCTGTGTCAAATCCATGTACTTGCACCCACACATGCACCTTTTCACACTCAGAGAAGAAGGGGATGGAAAACAGAAACAAGCAAGTCTTACCTTTTTGCAGACACTTTCAAAATTAACTTCCGTCCTAAGAGCAAGTCTGGTAACTTCATCTGGTTTTACTTCCTGTAGATGAAAGATAAGTTTATTCTTCTTATGATCAGACTTTATGAAGTCTTTCTAAGGTTCACCTTCCTCATAAACATTCTAACCATGGCACCTCCCTAATTTCTTAAAGGAAGAAAACCAGTTTGTTATATGGAGAATTTTTTAGTGTGTATGTAAACACTGCATTTACACTGACTGATGTTTCCAAAACACTACCTTATACCTAATCTGACTGCACATACTACTGCTAAAGGCAGGAGGGATTTTTCAACAGCAAGGTATGAAGAAGGGTAGTTTTGTTTGCAGAAATACTTCAATTGGCCATATTGTAGTACTGCAAATAAACTTTGGAAAGCCTTAAATTCCCAACTTTATCTTAGACTATGAAGTTACCTCAGAACTTATCAATGTATGTGAACATATATGTTTAAGACAATGAAAATGAAGCTGAGATGAAAAAAAGAGTTCTCTCTTTTCTAAAGAGACTGACTACACATGCAGTCTGCATTCCTGGACTTAAGCATTTCCACTGGCAGCAGAAATAGAGGAATGAAAATCTTGGACAAGTGGATTTTGTTAAAAGCTGAATATTTTACAAAACATGCCCACCCGACAGATTTCTCACTATTTTAAGGCACATGCTTTATGTAGGTCGTACTACAAAATGCTCTATTAACCTCATCAACGGAATTAACTGAATATTATTTTCCTTCTAAGGCAGTGCAATGAAAACTCATGTTATATACCAGTTGTTTCCCAGATGGCCATTTTAAAAGCAGTTTAACTATTCTTATGCAGGACCCAAATAATTTCCACACATTTTGAAAAGTTAAAACTCTGTACAAAGTAACTTAGTTATTCTGATAGCTTTCATGTTCAACAACTATATTGTATTGGTTAATTTCCTTTTTTCCCTGCTTAAGCATCCTGGAAACCTATTCCAACACCTTCATTTTAACTCCACTGTTGAGTTCCATATTCTATCCCTTTTCTGTCCTGAATCTTGAGCAGTCTGTACACTTCCTCAGACATAATTTTAAGAAGAACCAAGTAGCTGACCTTCTCATAGAAGGTCATACCTTGCATCTCAAAACTTTATGTTTTTCTTCTTTCTATAGATGGGATACTTTACAGAGACTTGCAGTTTATCTAGACCTTTAAGGTATTGCATGAATTACATGTCTTAAAACTGTAAACAATTATCAAGTAATGGGAAAAAAGTAACTGAACTTAGTTAAAGTAACAACAACAGCAACAACAAAAATCTCTTTTTATGAATGTCAGAAGAGCTTCCTGACAATGAGATCTAGAACTCTGCAAAATCATCTCCCAAAGGTACTAGAAGACCAAACACTTAGAGGACAGAATCCACATCGGAAAAACACTGGTGGATGTAGGAAACAATCTTCTACTGGCAGATGAACAGTTGGATGACCTCAGAGAGATGGAAAAGACCTATGATTCAGTTTTCCATGGCTTTCCAAAGTGTTTCACAGATGGTGAAAGTAGGACACGTTGGTTAAGTGACATGCTTGCTGTCACATAGGAGGTTGGGGGTTACGAATGAAGCTCTGGAACCCAGTATTATTCATTAAATCAAGCTGTTGGTTTATTAAAAAAAAACAACCAAAAAAAGATAATTCCTATGATCTTCATCCCAAATAAAACTGCCTATTTCCTGTCTCCTTAGGATTTAAATGCAGCAACAGGGTTCAGGGCAGAGGCAGACAAACTTCAGTGATCTGTCCATGAGAATGTCAGAAGTTTAATTTTGATATAACAGTATTACAGAATTCCCAAGACATTGCAGAATCATGAATAATACTGGAGAATGAATTACACTTTGGAATGTGAAGTCGTGAAAGCCACACAAATGCCTAGGATACAGAATGAGGCCAAGAACCTTCTGTTCAGGCTTAAATCCCCAAATTTATAAATTATCTCCTTCACTTCTCTTGGACTTCAGGCAAACTAAGCATTTTTGTCTCAAATATTCTTCCACTGAACCCTGGTTTTGTAAAAGTAGCCACGTGAGTCAAGTTACTGTATTAAATACATGTTCATTCTGTCTCTATTAATGGTCAGCAACAGACAATACACAAAAAAAGGAGATAGTGGTATTTTTCCCAGCACAGTTTTCTCAACTTTGAGATGCACGCACCTCAGTAACTCCTGACTCACAAAGAAAACCTTAGTATTGAATATCTATTACGGAACTCTCTTTCGAGTTATGCTTAGGGATGTTACAAATGTATGTCCTTTCCAGCATCTCTGAGACCAGTCCCGAGATTCCTCCTGCCCTGATGCTGCAGTCCAGCCTGATGTGTCAAGAATTGTAGAAACACAGAATGGTCAGAAGGGGCCTTAAAGATCCCCTAGTTCCAACCCCTGCCATGGGCAGGGACATCTTCCCCTAGGTCAGGCTGCTCAGGGCCCCACCCCTACACTCCTGGCCTGACTCTCATTGCTTGCCCCATACCCCCAGCAGCTGGCACCTAGTCCTTACAGCACCTGCACACAGGGGACGAAGGGGTGAGATTACGCACAGGTAAGAAAAGACAAAAAGATGACAGACTGTGTTGATCAGTTGCAGTGCTTGGTCAGGTAAACTTACCAACCAGAACTGGCTGAGATTGCTCCCTCAAACGGTCACTCCCAATTATACCCCCTAAGCATTGTTTCCTGAGTTTTGTGTAATTCACAGGTCCTTCCACATCCCCAAATCCTCATGCTCCTATCGTTCCCCTTTATCAGTTACAAAGTCAAGGCTGGCCTTCTGCAAAGCAGTATCAGTAGCTTTTTAATGACCTATTATTAGTGAGTGGAGATTATTTGTCTTTGTCCCTGTCTCTGTTTATCCCTTGTCCACCAGTTCTTTTACTCCCTGTGTTTTTCTTCATCCCTTCCCCTTTTACTTTCTATCCTTTTACCACTGAGAAGATCCACTTCTGGAGGCCCCTAATGAAGAACACTTTCACTGCCTTCCACATACTCTCACAGATTATAGCTGCTTTCTGAAATCATAACCTGTGCCAGTTGGTTTCCAAGAGAGATGTTATGCTCCAGTGAACAAGGAATACAAAAGTTATGAGGGAACAACATATTCAAGAAGTATACAAACCACAACAACCCTGGATTAGGGAAATATAGACAAAGACCCCCTACCAATCCATGCACACACTCTTTCTCCTTGAAAACCATCCCTCAGAACTGTTTTCCCAAATGTCTAAAAACACCCCAAGCTAAAACCTTAAACATAACGTGTTGACACACTGACTGCCTACTGAGGAATAATAAAAAACTGTTTGCCTCTCCCCTGCAGACTGACCATGTTTTCTCTCGTGGGAGAGAAACAACTACAGGAGGTAATACATTGCCAGCACAACTGGCATTAGTGCTCTAGCTGGCAAATGCTGGCATGCTGATGGATAATGGGCAATAAGCAACAACGGAAGAGATAATTTTCTTTTACTTATAGACTGCACCTCTATCTCAGCTTCTGTCATAAAATCCTTTAGGAGACGGGGACACAAGCAAGGAAGGACTATCTGCAGGCTGATTTACATGACACAAAGCATGATGGTGCAGCTGTCTGTCCTGATGCCTCAGCTGAGCCTGCAATGGCCACTGGAATGCCAAGATGACACTGGAAGGAGGTGGCAAAGGAGCGGCAGCAGTAGGACCAGCCTGACTCAATTTTTCCAACAGTGTGGGGACTGATGCTCCATCAGGTAGGTACTCACTGCCCAGGCAGCTGCTCCAGTGGGCAGTGAAGGGATGTCAGGAGAACTGACCTGTCAGACAGCTGGATCCTGTCAGGGCTGCAGGCAGATGACCAGGCCTTGGCCTGTGATTAAGCTGAATAAAAAGGATGTGAAAAGCTACTGGACATAAGAAAACTGCTGGGTGTGATAGATAATCAAAGAAGCTGCAGAGTGGCTGTACAGATCATCAGGGCAGAGTTACACAAAAAACCAGACATGGAAAGGTAGAATGCAGGGCAGACTTCAGGGGTGGACATCTTGCAAGGTACCAAGGTAACTGTACGAGTAATAGCACATGAAGCCAACATTGTATACAAAGTCACGCTGAAACACCAAATTTGTGGAAAAAGTAACTACGGGTGGGCAAAGACTCGCCTGGGCTGGGAGAAGCGAGCACTGGGACAAAGGAAGGGGTAGCTGTGGGGCAGGCACTCGTCTCCGAACAGAGTACCTGAGGCAGAGAGCTCACCCCAATACTTACAGAAACTTAGAACAGCAACACTGGGTTAATTTTTTCTTTTTTAATAAACCATAACTGTCTTACACAGAAAGACAAGACTACATTGAAGAGAAGTATGTCAAGCGTAAATGGCATGTGAAAATAGGATTTCATGCTTATATCCGTCGTGGCTGCTCAGATGACACTTTATTCAAGTGATACTGAGTAAGACAGAGGTTCCAACCTAAAAGGCATGGAAATGTAATTTATTGAATAGCCTCTGGAAGACAGAAAAGACAAAAAAACTCGCTGTCAAATGAGGCTTCAACACATCTCAGAAACGCAAAATTTTTCATACAAAATGTATTCCCAGCTATGCTGTCTCAGGCAGTTTTAGACAACTCAGAAAAAATCCAAAGTCTGCCAGTGGCCTGTGGAAGCAATTTAGGAGTCCTCAGACTGTCAAAAATGACACAATTTCAATTTTGTTTTGACTAGTATTTTTCGTTTACGTTTATCAAAAAATTAATTATTTTTCATTGTTACTTTTTCACATTTTCTTAGCTGTGCAAGTTTTAAGCCCTTCCATATGAAAAGATGACTTTCGTCTCAAAATGGTGAAACTTTGACAAAAAATAAGTAATAGAATCAGGGTATATCAAAATAGAAACAGACCACCCTTACTGAAAGTCGTATTTCTGGTGAAGTCTCAGCTATAGTTTGCTACCCACTACTACACTTTCAGCTTTTCAAACATAATCGTAATTTTTACTCTTAAACCTTTGTTTGAGACTACTTTCTCACAAAGTTTCTTATCTTTTTTCACAGCATTCAGTCTGATTTTGCTACTTTCTGTCATTTTTCTAGGTTTCTTAGTGAGGAGAAAGGTATAAGAGAAAAAAATTCCAGAACACTTTTTCACTTTTTTTTTCTCTACAATTTAATCTCTGCATGTCTTCTTGTCATAACCAATTTGTTCTCCTAAGTCTTTGGAAGTTCAGTATTTTAATCATTCAGAACAAAAGCAGTCTTAGACTTACAGGCAAATATTACCATAGCGAAAATACACAAAAATGGGATATCTTCAAAGCAGTGAAATAAATCAGCCATGGCACACCTGAAAGCTTATCCAGCTTCCAAAAAGAAACTAAATCCATTACAAGAGCACAAATTCGTTTAAGTTACGAAGGCATGTTTTCAAGACATGCAGTGCTGTATTTGATTATTATCAAACTGATTGTGAAAAAAAAGAATACTTTCTTCCCCTAGCAGTTTATAAATCCAAATCCTTTGTCAGTAGCTGTGATCTAAATACATGCACAAGAATTTCCAATGTAAGTCAGATTAGTAGACCACCATAGCAAAGTAAATGGCACTCTGCCTACACAAAAAAATAAAATAAATAAACCCCAGACCTCTATCTCCTCAAGTCCCCATTTTACTAAATGTGCAACCAAGATGAACAGCATAGCCAGAAGAAGAATTTAGATAAAATTAATAAACAGAGTAACAAAAAATTTGAACTGGTAAGTAAAATATGACATTGTCTAGCTAAGTGTGGCTTAAGCTTATTAGCAGGTTTCTTGAACACATCAGTGCTACATTGACAAACCTGTTTTACTATAAAATCCCTACGTAATTTTACCACAGACAAAGCTAAGCACTTTCAAGTAGCTGCCTGCCTTACTGCCAGTCTTTGTGAAATATTAGTAAAACGCCTCTCAAGTTCTCTTCTGAGTAATTAGATGTCCTGAATTTCATCTACCACAGAATAAAAGTTTAAAGATATGTAAGGTCTCTAAGTATTTTCTGTATTTGCTCTCATTTTTTAACTACAACTTTTAAAACAGGAATAAAATGGGGAGCAGTATCTCTCTTGGTAATATCACACAGAAGAAGAGAAGTCTAATTCTAGACAAAGAGCTTGTAGTCTAAGCCCTGGAAATTTCATCTTCCATTTGGCTTTAGTTTTTTCCTCAATGGAATCCAGGCAATCCAGGTCACTCTCATCTTTATCCATCACCTGTAAATTACATAAAATCCTTCCAGAGAGGCCTACTGACTTGTCCCAAATTTCTCTAACTGTACCCTGATGATAGGTAAACTCAGAACACTGTACTTGCTACTTGTTTGCAACTGTACCTTCTGCAATAAAGCATTTCTCACCTGAAGACTCACTTTCGTTTTAATGATTTCCTGCTTTGCTGACTGTGACAAATAACTCCCAGTAACAATTTATCCCCCCAGCCACATGACAACATGAAAATGCCCAAATGATGCAATTGCTCCATTTATTTCACTTGGTGCTAAGAAATAGATTGGATAATCATTAAGATGTTGCATTCATTGCATTTCTAAAGCAATTCTAGAAAGACCTGCCATTGTCTCCTTTTGTAGCAGACACATCTGTGGATGTGAAAGCATTACACATTTACCAGGAGTTTCCTGCTGAGAAGGACTGAGGTTTTCAATGCACAGGTGAGAATCCAGTGGGGGTCAGAAACAGCCTCATGAGAGGTAGACTGATTTGACAGGAAGACCAGGATGGTGCTATTAGGGCCATCCCTGTCCTAGGTCTGAAGCTGACTGATGTCCAGAAAATCATGAAGACTGTCAAATCACTTGTTAAGAATATTATTACCCTTGATGAACCTAGTAAATATCTATGCATCTCCATGCTAAAAACCTTCCTGGTTGTTTTTTTTTTTTTTTTCAACCATCATTGGGAAGAAAACCTGCACTCACCCACTCTGAAAGCTTCGGCTCACTCGCTGGCCCATGCAGCTGAAATGGGGATTAGTTTTTAGAGTTTTTGGGGGAACCACACTTGGGGCTCAGGGCAGAGGATGTGCTGGGAAACTTTAGCACCTCAGCTCCCCTCAGTTACCACAATCCACTCACACTACATAGGGAAGGGCCTTGCTATGCCTACTAAGTTCACACACTTAGTTCATGTCGGATTTAAATTAAATACCATTAAACCCATTTATTTTTAATACTCGAAAAGGACAGAAACATCTACCAAATTCTTAGGAAGAGAAATAAAAGACAAGGTATACCTAATTTACTCACACTACCGTTAAAGATCTCTCTGCATCACTCAGTTTGACTTGCCATTCTCCCTGGCAAGACAACATTTAGGATTTTCAATGTTTGTGCACATTTATGCCAGAGCCTACACCTTTGAGATAGAAAAAATAAAGGAGTCTATTTTTGGGAGCTATTTTCATGATTTCTTTGGTGACTCACTCGTATAAATCCTTGCTTTTTGAATTACAGATGGACACAAATTCTAAGTGGTGTTAACCTGTGAATCCTTTTAAAAAACACAGCACTCTACTGTGTGGTAAGAGGCCATAAAAGATAGCAGCTAACCACTGTAGGGTGCATGTGTTTGGGAAGACCTTTTTATCTAATATAATGTAATACAGTGACAAAGTAAAGACTATCTGTTGAGGTGTGTGTACACTCAAAATTCACATAAAGAAGACAAATCAGCATATTACCAACGTACTCTTTATTCTAAGAAAATTACACATCACATTACAATGGGGATAGGGGTGTCTTTCCAACTAGCAATGCTCTGCATGTTGTGGAAGCTTCTCACTATCAAAGAGATACATGTACTAATAGATTTCAAACAGAAATCCAATAAATACTACCTCAGAAGTTTGCACATATTTGGAAACAACATACTCTTTTAATAAATAACTTAAAGAAGTTAAGCCTTTGCTCGGCTTGCAGTCAATGCAGCAAGTCTGATAAATGTCCGAAAATATATGTATATCGAGATACAGCTTTCCATGGAAGTCAGGTTTTACTGTACATAAACGTGTCATAAAGGAAAGTACAATTAAAAAAAAAATTCCATGGATTTTTTTTGTTTGTTTGTTTGCTTGTTTCACCAGTGTAACCAACAAAGCTTTTCCCTGCAACCCGACAGGATAACTTGGTTCTGTATCATCATATACTGAACACAGAGGTTTTATCCAGTAGAAGACATTTTCTCTCTAATTGGAGACAGGTTAAGTGAATTATAATTTAAATACACTCCCCTGTATCACTTGGGCTTAAGATTATTATGACATTCGACAGTAATTACAGAGTTTTTAATTTACGAATTACCTAGGGTCTGTATTACAAAGAGAAAAAGAAAACCATAAAAAGAAATTGTTCTACAGTTTCTAATTTTTCTGAAGTATGCACCAAAGACATTTAATGTATTTTTAATGACTTTGCATGTTTTATCAACTGCCTCATATTTCCAAAAGTTTTATTGAATTTTATGTTGTTTTAACTGGTCTTTGATTTTAATAAAAGACCTCTCAAAATAAAAAAATAATCTGTCTTGCAATCATTAATTCTCAACCTTGTTAGATTAATCACAACTTGGAGAGAAATACTACAAAACAGATCAAGAAAAAAATGGTAAAATTTAATTCATATTTTAAAATAACAAAACCAAAGATGTCACTAGAGGAAATTACCAGAATACAACTTCCCCCAAAAGACTGGAAGCTTGAGAACAACCTCGCTCTAGATGAACATATGATAATTGATTTTGATGGGAATTAACTATTCCTAATCTGCCAAAAAAAAAAAAAAGGATACTCCAAAATTACAGTTAATCATTGGGAATGTAAGAATGTACTTTAAAGGGAACTTGTCTAGCAATTGTTCTTTTTGTAAACTACGCTGGTGTCAGGTTTTTGCTGGCATCAATTTTAAACATTACTAAATGTCTACAGTATTGCTGTCTCAGTTTAGATCCAAGTGAAATTCAGTGTCAACCTGCGAATTTTCATCTAATAAGTTTCACAATATAAATTTTTATACTTTTCTGGGTTTATTGTTCTTTGGAAAATTGAAGTTACAAAAACACTTATCTAACAATACTACACCATATTCCTATAAACGCAGTTTTGCACAAATGGTTACCTTCCTCTAGCTAAAAATCCCTCATTCTTCTATGCTGCATAACCTCTTCTAAAAGCAGAACAAGCAGCTGAGGGAAAGACTACTTATTCATGCCTTAATAACAAAACAAAATGAAAAAAACAACTCCCCAAAAGAACTCTCAACATGGCTAATTGTTTGAGCCCTTGTAAAATACCCAAACTTTATTTGGCAAGTATAGGCTGCTCTTTTCTGCCACGTTTATAAACTAATTTAATATTTCAAGAGGTATGCAAGTCAAATGCCAGCAATTACATCAGTCTCCCGAGATGAACACTGTGAACTTGGCATTTTATTCTTTCAATTAGATTAAATGAATTGTTTCATATTGGAGGTTCACATCTGACTCAGTAGTCACATTCAGAGAGCAGTCACTGTTTTCACTATAGCATACAGAAAACAATCAGCAAGTCTGCAATCTTGTGACAGTTTCAGAAGTAGAAGGTATTATGAAAGTAAACTACATTTACAAGCATATAAAAATGACAAAAAAAGAGAAGTAAAACAAGCTTAGAAGTACAGCAAGCATGATGCCAAAATTATAATAATTTGAGTATTCCTTTTTCTTCAAACAGCACTTAGTTCTGAATGTCAACGTTCATTTGCACCGGAACTCAACCTGTAATCCCACTGTACTGTCACAACTCATTCCACAATGCTTTTCTAACACTAAAACAACAACCACATGCGACTGCAGGGTTAAGGCGCTTCCAAGCAGCCCCGCGCTGTCTGGGAGCGCCGCGGGTTTCGAGTTACGCTCGGCGGCNCCGTGCCAGGAGAGGGCGCGGGGCAGCCCCGCTCCCCGCCGCTCCCGCCCGGCAGCCGCGGGAGCCAGCGAGGCGCCACCGCGGCCGGCAGCGGAGGGACGACAGCGCTGGATGCTCGCCGCGTTCCCAAACAAGATAGCGCCTGACAAACGGGCGCGATCCGCCCAGCAGCCCCCACCCGCGACACTCGGGTTTGAAACACGAGACGGAAACACAAACGAACAGCGAGGACAGAAGAACCTGGAGAGACGCAGTGAGAAGCAGAAACACGTGAATACACAGACCCCGTAAGCACAACACCTTTGTCTGCTTCCAGAGGGCACAAGAGTTCAAAGATTAGACGCCATGAAGAAAGAAAGAACTTGTTTCCATTCCTTTTCCCAGTGTGCTCTGTCTCCAGGAAAATTACTCCTCCTCCAGTCCTTTCTTCAAGCTCCATGGAGAAAAAAAATGAATTAGTTTTTGTCCCTTCCCAGAGATCTTGAAACTTCAGCAGGACAAACCTGTCACCTGATTTGCCCACGGTGAGGAGTAAAGGTGGAAAGAAGAGATCATAACAAAACATAGAAAAAAGTTTCGCTTTTAGTATATGCAGATTTTCAAATTGGCTGTTAAAATCTCACCAAAAAATTGGTACACAATATCTATCCAGGACAAATAAGCCAGTTGTGTAAAACTCCAACATCAGTAGTCCACCTTGTATCCTGGCAAATCCTCTTCCAGTTTTGTTACACCTTATATAAATGCTGTGCCGTACCTGATCATTCTTGACACTCTTCTTTATATTTTGCTAGTTTATTTGGTTGTTTTTTACATAAACGAAGATGATTTATGCAGTATACAGTAAAATAATTTATTTTAATAGGAACAGACTGTCTTCTACCTGAAGACAAGGAAGAGCAATCTAGCATTTTCACAGATATCTATGGGAAGTTTGATATCCACCTCCTAGTGGTATCGGTAAAAGCCAGTTTCAATCCAGTGAAAATTAACTACTAGAAATGTAATTCTCACCACCACCACAAGTATTACTTAGCATTTATCACCATTGAATTTCTTCAGTCATTTCGTTGCCCAGCTGATCAGTTCTGCAGTGTTTCAGTATTAGTATCTTCACTACCCTGAAATTCTGGAATCATCAAGCTCTGTCATTAATTCTCTTTTTCTGAATTATTTCCAGCACTGACCTGCACAAAACTCCACTGTTAGCTTTCCAACATTACAAAAGCCAAGCATCCATTCTTCTCTTTCGCTTACTGTGTTTAACTTTATAACTAAAAGAAGAAAATTCATATGTATGAACAGCTTTAAAAAAAGAAAAACCAAACTAAAACCACATAAAACCAGTAGAGTCTTTGCTGAAAGCTCGACAGTTGCTTTTTTTTATTATAAAACAATACAGAGACTCAATCAACAATATCTACTATGTATCTACCCCTTCAAAGAACCCCCACTGATTCGCAAGGCATGACTTTTACGTCCTAAAGGTACCATTATTCTGCCTCTTCCTATTCATCCATGTGTTCACTAAATCCTCACTTAAATAGAAGTGCCAATACGTCTGTTCAGCACTGAAGTTGTATTTATATTAACATTACATTCCCAGGCTTCATCTTCTTTTTTTTTTTTAAAACAGGAGGTAGCCATGGGGAAAATAAGATTTTACACACAAAAGCATCAGTTGGAATAAGGAGTCACAGCAGCTGCAGTTGTCATTCTGAATTAAGTAATTTCCAAGTGACTATAAAGATACTTACAGTAATCTCCAATTTCTTCCCTCCTCCCACCACAAACCCTTCAATTACAAGAAATAGGAATAAAACCTTTACCACAATATTAAAGGAGAATTTCTATTTGTGAAGAACAAAAGATCTAATTTCTGTGGAAAACTTCTTCAGAAGAAAGAGAACAAAAAAAGACAATTGATTAAGAATATTTAGATAGTTTAATATTGATCCACCATACTAAGTAGATTCACTGTTTACTGCAGATATTATTCTTTGCTTCTCCAGAATAAATTAAGTACAAAGACCAGCTAGTATACAGCAAGAAATTAATTAAAATTGCCTCAGAGGTCCCACAAGGATCATCTTGACTACTACTACACCTCAGCATAGGATGATCAAAACACAAAGGAAAGGTATGTAGTACTTACAGAAATGTTCTTTTCTGTTTGAGGTTCTCAGGAATTATGCAGCAATTTAAGAAAAAGGCCCAAGTTGGTTCAGTAAAGTGAAATGCATGTTGGGATGATGAAGGAAGTCAACAACAAAAGAAGTATCTATTTTGAATACACACAGATATTTCCAAAATGAGTGCAGAAACAAGCTGACACTTCTGTCATTATTTTGATTAATAGTAAGTGGTTTGTTTTGCTCCCACTAGTCCATTTTCACATAAAGGCATATGAGATGCATTGATTTTTTTATAATATTGCAAAGGTTGCCTCTTTACTAAAATAAAGAATGAAAATACACAGAACTCAGAAAAGAGATGAAGTCTCATCTGCAAGCCCTATTTTTTCAACAAGTGAAAATGGCTTATTCTGAATCCTTACAAAAAATAAGATCGCAAAATTCTTATGCAAGACTTGATTAGAAAAAGCTTCATCTGCGAGCCATATTTTTAAGTCAGTTCACAACCTGCACTTAGAACGTACTTTAATATTTTCCTTAAGTTGTCTCAAATCCAACAAAAAGCTGCCCTTGTGATCTGTTTTGACTTTGTAACTAGGAATCTAATGCATAAGAAAAAAACCACGATAGCTGCTTCTATTTAAGTATCTTGCCAACAATAAAGTTTTCAAAATGAAGCTGATGATATTTTTACTGACTTTTATATTTAAGAAATGCAGCCCACTTTTTTATGTAATCCAGGACAGTATTTCAATATATTAAAAAAAACAAAAAACTTCTGCTATCATAATGTAATAGAACGGCTGCCAGCTATTTTCTTCCTTCAAATTAAAACTGTACAGTACAAGATCCCACACTAATTTATCTTTCTGTCTCTCTTACAATTTTAAGTATTCTTTTATGCTTGCTATCTAGAAAAAAAAAAAAGTATCATATTCTACAGCTTTCTCATGCTGAGATTGCTCATTCAACATATTCTGACCCTGCAACAGAAGCAACCAGAAGACTAGCTTGGGAAAACAGTTAATAATATTAGGTATGGAGTTTCTCATTTTAGCGTAAATATGAATGGAAGCAATGTATCAGTGAAAAGTGTATGAAATGCAATGAAGATTAAGAACAGAACTCAGGCAGTGAGTATACCAACCTGCCTTCTCATTATTCTGAGAATCAAAAAAGGCTATAGGTAGGAATATTCAAGTGAAGTGGGTACACTGAGGAGACATGTTTATGTAGGTTCCTGATGAGGCATTCCTTCCTCATTCTTATTCATCAATTAAAAAAACATTAAATAGCTCACCTTTTTCCATATCTCCACACTGAGCTGTGGACCCTTATTTTCCTTTAGCCTTACTTCTGCTGCCAGTCTACCTGAATCCATTCCTGCAGAGCTTCACATTCCTCACTACTTGAATAACCACCAGAGTTTTGTATTTACTAACATCATCTGTGAGCGTTCAGGCACAGTGTCTTCTACATTCCTCACAGAATGTCTGCTCTTGCTTCCACCTTTGGTGGACTTCCTGTTTGCGTTTGGGCTCAGGAACACACTGTTTATCCACACCAACTTCTTCGCCATTACATTAAGTGGTCTTTACGTTGTGTTCCCTACCTGAGAGAGCTTTTACTTCAATCTTGATGTAATTTTAGATAGCCATTGAATTAATATGCAGTTTGTTTAACAAAAATAATACTCCTTACGAAGGCATACATTGCCCAGAACAGCCACAAACTGCCACCGGCAAAGTAGAACATGCTGCTGAGAGCACAAGCAGCACACTTTTGTGTTTCCTAATAGCACCTGACTCCTCACACGTGTACGCCTGACAAATGCACACGTGGATGCCTCTGCCACTCAAAGCCCCACGCTTCCTGCATTACTGCAGAGGAATGCCTTATGCATGGATGAAAAGTCAGACATGCACCAAAGCAAGGATCTGGACTGCTCCACTGAAGGACAGATGAATAACTTTAAGTTCTACCCCTTCTTCCTTCCCTGAACTGGTCTGCAAGCGGCATCTGGCCCACACCATTGTGAAAGGTGAACCACCCCTGCCACTGCCTTTCGTTGAGAAGCATCAGGGACTGTTTCTACGCTGACTACACTGAAGCTTAAGCACTTCCCATTACTCTTACAGAAACTTTGAAAGGTTAAAGATTCTGTAACATTCTGATGAATGTTTGCTATCTATTTTAAAAGAAAATATGCAAGACTGTTGGAAACATGCTAGGAGAAAGAAAAAGCAAAAAAGTGCGTTAGTTTGCACTCTGACTTAAGACAATTTTACGGCAAGATGTCAACTGAAAGCCAGGTTACAGAAGATGAAACCATTAACAACGAAAGGAAACACTACTGCTAGAAGAAAATGATAAAGCTTTATGAAAAAGCCTGATATTTCAGGATATAAAAATTCCATGCAAAAAGGCCATACTAAAAGAAGGACCTACCAAGTTCCTTAAGCTGATCTACTAGAAAAATCATCAGTTAGCCAGCCCTGGTCTCAACCTTACCACTATTACTTTCAGGAAATTGAATTACTGTTGTTCCAAGGACAAAGAGTGTGAAAACATCCTTCAAACTGAAGTTCTACTCCTATAAAATAATTTGGCTTTCAAAACCTTAAGAGTAGAGTTCATATTTGAGTCTACTTCTGTTAACATCCTGCTAGAATATAAAATCAAGAGAAAATAATGTAAAACACTATTTTTTCCTGTGTCTCTTGTACTAAATTCATTATTCTGTGATAAATACTGTGGTTTAAGTGCACTAAAAAACCCTCATTGTATTAACTAATCTGTTTCTCCAGTGATAATTTTCAGGATAGAGAACGTATCTTTCCAAGACACTTAAAAATGGCTGAAGCCAACTGTTGTTCATGCCTGGCAACTGGAAGATATTTTTCCTTCAAGCTCTGCAAACTGCCTTTTGTCGGTATTTTCTTAATAGGCATCCTCTGAACATGGTATTGCTATACCACAATGCCAAGGTTTTTGTTGTAAGATAAAGGCAGAAGTACTCCTAGACACACGGTAAAGAAACGATTATATTAAGATCTCATTTCGGCCAAGAAATTCAAACAACTCAAGGTAAGCTACACATCGCTGTGTTAGGTTAACACAACCTGGCTTTTAGCGGGGGCAGAAGAAACCACAGACGCTGCTTCTGAGAGAGAAGCTACTCGAAACTTCTACTGTGTCCAGCAGAGCCAATCCCTAAAGGCTCTGACGACTGACATATTGGCTGGCCCAACTAGAGAAGTTAGCAGTGCCTCTGGGACGACGTATTTAAGAAGGAAAAAAGGCGTGCGATTCCTCTTTCTTCCTCCTCTCCGAGGGGTGGGCAGGGGGCTGCTGGGCTTTTTCCTGACACAGCCATCCTGGCACCGCGAGCAGCCACACGGCCCAGACCACGCGGCTGGAGCTAGTGTGGGGAGCTGCCGCGCGGCCAAGATCCTGCTGTCTCAGCATGGCTCGCAGTGAACTTTATTTGCTCAGCCACTTCTAGCCCGCCATGCTGCGAACAGAAGGGCAAAAGCAGGGACAACAACTTCTCCTTTCCAGTGCCCTGCATGGGGCGGGGCGCTGAGCGGAGCCGGCGGCCAGCGCGGCTTTCGCGGTGCCAGTGGAGACCACACGACCAGCAGGAAGAAGCATGGTGAGCAATTTCCCGATGCGGAGCCTGGATGGGATCAACCTTTCAGTCCTGCAGAACTCCATAAAAACTTTTCAATGATAGAACTTGAGAACAAACGAACCTACGGACACCAATTCTCTCTCAAGTCTGAGAAAAGGGAGAAGTGAAGATATGTGAGGAGAAAATGGCAACACTAAGGTTCGTGTGAAAGAGGGAGGAGGAGGAGGAAGAGGTGCTCTGAGCATCGGAGCTGAGATTCTTCTGCAAGCCGTGGTGAGGACTATAATACAACGAACTGTTTCCCTGTAATTCATGAAGTGCATGTGGGGATGCAGATTTCACCCACAGCCCATGAGAAAAGGGTGCTTGTGCTGGAATGTGTGGATGCTGAGAAGCTGTGGTCTGGTGAGAGGCTTGAAGAAAGAGAGAGAATCCTTGTTTCCAGATATAGAGGAAGAGGATCCTTGCTTTTATACTAGAACAGCTCATCCTTAAAAACTACACTCCACAAACTAATGGCCACGAAAAAACAGTTGTGGGAAGACTGCTTTGCCTGTGGGAGGGACACATGTTGCAGCAGGGTGGGCAGGACTGCTAGTTGTGCAAATCAGAACCATGTTAGGAAAGTTCACAGAAAACTCTCCCATGGGAAAGACCCCATGGCATAGTAGAAGAGACTCCTCTCCCTAAGTGAACTGAAGAAAGATTTTTTAGAAGTGACAAACTGACTAAAAATCCCATGATTTGTCTTCCTCCGCTGTCAGTGGGAAAGAAAGAAAGGCTGGGGGGCAGGGGGAAAGGTGTTCTAAAGGTTTATTTTAGTTGTTGTTACCCTCTTTTAATTCTGAATTTTTTCTTTATACCGTCTAAATTTTGAGCCTGTTTTCCCCTAAAGTGTTTCTTCCCAATCCCTACCACAACTCATGATCCCCTTTTGAGTTGTTCTCTGCCCTTCCTCTGCTCAACTATAGCAGAGGAGAATGAGTGAATGATTTTTTGTGGGTGCACTGGCAATTAGCCAGTGTCAAACCCCTGACAATTGCTAAGAAATCACTAGACAATCCATTATTTTTGTGTCAAGACACTTTCAAAAAAAAATAGCTTCTTAAATACGGTAAAGTAGTACTCTACCATGGATAACTAATCCATTTTGATAGTATCATCTTGCCTGACAAACAAATGAAGAAATACCTGCAAGTATATACGACTTTATATTTCATAAAATAGTAGAGGACTAGAAAGAATCATACCATTCTTTTTTCCCCATCTTTCATGAATTGTTGAATAAATATTTTATACAGTTTTGGAAAAATGAAAACTGAAGAATTCAAAAACCAGTGTATTATTCCAAAAGCTTTGAGAACTCGTGCAAACAATTAACCCAGTTCCTTCATCCACGTAGCTGGAACTTCTAACTGCTTTCATTTCTCACAATGTTTAATTCTGATTGTTGTGCTTGAGACACTTTTAATCGTATCTGCCAGTTAAGTTTTTTTTATTCTCCAGTTCTAACAACAAAAATATAGAGAATAAAAAAATTAAATGTCAATCTAACAATAATACGATATATACCATTAGCAAATTCAAGCAATAAAAGGTTTTTCAACACAGCCCAGCACTAACACTTCACAGATTTTCAATATATGCAGAAATGTGCATGCGTGACTACATAAAGCACATTAAAAATTGCATGGACATAGTATTAAACCTAAAAAGTAAAAGCATCTTATACTGCCTCACTCCTAGGAAACAGTGTACTTATAGTGATACTATGTCAGCACTGTCTGTTCAGAATTTACTTGAGGACAGGAAAATAGCACCCCTGACAGTTAATGATACAACAGTTAATACCAGCAAGTATTTTGTCTTTCCTGTTTCATCAGATTACAGTTAGTAAAGACCCCAACTAGAAAGAAAAGTTAAAATCTTGTAACTGAAAGTTCAAATTTGTTTCATTCAGAAAAGTCCTGATGAACTGCAGGCAGTCTCTAAGCATTGCACCATCAGGCAACTGGTTTGTTGTGCTTTTTTGGGAGTGCTTTGGGGTTTTTTTGGTGTTTTTTGGTTGCAGACTGGATGAAAGACATTTGTTCCACAAAGTGGCAGCAGCCATACTGAAACACAGTTAACCAAGAAACAAATTCCCCAAGTAAATGAATTAGTACAAAAAGTTTGTGGGTTTACAGGCAGCTGAACTGAGAAACGTAATTCTTAAGAAAGCGAAGAATTCTCCCTGATTAGGATTTCAGACTATCAGATTTTTTTTTCCTGAATAAGAGAAATTTAAGCCATTGCATTAAAAACTTCAGTAAAATAGACTAAATGTCAAGGTTTCATAATTTCAGTCTTTTTTCCCTGAGATTGAAACTAATCCCCTGTAAAACGGAACCCCCAATAACTCCTTCTGAGGTCATCAGAATACATAAAGTCCTTCCAAAGACTTTGTTGCCAACAGAAGGCTTTTAAGGAGATAAGGAGAAAGGAGGTCTGGGTCTGTCCTTGACAGATGGAAAAGGACTGGTGTTTAGAAAGATGTGTCTTTGGCAACTGGGAAAAACTTGGGAAAAAAATTGTACTGTTTTCTTCAAGCTACAGTAAGCCTTCATACCTCCAACCATTGAAAAATTTCCAGAAGTTGTAAGTAACCACTACAATAAATCTTTTATCCAGAAAATACACATACTATCGGACTCTGGTGTAACATCCACTTTCTGGCTCCAAAGCACTTTGGCTGCTGTAATTATTTTGCTGGATTTTTTGTCTTTTCCGCTGAACTGCTCTTTGCAGTTCGCAGCTCCTCAAGACTAATCATTCAGTAAGAGAGAAGACAGACATTTTTTCTTACATAAAATACGTGAGGAGAAGTTCATGGACAGCTTCTTGGTGTTAACAGAACATGAACAATTGCTATATCCTGCACATAGTCCATCAATTTTGAAAGGATTTTGAATCTCCTCTGACATGTGTTTGAGATCCACACTCTAAAACTGCTAAAATAATCTACAATAATGCAAACCTGCTCTAAGCTGCAACTTCATAGATCACTTTCTATTTCTATTCTGTCCAACCTTTCCTTAAAATTCTCAAATTCATAATTTGAGTTATGTGAAAGTGTTTTTTACAAACCTTATGATCAACAACTTAGGACAAAAGGATGCTGGGAGTGAGGTTTCACCAATACGAAATCTTCCACTCATCTGAAAGAACACTACCAATTTGTGTGAAAGCTGTCTTTTTTACTATTTCCATGCTGAATGAGGAATATTTCTATGCCAACTCTAAAAATCTATTAGTCTAGAAATCAACAGCGGTTGAAAAAATACGTAAACAACCAGTGCCTTTTAGGTTGTGATTCATAAGAAACAGGAATTTCTTTTTCATCTAAGAAACAAATACACAGTAGAGCTAGTAACTGTTGACTTGTGCCCTTTTAAAGACCAAAAATCTCCAAGTAACCCAACCTTTTTCCTATTAAAATATTAATATAACGGTGCATTGTTTCTAACAATGAAGTCAACTTACAGCATTTAAAATTTTAGATAACCAAGTGCATTTACTAGCTATCTGCCCAGTAAGTGGGAGAGTTTTTCCTTCTCAGCTGCTTACTTTGAGGACTCCACCCTTTCTACAAACTACTTCAGAGCAAAATTTGCCTTCAACTCTTTAGATTACAAGTCTATCCTCTCCTGACAACCACTCTTAAAGCTACCACTTACAAGCCCTGTACATATTCATGCCAACTGAAGCAACACTTGAATGTACTTGGCCAATACAGCCCTGAGTGCAGGCAGGCTTTAAGGTGTCTGCATGAGCCCATCCTGGAAGGAAAAACACAATGTGGACAAAACAAAGACTCCTGGAAAATGCATGCAGAACAAATCTTGCAGTGAAACCCTCTTAAGAACACTCACAAAACCCCCATACAACACGGGCTTCTGAGCTCAGTGCTCCAGCACACCTGATCACTTGATCATTGTCTTAAAAGCTGAGACACACATACCTGCCATTAAAAAACAATTTAAAAAATTAGAAAAAAAAAAGGAGAGGGAGAGAAAAAGGAGCAAGTACAAGACCAAGTGTAAGACTGATGGCAAGTCAGTAATGCAGAGTGCCTCAATATTACTGTCATGGTGTTTGAGCAGTGCTGCCCATTTTCTCTTCCCCTTTACTGGTTTATGAGGACTCTTACTGGAATTATTAAGCTAAAAATCCCTATGATTCTACCTGATCAATCTGGCACAAGGCACATCTAAATAGGTCAATGAAGCCTTTCCTGTTATTAGCTTTTTTTGAAGACTAAGATCTCTGCAAGGTTGAGGAAAGAAAGAGAGAAATTTTAAAAACAAACAAAAAACCTCGAGAATAGCATGCAAAAGTAAGCATGATATAATCACTACAGTTATCACACGTTTATCAAGGAAACAATCAAAACAGCTATATTGTGAGAAAACATTTGTCATGGCCTACACATGACTCTTGTGCTCAAGCCCTATGACTGGAATTCGTAACTCATTTCAGCACACATAATTTTATGTGGAATCAACTAAAATTGAGAGATTAGCACAAATCATTATGAAGTTATAACATTTCTGAAGCATTTTCTTGATGTCATAAGATATAAGATACAGAAACTGTATCAATTAACAGCAAGGCTGAAAATTAAAACAAGATCTGACTCAAGCGTAACCAGTCCCTTGCAGCTACAATTTGAAACTATTACAGAATCAAATACAAATGGCATGATATTTAGCTTGTAGAACAGACAATGAAGATACTGTACTGTCAGACACACCGAATGCCTCCCCATACTCCTGAGCGGCACAAGAAGTTTAAATTCTGTGCTTTAACTGTTACAGTAAAAACTCTGAACACCACACACTGCTAAGCAAATTCATGTTTAGCCTGGAAAGCTTAAGACTCAAATTGTTTAACACCTTGACAAATGCAAATACTCATAATTTTCTAGCTGAGTTAATGTTCAAGCTCACTCTGAAAATACCTGAAGTTTCAGTAATGCAGCCACAGAAAACAAAGCTTTTAGTTACTAAAATAATTGTCTCTAATATTGAAATATCTAAATATGGTATTACCTTCATAGCATGGATTTCTTCTATTAACCTCTCAACCCGTTTTTGGTTCTTCAATTTCAAGTCTTCTGAACCCCTGCAAATGAAGTCTACCTTTATTAAGCAATCTCAGTTTAGTTACTTTATTTCCTCATTGGCAACACGAAGTAGCAAAATTTAAAAAAAAAATCAGGATATGGAGCATAAACACAATCCCTTATTGTCAAATGAACATTTTAGCAAAGAGCTGAACATAGCCGAATGGTTTTGCTGTTCCGAATAGCAGAGGAAACACTGAAGATTTAGCAGCACAATGTGAAAAACAAATGTTACTGTATTAGAAAATACTAAAACACAATTCATATCAACAACAGGTGACACCAGTGTCTCAAATGTAATTATATTTTAAAATCTGTAATATTTAAATATGGAAGTTCACTGGGCTTGTTTCTTATTTTGGACAACTTGCTAAAATTGTGAGAATATGCTCAATTTACACTATGAACACAGTAACAGATGTATCTCACACTGTCTCAAACAAGACCCATGGTTAAGTTATTCCAGGCCAGTAATCTTTAAAAACATAATCTACAAAATATTGTTTAAACTGCTTACGTAAGAATTAATTAATAGTAATTACTAAAAATCACCTGTATATCTACGCAAACCAAGTATTTTTTGCTACACAATCTTGAAGACAACTGCAGTGAGAAAACATGGTGCAACTTAACTTCAACAGCAGAATAACCTCAAAGATGAAACCTGACACTTTTAGAAGGGCTGTAAAAGGTTCTGTAACTGATTCAGATTACCGTCCAATTCACTAAATCCCATTAAAAAAAGTCATCCCAATTCTGCTTTATGAAACTCCTTTTAGTTAGTATTTTAAGTCTAAAATGATGTAAAAATAAGACAAATAGAATTCATGTATTCTAGTTTTAAATGTAGTACATTTTTCTCCCACTTTTCCATTTTTGTGAAAACAATTAAAATACTGCCTCATTTATAAACCACAAACAAGAACACTATTATTTAAAACTGACTTTTTCGATTTTAATTTCCCGATGTGTCTGGTTAGTCTGCGAATAGTCAGGACTCTGGCCTTCTTCACATCTTTTCTCATCTTCACCACCTGTGAGAAATATGGAAGACATTATAAAGTGTTTTCCTTGATTACGTTCCATAAACAATACACTCGTTACATTGACTTAAATTTTAGAAATTAGTTCAACAAAGAGAACTATTTTGAAAACAGAGTGCATTTCCCTGTTAACCAAATCCCATTCCAAATGAATTCAGACTTCCATTAAAATCAAACTGCTTCCATAAACATCAGAGGAAGAACAACCAACAGTCTAAAAATGCGTCTGAGGTCTAAACAGAAGACAAGACATTCCTAACAAGCCATACTTTAATATTATTCTTAGAGCTAGACTGAGCTAGAGATTCGAAAAGTCTCACCTTTTGCCTTCACTTGGCTTATTTTAGTCCCAGTGAAACAGCAGCAGCACATTAAGCCCATTGGTGCTTAATACATAAAAGCATTTTCATTGTGAAACACTTTGAAGAGTTAAGGAAAGACTCTCAAAATTAACATTATTTACCATGGAATTTACAACAGAATTTGAGATATGAAATTCTTTTTATATATTTGAATTAATTTTTGTTGAAAACAAAAATCCAAGTGATTTCTAACTTGCTACAGTCTGCCTCAACTTGCCATCCTACCCAGTACTTTGCTCTCAAATTTGAAGCAGGCAGTTTTAAAGAAAATTTGACAATGATATTTTGGTCTTAATTCTCACCCCAATTACAAAGAAAGAGAATTCTCATTATTATTAGACAGATAGGATGAACAAAGAAATCTTTCCAATCTTTTGCAATTAAATTCCATAAGGGAAGACCTTAAGCCCAGGTGCTGTCTTGTCAATGATGCACGTTTCAAAGGTACAGAGAGTCAACAGTGACCTTTTTTTTTTACAACTCAACTTCCCCCTTATTTATTCATACATATCTTAGTATGCCTATTAAGATTTTTTATTTAACAGTTAAACTTAGAATAACATGAAATACTAAAACAAACAAACAAACAAAAAATCAGTCTTCCTGACAAAAGCCAAACTTATCTTAAATTTTTCCAGTGGGATAAGTCTCAAAATTAAGTTGGCACCTCTCTCTCAATAAAGTTCTTTACATCAGATTTCTATTTTAACTTCTCAGAGATAACATCAAAATGACAGATTGATGATGATTGCACCATCTAGTCAGGTCCATCAGGAACATTAATACTACAAACCTACATCAAGCTCGAACAACAAAAAAAAGAAAAATCTTCAAAGCTCACAGAGCAGTATTTCACACCTGTGATGGAGAGTCTGGCTAGTACATATACACCCTGTGCAGAGACCATAAAGATAATAATTTAAAAAAAAAAAAAAGGAAAGTAGAACACACATTTTGCACAACTGATTATGTTTGTAGCTTAGGTTACTGATTCAAGCAAGTTGTTAAGCCCTGAACAGTATTCAGCAGTGGCTTAACTGAAGGCTGAATCAGAGCAAAACCATTTCTAGAGAGGGGCACATGCTGACTGTCAGCTTTACCCCTGCCAGGGAAGTGAAGGAAAATGCGGAGCAGTGCTCCTCTGAGAAGAAAGGGAGCAGAACTGTAAAGGGGGCAGTGCTAGTCACTTGCACCATGAGAAGTAAAAAGGTAAGGAAGGTTTTTGGGACAAAAACAACTGACCTAAAAGTGGTCTCCTGTTCAAAAAATTGTTACAGCAAAGGTCAGTACTTACCTTAGTTACCCTAGTAAAAGTAACTGTACGCACAGGTCTACCTACAAAACCATTTCTACTTCAGTTAACAGCGGAAACCAAATGCCAAAAAGCACCAAGTGCCAAGTTTCTGCCACACAGTGGCACTGGTCAAGTCTTTAATATGCAAAGGAAGAAACCCATAACATTACCGTCTGCCATCAAGGCATGCAGATATTTCTTTTTCATAAGACACTGAATGAAACTATCATAGGTGCCTATAGTACACCTTCTTCTAAAAGGAAGAAAGAAAATAATGCAACTTCTGGTTGAACACCTCAAGACAACCTCTTTGATACTATGTACATTCAATGAGTTTGGAATGTCAGACACAAACTGGGTATTTCCCCTTCTTAGAAAGTCTGGGATGGGGAGGTTGTTTTGAGTTTGCGTTTTTTGATTGCCTTTTTTTTTAATAACCACTAAAAACATCCACAAGCGAGAAACATACTGGAATTTAAGTAACTCATACTTTACATATTAGTTACCGTGTATGCAAACATGAAGTATATTTAACTTTCTCTTAAAAATATTTTGTCATGTGTTTTTTCATAGAAATATTAATGCACACACAGCATGTTTCCAGGGCCTACAAGAGCCAAACTTCAGCCTCCTCTGCTGCCAGCCAATGAAGGCTGTATAGACATGACAGCAGGAATGAGGGAAGGTATTCGCTCTTTGGCAGACTAGGAATATCAATTTATGTAATCCAGTCACTTCTTTCACACGGGACAGTATGCATCAACTCTGTTCTTGGAAGTACTCATAACATTCTCAAGAAAGCAGTCAGCTCTTTGGGAAAGAAATCAAAAAAGTTTAGCTTCAGATTTACAGTGTGCCTGAAACAATGGGGCTTAGACCACCAGGGTAGCCCCTGATCTCTTGTATCACAAAGTGAGAGAGGCAACTTTGCCATCAGTAGAAAATAAATCCCAACAAAACCAAACCAAACAAAACAAACTCCACCAAGAATAGTCATGACGTCAAAAAACAGTAACAAATATTTATTCATAATAAGGTATTTTTTATAAATAGTTCAAGAAAAGGCCGTAAGAAAAGAAGTGTTTGCACTGAAACATAAAAAGACTTCAGTGTAAGTCAGGATCAGACTTAACTATGCTTTAAGACAAGACAATAAGGATTTTTAATCTACTCAGCAGTCACAGTAAGCTGAAAAGAATAATTATAAACAAGCAAAACACAAACCAAACAATTTCTTCTATCAATAGGATTTAGGATTCCTGGAAACTAAGGAAGTCTGCAATTGTATGAGGAAATAACCACTTCAAGGATTTCTTCGAACAAAGAACAAGAGATGCCTTCCTTCGCTGAAGACACTTCTCTATTTTGTTGGGAAACACTATTTATGAGACAATTAATCCATTCCTATTTATTAATACTACCAAATGTCTGTGTTCTCAAATTATTATTAATAATAGATAATATCTAAATAAGAATAGATATAGACTGCATGTCAATTATTAAATCTAAAAGAAATCTTAAAAAAAATGAACTCACTCTTAAAAACAAGCCTAGGTAGTAACATATACTAGCATGAAGGCACATAAGCATACTTCAAAAGCTATGGTTATGAACGAAAATCATCCATTCAGCACTGTGCCTTTTCACAGAATAATGTATCTGTATTACTACTGATGCTAAACAAAGATGAAAAGCAAAAAAATTCCATGACGGACTGTATTCCACAAAGAGAGGCACCCATCAACCCAACAGCCTGCCACCTGCAGTAAGCACCTCCACAAAGTGTGACATGTACCAGCCAGCTGCACCTAAACCATTTCAAGCCACAGGCAAATGTTAGCTGCTGCTGCCCTTCCCGGAAGGGGCAAACAAAGACCACAGCAGGGGATCAGCAGATGACAAGCCAGATGAGAACTAGAAACTCTCCTGCAATTCACCTTTTTCAAGGAGTGCACATTACTGAGGGAGACTGTAACAGGAATTGCTGGCTTTAGCACAGTCTACATTAAAGTGATACTTGGCACAAGGCATCTGGCAATGACAACAGCCCCAGCTTGGATGGATGGGAACCACTGACACAGTACAAAGGAACTAGAGGGTACACATCAAACCAAGAGGGTGATTTCTAGCAAATAATAAGTAACAAGTGTGTTTAAAGATATCACAAGAACTGTATCTAACCCAGAATTCACAGCTGAGAAAGGGAGAAACTAACAGCTTTACCTACTTTGCCTTCCTATTCCAAGTTACACCTGCCTCCAAAGGGTTAACAACCATTCCCAGAGATTTGTCTTTTTGTGTGGTAGGCCAATCAGACCTTCCCAACCCTCAATATATCCAAGCGTTTCTTGTGCCCAGAAAGAAATTGACACAGGACTACTTAATTGTACCTTTGATCTCTAAGTCTTTTCTAGGTTTTGGTTTTTTTTTCCATGAAATAGTTCCGTTTGGACACTGGTATTTCACTCATAGTTACAAATTAATTTCAACTAATGAAAGCCTTGGAAGGGCTGAATCAGTTCCTAAATCAGTGGTAAACTGTCTGGAAAGGGCTTCTGATCACAGACATTATCCCTTTCAAATTAATGGCACGCGGTTATTGTGCATAATACAAGACAAAACACATGTGCAATAGAACAGAAAGCTATTTTAAGGGCCTCCCACATAATTAAGCTGTTCCAGAAAAACTTGTTTGAAAATTTTCAAGTTTCTTTAAGAGAAATGTAAGGCATTTTTAGATCAAACAACATCAAGAAGTCTGGTTTAGATTCTGAAACTCTGTATTACTACAAAACAGTCCCCATATTAGGGATGGCAAGAAAAACACACTAAAGAATGCGGATAAAATGACAATGTAGCTACAATTATACATTCAAATACACATGACTAGTCAAAGATATTTGCCTTCACATTTTTAAGACAACAGCAGCTAAGTTCTCAAATGAACATCACATTAGAATAAAATGTTATACTTGGCCACTTCTGAAACTTGTTTTGAGGTCTGTACAAGCAACATGACTCCAAACTAAGCCAGTGTTCAGCCAATTAGAAAAAAATAAAGGAAAGTGTGACTAAAGATTTGTAGATGTATCAAGAAAGGTATGTGTCTACTCTGAACTATAGTATCAACTGTACTTGACAAAAAAAAAAACCAAACCCAAACCAAACCATTATTAAAAAAAAATCCAATGGATTAAGAGAAGTACTAATGTGTTTCTGCCTATGACTTGTTTGAATGTATTCTATTCAAAAAACACTGAAATACTAGAACAACTGTGAAGGAAAAGTGGTTTTTTTACATTACCATGTACAAGAGCTAATACCGTATACGAAAATACCTGAAGGACCCAGAATGTCTTAAATTCTTCTTAACTCAAAGTTAATAGAAGTTAACTTACACAGCCAATCCCAGCTATCCAAAATGCATGAAAGCCAAGAAACTGATGGACATGTCCTTTTCCTCAGAGCAGTCTGAAGCATATACAACTGTTCTTGGGCTTCAGCCCACGAGGTACTGAATATTTTGGTCCTGACCCAATAATGCACTTAAATTATTAAATCCTTAAACAACCAGCACTAGACAGACCAGAATTTCTTCATCCACTTGTGCTTTATGCCAGCACACAGTCTAGTCCTAGTTCTGGTACAAGCAACCAGAAAAGACAAATCATTCTGTTCTCTTCAAGGAAGGACACTGCATCTAACCTCATCTAGTGGAAAAAAAAAAACAAAAAACACTAATTGTAAGAGTTTATAATATTGTGAAATATCCATAATGTTGAACAAACACACACCCATTAAACAGAGGCCTCCAGCCTCTTCCCCAACATGGTAAAGTCTATCCTATACGAAAATCGTCTTCAACAAGACACAACCGCAAAAATATTTATTTTACAATTTGAAGATGTTGTTCCTAAAGCAGTGTTCTGTAATTTTACATAGACACATCCAAATTCACTGCGCAAAATAAGGGCTTGTCTTTTCTATCACTTGATGCCTGCAGAAAAAAAATGAGTGTGGTTCTGAGCTTGCTTTTCCATTTCAGTTTCTTCCTGTACTCTCCTGGGTAATGGGACCTAGCTGACATAAGGGTCACATGTGAGAGTGGGATAACAAGGAGAAAACATCAAGAACCAAGGCTGTTAATTCTGTCCCAGGAAGAGTCTATTTTAAATAAAGCAAATCACATTGCTACTGACAAATTACTATATACCAGGGTCTAATGAATGAATGACAAGAAGCAAAAAGAAATTGTAGGTACAGGATATACTTCAGTCCTCATAGATTCCCTCCATGCCAAGAGAACCCTAGGAGACCGAAATGACAGCCTGACCTATTAGGATCAAAATGGCTCAAAGAAAAAGGAAAAAATAATTTATATATGACTATAGGTATACAATAGCTTTTAGATTTTACTGCAGCAAGCAATTTACTCTTGAACTCCCTCAAGCTTAAACAGTCCCACTAAAGTAGAAAGGGAAGAAGTCATTAAAAACACACCAAAATCACTTGTGTTTTGTACAGTGGCCTTTTTTACAAACTTTTACAAATTGCTTAAATTACACATCAACAAGCGTCAAAGCAAGAAATCCAGCTCAAAAAACCCAAACCAAACAACAAAAAGAAAGTGAAATGTGCTTAAGTTGAATATTCAAGGTCTCTCCAATACCTACACGAAAAACATGGAACTAAGTAATGTTCGGTTCTCACTGATCTTCTTTCCTTTCCTCGTTTCAGGGCACATCAAAAGCATTGGTTTCACTCAATAGTTACTTGGCAGTCTTCTAACCAAGGAATTACCACGGCAACAGAGTACTCTCAACGTTAATTTTTGGTGCTATTTGGCAACACAGAGTTTTAAAATTTGAAACACCTGCAGCTGGATCACGTATTAGCCAGAACTAACAATAGTACATAATCTTTTGAGTGAATAATCTAACTGAAAAAATGTTTCTGGAACTTCATTACAAATATTTCCCTCTATTATCTGGAATGCCAGCTTGAAAGATCTAATGATTTTTAGATTCTTAGGAAAAGTTAGCAATAGCCAAGTTTCCTTTTTTCCTTTCTTTTTTCACAAAAATAATCCCTATATTACACTATATATTTTATACATGTCAAAATACATGGAAATAGGCAGAAAGACTTATTACAGCTTCACACATTTGCATTATAAAAACATATATAAGTAGGGTAGCAAAGGCAGCAAGAAACAACATAAACACAGCTGTGTGGAGTATCAGTGTTCAGTTCCGGAACAGTTTTGTACAAATATATACCACAAAAGAGAATACATAAAAAAACCAAAACAAGGTGAATTTTCAGCGAGATCACTGTCCTGAACTGTTTTCCCTTATTGTCGCATGAATGTTAGCTAGTTCCAGCACAGAAGAGCAAAGTAAGAACGTACAGAAGACACAGAGATGGACCACAACAAATCAGACTGCAATAAATGAGCTATCCCTCTATTTATTATAAAGATCAAATCCTAACATAGAAAGTGCTAAGGAACACAGTTTTTCAGTTACTGTTTGTGCTGTACCAGTGTGGTGTTAATCTTGCCTTTGCCATCTGCAGCTACATGAAAACAGGCCTGAATCAAGTGGACTCAATTCTATCCCAATACAACTATCAGAAAGTATAAAAATTCTTGAAACATGAGGTAAATTCTTCTGGATTAAACTGTTTCACCCTGCTGCCCAAAGCAGGCAGAAATGCCACCGTTAGCTGGAGTATCCAGAAAGCAAAACACCTGCAGCTTCTCAGGCCTCGGGGTACTCACCCTGTCAGGTTTCCCAAGGGGTTTGCTAAAGATGAATGAAAAAAAGCACATCGCCCACTTGGGCGAATTCCCACCTTCCTCACAGGAAAAGTAATGCATACCCTCCTTGTGAGTTTCTGTCAAACCCTTCCTCCACAGTCTGCCCATGCTACTTTCTTTGTACTTTCTCAACCAAAGCACTGAAATATGGGTTTCTTTATTCAATATAGCACGTATTTCCTCATGCATGGAGAACAGTTGTCATTTCTAGCATAACTTCTCCAAGTGGAAACCACAGCGAGTACTCGGAAATACTAGAAAAGATCATTTTCATCTAAAGCTCTTGAAAAGCAATTCCAAGTATCTAAGATAGCTGGGAGGGAGTAAGGCTAGCCTACAATTACTTGCTCATTGCCAAAGACCAAAATTTAATGGATTTACTACTTCAAAGCCAGTGTCTCACTGGATGGAGTCAGACTCTATGTAGTACTTCACAAAGCATTCAAGTCCAAACCAGGATCATGAGATGGCTAGACACATTTCTAAACCCTAAATACACACTAGTAGTTGTAAATGTCCAGATAAGAAATAACTGCTGGAAACTAGCCTCAAGATGCTATATTAGATAAATCACTGCATATGAAACCACATGGAAGTAGAAATTGCACATCTTCCAAAACAGACTACCTCAAGGTAATTTCTAACTCTCTACTTCACTGATCAGCTGAACTCAAGTTTGAAAACCCCCAGCTATCACCGCTAAAAATATTTCCATGGAATGTTGAAGGGGGATGTGATGAAGGCATCCAATACAGCCAAGCTCAAACCAATGGACTTCGATGTCTAGGACTTCTTAATTAGACCAGAGCTCTAGCTAGAAGACACATGTGAATTTCATGCCTCCTTAAGCTTTGACTTTACAAAAAGACAGTAACAGCAGAAGCTACAGTAGTGATGTAAGAATTATGAGGGTGAACACACATATGAATAAATAGTAAGAGTGCTGAGGGCTTTTACCCCTCTTCAAACAGTGAACCTTTTAAAAGCAGCTGGAAAAGAGCACTGATCACAAGGCAACATTACAAACCTCTACACTACTTGCATAATCTGAAGCATGACACCACAGCTTGACTACAGTGACTCACAAACAATCTGTATAATTTTTTACATTAATTATATAGGTCATAAACATGATCCAAACCTGTAGAGTTGAACTGCCATCATGAAAAGAAAATTGTGTCAAAATTGGGTAAGAACCTTTCCCCGTAACAAATACAGAAATTCAACCCCAGTGATTCCAGTATTAATTTCGTGGTGTGTTTGATGGTGTGACTGCTTTGGCTTGGGATTAAGAGATGCTAATATAAATGGTGGTACTGCCTTCCTAAGTCACTGCAAAAAAACTCCAAGTCTTGAGTGCTAATATGTTGCAACTTTTCTCAGCTATTCTGAAAGAGAGGAATATCAAAACTGTGTATTCTGAAATTGTATTTGTTAGCCTGGTTTCTGAGAAAATTAGGTTTGTCAGCACACTGTTTGTCTCTCAGTGTCCATCTGTGGTAACTTCTGGGCTTATTAATTTGAAATCAAGGCTGACCAATCATCACAGGCCAGAGCTCCTACACGTTTTGTGAAAACTGGTAGCCATGTAGGAGATGTGAACTAACATCAGCAGGGCTAGCACGGAAGAAATACACAAGTAGAATTCAAGTCTTTTCCATTTTGACTGAGAACTGTACATGCATGCTCATTCGCCAGCACATCTGGCTCTGAACCAGCCACAGAACACCCTCTCCTGATTGTCCAAACAGGTGGGAAACATAGGCCATAACTACAGTTACTGAGAACACTCCAAGAGAGTAGCCCCAAGGATAACACACTAAAAACTAAAAAGAGACAGAGGAATAACTGAGAATATCTACATGAAGTTCTCTGGAATACCGGACTCAAAGCTGTAACATGCCAGACATCAGTGGTTCTCAAATTACACACACAATACATTTTATTTTTACCACATTCTTCGCACTGATGATTCAATCTGGTGATTGAAACTTCAAGGGAAATTAGAACACTGACGACTTCCTGAACGGGATAGAAGAAGGACAGCTTCTTCTTTTATTTCCATGCCAGTATATAGTTGTTACTATTGTGCAAGCATAAAGGAATCATTAAGGAAAAATGGTTTCAAGTTCATTAAACGAAACAAAACAGCATCAGCAGAGGAGTGATGGAGAAATACCTACTAAATAATTTTCCATTTCTCTATAAATCTGAAAGATAAAGAAATTAGCTAAATACCACCATTTTTAGATTGACCATAAATATATGTTTAGCCTGCATTATGAAAGTAACTGATCTTACTATGATAAGAAATATAACCTTTCTGCTTTAAAATTTAGACTATTTTTCTTCAAACTCCTCCTCTGTAAAGTTTGTCTGTTGTCAACACAAGTAAGAAGAGGCCTAAGCACTGGAAAAAGGCTGGAAGGCTATTCAGGTACGTGAAAACTCCCATTAAAAAGGGGAATAATCAACATCAACAAAAGGAACAGCTATCGACTTCCGCTGCTAACACAACAAGTCAGTGTTCTGACACAAGCAAACCATGCCTCAAGTTACGTGTTGCAACAGTTACAGCTAACTTTCATTACATGAGTAAGTATCACCCGTATTGATACATTTTGGAGGGATAAGCAGCTCTCTATTACAGTCTCCTCACAACCTAAGAAATTTCAGTCATGCAACTGTATTTTAAAGTAACAATAGAAGTTTCTCCTCTCGAATCCGTAACTTCCAAGAGTGCGCTTCATTGTCTGATGTTCTGATGTGACATGTATAAAGTTTCAAAAGACAAAGAAATCATCTACATAAGTAGCGTCACAAGACCATAACAGAAACCTTCACACAGGAAGTAGAGTGGTATGTCATACCACAGCATAATAAGAAAAGCACGGACTGATGTTAAGTCCAGAATACTGATCAAATAAAAATTAGTGAGTGGTGTTCCAGGAAGAAAAAAAAAATAAAAAAATCATAGCCACTTTTTTCTTATGCCTGGAAAAAAAGCTGTTGAGAAACAAATAATAAGGATTTAGTATCCACATTTTTAAAGGAAAAATGCTTTGTTAGAAAAGGGAACAAGAAAATAGGGAAAAACCAGAAAAGATGTGTTTGTGGTTTATGACTTTCAAAGTATTTGGTACTTTTGCCTTTCTTCTCAAAAAAAAATCTGTCTTCTTATTCAAAAACTGCTACCAACCCCGAATTTCTCTGAAGAAGCATGAGACTTCTTTCACTAATAGACTATCAAGTCTAACTTTCCATGTGTCTTACGGTGCCCCTAGCACAGACATCTGACATGCACATAAAAAATAAGTATCAAAACACATCCAGTGAGCACAAATAAGTACAAACCCTGATCAGACCTAGGGTATGCCAGTGACCAGCAAAAGCCATGGCCTCAGGAAACACACTCAGATAAAAACATCATACAAGGAAAATCCAAATTTGCATCACAGATCTTTCTGACTTATACTGCCAAACAGGATGAATATCTGGTCAAAGACTACGAACATCAGTAGAATGTGAGGTAAACTTCCATTGGCTTCAAACATGCTGCAATATTATTAGCCTGACAAACTCTGAAATACTGTCCTACTTCCCACAGCAAACTGCTCATCTCTTAAGGTGCTTTCCGCTATTACGTCTCTATGACTTATATTTTCTGTGGGAACTTTCTCTCAGTCAGTAGTTATAGATCTATGCAAAAAAAAAAAAAAAAAAAAAAAAAAAATTTTTGAAGTGGCACTACCATATAAGCTACTCTTCAGTCTTCTCAGAAGGATGGGAAGAATTCTTGCTAGTGGGAATGGAGAATTACCTTGCTACACTAGTTGGTGTTCCTTATTCCCTCAGATTAGTTTAAAAAAATAACCAATTTCATGATGAGAATTTTTCATAAACACAAACACATGGGAAAGTCAGTGTTCAAAAAAAAAAAACAAAAACTAACCTTCATTCTTCCTAGAAGTTTCTTCATCAATAGAAACTGGGAAAAAGGACAAGTAAGAAAAGCAGAAGGAATAAAGAGTTTAAAGTATCCCTGCCAGATGTCTAACATCTATTCATTCATTTAAATACCATTCCACAAGCTGTTCTCCATCAGCTGCCAAGATACCAAATCTACAAGAGATTTGTACACAACTATCCCAGTATTACTTACTAACAACTTGGAGCAATGCTTAAAGGCTTCTGCAGAATCTTCTCTGTTGTGACAGAACAAGTGCTCTCACCTGTCTGCCCAACGGTATGTTCATTGTCCAGCCATTTAAAACTTCCACATCAAGTGCTGGCTCTGTTGGAAGATTTCCTTCTTCTGAAGCTTGCCACCTTCTCCTTCAGTCTCTAGGTTTTTCTTACCAAACTGATTTCCCCTTTCCCATCCTTACAAGTTCTTGTCATTCCTCATCCTATTTCATCTTGCTCAACAGACTTCATCATCCACCCCTCACTTTTGTCTGTTCTAGTATTTAAAGACTTCCCTTCCCTTTCCTTAGCAAGCAATCACCTTAACTGCCCTTTTGTTTTACATTGTCTGGAATTCCCATCTTATCCATGTAAGGTATGCTCTCCTGCACTATTCATAATCTTTGCAGCATTTCCTCAGTGATATCTGCCTCTGGATGAAGTCCCCCATTCACTCCTTTGAACCAGCTGCTATTCAGAACAGTTCTTACCAGCCTCTCATGCAAACAGCTTCTATCTGCTTGTCTCCTCCTACACTAGCTGATCTCTTCCTCCATTAACGTACCTGTACATGACCTTATGTCTCCTCATATGTGCCCCCATAAAACAGCAAGCAGGATTCACAAAATTATTTACATTGAAAAACACCTTTAAGATGATAAAGCCTAACCATAAACCAAATGCTGCCAAGCCAACCACTGAACCACGTTAAGTGCCACATCTACACATCTTTAAATACTTCCAGGAATGGCGACCCAGCCACTACCCTGAGCATCCTGCTGCAGTGCTTGACAACCCCCTTTAGGTGAAGAAATCTTCCCCAACAGCCAATCTGGAACAACTTGATGCCGCTTCCTCTTGTTCTGTTACTTGGGAAAAGAGACCAATCCCCACTGCACTGCAACCTCCTTTCAGGTAGTTGTAGAGAGCAATCTGCCTCAGCTTCTTTTCCTATGCACCATTTCATTTGGTATTAAATGCCAAAAAGAATAAACAGGTATCACTGTGACCCTTCTTTGCAAAGGAAATAACACAATGTGGTTTTTTTCATATAAAATCAGCACAAGAATTTAAAATCCCTTTCCTTTATATGACTTGAAGGACAATCAAAAGAGTCACTGAATTTAGTAGCTGGCCACTTTACTTTTCTGTTAATTGCTCTTCACTGCTGACCTCTCTACAGCGTAAGACAAACCGAAAAGAACTTTACCATTGTGTACCAATGAGCAATTTGCAATGAATTCACAACTGACTGCTATTCTTCTAGGAACAACCCCTTCCCCAAGCCCCCAAATTCTATTACGAAAAAGTCTAACACCACCTCTTCTCTTCTACACCCATTTCAGCCTTTCTCCCTTCTTCATTTGGCAACAAGTCCCAGACCCAGCAATGTAAAGGCTGATGAAAGATCTCTGCAAGGACAGCAGTAGGCAATTACACCCATTTACTGTAACAGAACCATTTTTAAATTGTGTTTTACTCAGGCATATATAGCCATTAACTACATTTAATAAAAAAACTACACTGTGTACGGCAAGTACCTCACAGCTCCTTTAAAATAAAAGTTACAAAGTTTCCCATGACCGTTTGCATGTTTTTTTCATTATTGTACACTACCACACCAAGGAACCACAGATGTTTTTGTTTTAGGAGAGCATCTTACTAGCCTACGTGGCCTACCACACACACTTTATATAAACCACTTGAGCTAAGAAAAAGTTTTCATTACTGTCCTCAAGTACAGTAGTCCGATAACGCTGTATACAATACAGCCAGAAGTAAAAAACTGCCTTGTTAGCCATGCTTAATTGCTTCAGTAATCTGCTGAAACAAAATCTGTGTGAAGCGCAAGCAGATCAGAATTTGCTGCTAATATTAGTAAAACTGATGATGTGGCAACTCTAGAAACTTTAGAAACAGCTGCTGGAACAGCTCCTAGGGAAAAAAAAAAGCCACAATTCCTCAGAATTCTATCTCACAGAGTATAAGTTTGGAAATTTCATAAGCTTTCGAAAGACCTTTTCCTTAGGACATTTACATGGTCTGTAAAAGAATGTCAGCAATTTAACACTTGAACTGTTTTGAGCAGAAATCAAGCCCTATGCAGCACAACTTTCTTCTGCTTCTTCAAGAAACTGTTGTGCCTAGAATTATTTATTAGTAACACAACTAATGAAAGAATTTTTACATGCATTTCCATAGAGCTAAAATGACTGCTGCCAAGTATTCCAGAGTTTAAAAAGAAAGCCGTGTGTGCTTTCCAACTTTGCATAGACTTGTAATATACAGAAAAAACGTAGTGATTTGCCAGTATACTAAGAAATGAACTGATGGAAAAGATTAGCTATTTAGTTTTGAATTGTGTAGAAATTAATCTTTTCTCAGTTCTCATAACTTGTTTGCATGCCTTTCCAAGACTTTAGACTGACTTTAGTGACATTTAAGAGACTGCAGAACCAGCTTCAAGGAAGTATTTAAGACCATGTGTGAGCCAGGGATACACAGATCTTGGCAGTGCCAATAGCCATCCACAGCTTCAGACCACAAAGCATCCTAGATACCCAAACTTTTTCAAAAGTATCCAAGTGCTAGCCACTCTACCTTAAGAAGAATTTTGAAGTGGTCACAGATGAACTTAAAGCTGGCTTCAGTTGACGAAGAGACAGAGACTCTGTGATACAGCTGAACTATACTGGCAGATAGCTCAGACGAGTACAAGAACTGGTGTCCACCATCTGAAGAAGTCTTGATACTGGAGCACTTAACAGAACTGAAAAACCTAGTATAGGAGTCCAGGGTAAGTACTTCTACTTCAAGGAAATGGCTTGGCCAGCATAGTGTATAAGCGCTGGATGAAATAAAGCTCACGAACCAGAGAGAAAATAGCAAAAGAGAACTCCCCTATAGACCAGCAAGAAGAATTTTCTCAGGAGCAGATTTCTGAGTTCCAGTTTTTCCTTTCAGAGAGTTCATGTATTTTATGCTAATTGTTGGATAAGCAGCCCTTGGAGCACTGCCAAGGACTTTTCCTACGGAAATGCTCCCATTGGCGAAATACATGACCAGGCTCCCCTCACTCCATAAAATCGCCCTTCTTTGCCAGACAGTAGCCCAGCAACAGTATTTGTTAGTATTTGTGATTAGTGCACTCTGCTGGTCATTGAGATTCACAGGATTCAACTCACCTCAGACTGAGGGAAACTATACATCAACTTTCTCAATTACTGTAAAGTTTTGTAACAACTAAGCCACTAAACGAAATATTGTCCCCCATCAGACAGCATCATGCCTTAAAGGACAAGACTATACTTTGAATTATGAGCAGTAAGACATCTCACAGCTCAGTCCAATACCAGGTAACTGGTTAGATGTCTCACCCCAAGTCTCGCTTCCCCTTTATGTAAGGACGGCAGACACAAATATTAAATTGCTCTAACTGTAGGACTCCTTTATTACCACATAGCCCAGGCAATAGCACATGAATAGATTTTTGGGGGTAGCTACTTTATTTCAGTGAGATGCTGGACCACTGCACTGGACAGGCTGCCCAGTATTTCAAACTGCTTTACACACAGTACGGTCTACAGCACTCTGTCAGTTTTATTTTAAAAGCTGCCATCTAGGATTCTTTTCCATCACTGTAAGGAAGGCTTAGGAATATATTTTAAAATATCACAACATACCTTAGGTAACAGACGCCAATTTGGATCTTTGGATCTAATACACTAAAAACCTGAATGCTCACATCAACTTGCTCAAGATAGCAAAAAGCATTTTTAAAGAATGCTCAAGTGTTAATTTGTTAATTACTGTCAGAAATACAACTCAAAAATTACATTTCCCTCTACTTATTACCAGACTGCAACTTGTTCTTTTGCAACAGGTAAGAGATCACCTTTTTCCCCCTTTGATATACCTTAAGTCACACTTCCCAAAAAATAAATATGAACTTAGTGACATATAAGAGACTGTACGACCAGCTTCAAGGAAGTGTTTAAGATCACGAATTAGTCAGGGATAAACAGATTGTGGCAGAGCCAGTATCCAGCCACAGCTTCAGTTTTGACCACAGAACATCCTAGGCACCTGTATAGCTAGACACCACTGAAATGGTAAGATTCTTCTTCCAAGCTGATTTTTAACAAGTCTCCTATGAACTCATTATGTAAAGCTACCAAGATTAGACAAATATAAGGGCTCCTTTAGCCTCCCCTTTGAACTCTCTAATTCTCCTGCCTTTACAGCCTTGACCACTAGTTAACTTCTGTAACCAGCACCTTCCAGACAACATAACTGCACATTAAATATCACCCTATTTTGGGTTTTGCAGGTTCAATATCCTCCCCAAATCCTATGTTTATTTTACAGAAAGCCACTGCTTAAAGAGAAACACCTAAGTGAGATGAAAAACAGCACAGCTCTATCAGCCAACCAAACAGCTAACTCACTGTGGTGGGATAGTCCATCTCCCCACCTCTGCTCTGTGCCCATCCCATTCATCTCTGGTCCCACATTCCTGCTGCTCCCACTCGCTTGTAAGACCCTGCTATCATCAATCTGTAGTAGAAAACTACCCCAGCAACAAACTTCTCATGATCACAGGAGAGGGAGGCAAGACCATGTGGCTGGAATGGGTGAAGAGCAAGGAGTGTGAGAAGCCCCAGATTCAGAAGCAGCAAGACCAGACGCTCGTGAAACCACAGCTGGAGAATCGCACTCCTTCAGGGGCACATTGAATCTATCTGAACTGCAAAGCAATTTTCCAAAAAAGGCCTTATATGAAAGGCACTTCAATGTCAAAAAGTGTGAAGAACCAGAACAAAATTTTGCATTATATGTCTAATTTATCATACTATGTCAACAAAAACAGAGAGGCATATCACATCTGAGCGATAAGCTAACCACACATAGTGCTGAAGAAGGCTGAAAATAAGGAAGATCTTAAGTAACTGCAAATAAATACCACGGTGAAGTCGTAAACTCACTTTGTACAGAATGCTTCTTGCAAAAATGGTGACCATTCAAAGACTAAAAAACTTTAAATTAATTTTATGTTGGATCAATTAAAAATATTTATACAAGCATGCTGGACCTACTGTATAAAAATTAGAAATATACAATACACTAAGGACTCGCCTGGGTAAGTACTTAAATCTTTCATATTTAGTGCACCTTACAAAAATCATGAGGCAGTTCTTGGCCATAGAAGTCAATTCACCTTCAGGAAGAATGAATGACCCACTCAAATTTCCCCCTCCCTAATCTTTCCTGACATTGCATTCAGACCACATTCTCGTTACTGCTATACAGAAACTTTGGTCACCAAAAATAATTTACTTATAAAGGACGTACTTGAACTTTCTGCAATTCGTGAATGAAGACATGTATAAATGCAATTTCAACAGCTCTTTGCTTTTTATGTTCATCTTAGCTGTGTCTGACCACCTAAGGACAAACAACACCTATCTATGCTACACCAAGACAACTCGGTCTTTATATAAGCATCTCCAAATATATATTTACTTCTGTCTGCACCGTGACAAAAGATTCAAGAATTACAGATATAGTTCTGTATAATTACTGAACTTCAGCTATAACTCAAGACAGCAGTTTCAGACTTCCAGAGACTTTATGTCAGTCTTTCTCCACAAATCAAGGTTATTCCCCACGGCTTTTTGTCTGATTTTTTTCATTATCAGCCACACTACTCATACCTGACTTTGCCATACACCAATCTAAATTCTTAATTCACATGTCCAGACTGCTTTCTAAACATGCCACTCGCCTAAACTGCTGCCCAGCAAAATCAGAGGCCAGGATGTCAGCCCTAAATCTAGAGAGTATAAGAGCTGAGTGTTGCCATGTAGAGTGTCAAAACACGAAGTGCTGGGACCCAAAACACTATGAATGGAATTTATCACCTTGAGCTTCATTACTAAGCTCTCTACATAAAAATTTTAATTCTGGACTTTGCTTGGCAGACTGAAAAATATGTGTGCACACACGTCATTCTCAAGATATGGTTTTAGCTTGATTCTACCTTTTAGGAAAAAAAAGAACAATTCTATCGTGGATGACAAGCATTATGCAGACAGCATAATTATCAGCTTTTATTATCTAAAATCCATAGCTTTGTAAATACAGAGAAAAATTATTTTGTTGGCATGTGATTAGTTATTACAAATTTAATAGAAAAATTCACCTGAAACTAAAGTTTCGATATCCAATCAAGTTTGGAAAATTTGATTCACATGTCCCACAGACAGAAACAACTCTTAACTCTAAGAATTTGCTTTATATAATAATATGACGCCTTACTAATATTCAACTTTAGCCATTACAGCATTCATGGAGATACACATTAGAACACTTATTTTTAAAACACTGTATACAGACTTTATTTGCATTAGCTTCATGAGCTTTCTGCAGAGTAGCTCCTTGAGGCAGCTGCAAACAGAGTAACATTCAAAAAAAAAAAAAAGGGAAAAAAAAGGAGGGTAGAAAGATAACTGTATTTGTTGCAGTAATACAATACTGATAGGAGATTACGACTGTAAAAACAGAACAACATAATTTAAAAAGCACAGGTTCTGTAAAAAACCCTAGAAATCTGTAGGGTTTCCATTCAACAGCTACTGTTTCATACTACTGTGTACTGCTGACCAACAAGGATAACTTTTCACATTAAACATGAGTTATCTCCCTTTAAATTTGCCCTTGTCCATGGCAGTTGATGATTATGTGCTGCCATCTAGCAAATGTTTCCAGAAAGTTTTACTTTGGAAGCTCTTCCGTGGCAAGACACCTGAAATTTCTTAGACAGCTTTTTAAAATAGGAAACATATTCAAAACAGCAATAGGTTTTTAAAACAATTCCGTCAGCCTGCATGCTTGTAAGAGTAAGCACAACTGGAGAACACAATTAGGCTTAATACAGACAAACCCTTGAAAAGTAAGATCATATGCAGTGAATATGGAATTGTAAAACTGAAATCTTCATTCTACGATTTATGCTTTCCTTTGTTTCAATGAACACAATGAGTAGAAAATGGTAAGAAATACTGCATTTTCTTCTTTCTCAAAAACTCTAGTCTCCACTGCTTCACTTCGTTCCAGTTCTCCATGCTCTTTATTTCCATTGCACCCACCCTCCCTCCTGCAATTTTTCCTTGGGCAGTAATCAAAATGCAGCAATCCCATACAGTAATATAATGCCCAAATTACAAAAAAATTGTGTTTCTTATCTCCTTTCAATTTCAATTTTTCACACTGAAACTGTACCATGCTATTTACCAGCAGCAAGATGGCTTCCTAAAATTACTGGACTTTGCTGACTGTGGGTTCTGCCAAGACCTTGCTTTTTTTGTTATTTTCTAGGTATATATTAAATCAGAGAAAAAGGAAGAAAACATTTATATGCTTTTGGCACAAGTCCTACTTGTTAACATGGAAATAGTGTGATGTTTTGAAGCATTTACATTGCTATAAACAACTTCCCATGAAAAGAAAGATTAATGAAATGTCTAAACTAATTATTTTGACATTGAATAATTGATCATAGTTGGTTTCTTATTATTTTCTGTCTTATTTAACCTCATCACACCAACTGCAATTTCCTCTTTTTACCCTGGATCCTCAACACTGTACACTTACACCAAATCTCTCATTCATACAGTCACCTAAACAGTACAACATTTTCATTCTTTGTTCCTTACTACAGCAGAAGAGTTGGGAGAATATTGCTCCATGGAAGTACTGTTCTTTAACCAAATCATAATTTAAAAAATAAAACAAAGCCCAATGACTTTTGAGGTCTCCACTCCTTTCCAATTTCTCTGAAACTAGCCAATGAGTTCAAAGGCTCTCAGAAAAGAGACAGACATCACAGTCCACTATTTGTCACATTTCCGTGGAGGATTTTCTTACAATAATTGTCATCATCATCACTATCATCATTATTAAATCATCACACAATTAAATGTCCTCTAGCTTCAAAGTACATATACACCTCATGTAGTAGACACTGCAGACCAAGTAAGTTTTTTTGACACTTAAAACTATTTGTTAGCTACTAATATAAAACATAAACCAGTAAGTAATTAAAATAAGGGCCAATTAACATTGAGATAAGTGCCAGTTTATATCACTGAGAAACACTGGTCTTAAGACTATTTGTTCCTCCTCTAAACAAAATATGAATTGGTAAAAAAAAATTTGAAGTCTATCATCCTAGAATTTCTTAAGATTCCACCATTTAGCAAGACATGGTATTTTATGTTCATTAATAGCAATAGTCTTCCTTTGCTAGAATTAAAACCTGAAATGCGTGAGTATAATACAGCAGAATTTCATAGAATGCTTTGGGCTGAAATGGCCTTAAAGATCGCCTGGTTCCAACCTTGCTGCAAAGGGCAGGGACACCTCCCACTGTACCAGGTTGCTCAGAGCGCATCCAACCTGGCTTTAAACACCTCCGGAGACAGCACACCCACATATTCACAGGCCGGCACATACCAGTGCCTCACCACCCTCACACCACAGAATTTCTTCCTAATATCTAATCTAAATCTACTCTCTTTCAATTGAAAGACCATTCCCTCTTGTACTGTCTCTACATGCCTTCCAGAAAAGTCTCCCTCCAGCCTTCTTGTAGGCTCCCTTCAGATGCTGGACTCCAGTAAATTCAGCAGACAAACATGTTTATATAAGGGTCACAAGGTTGTCTCTGCAACAAATACCATCATGCCTACTGTATGTGGCCTAATGGGGAAAAAAATCTGTATGATCCCCAGCACTGTCTGACTGTGAAAAGCTGAAGGTGCACAGAACAGAGCTGCTCTGTAATTTGCTTTCCCTTAGCAAACTGGAAGAATACACAAGAAATGTTTATTTAATAGACTGTTTTCAAAAATTATTCCTTTAAACATGGTCCTAAAAAAATTCCTCCATTTCATCTCTATTAGAGGAAGATACGACTTTTACTCTTAAAATGCATTCTTACAAGGGCATCTCTGTAACAAATACACAGAGGGTAACTGTTACAAAGATAGGAAATATCCAGGCATTGGTAAATAATTTATTTCACATTTTATAATTAAACACCACAGTAATTAATAGAGCTCTGACCCTTATGAAAGGACATACACATAGAAATGGAAAACACTTTCTAATCTATTCATGCTAGGTCTCCATCCCAATCTAAGCCAGACAGACCTTCTGTCCCTCTTGAAGAGAGGGCATCCAGGATTTCAGTCTCTGTCCTACCTTACATCTCTGATGGGCCTATTATTACAGAGTGTCCACTTTTTGTAGAAACTGGTGAAAGCTACCACCTCCAGACCCTACTTTCAGTTTCCTCTTAGGAGAAGGTTATGTTTGATGTACTTTTTTTCTTAAGAACTCCTGAGTTAAATAATGCTTCTGTTTTCATCTCTTGTTATATTAGCATCTTTGTGGTGAAAGACTATGAAACATCACCTGAACTTGGATCAACAAAAAAAAAGTCCATGCTACAACAATGAATGAAATACGCTCTTCTTACTTTGGAGATTTATGGGTATATTTCAATGTCAAATCACCCATTTCTGACCTTACATTTGTTAACAGAAAGAACCAAAAATTACTGAGTAAATATCTCTATTTCGTGTACTATCACTTTTCCTGATGAAGAGACTACACTTCACTAAATTCTTGACCAGGAAATCAAATTGTAAATCAACCTCTCTCCAAGTTCCTACATGCCTAAAACAAAGTAATTTTTGTTCTGCTGATAACAAACCGTGACCAAGCTGTTAAATAGGTAGGAATTCAGAAAGAGTACAGTGCCAAATGCAGGTGCTCATACCACACGTGCTTAGCAGAACTGCCAGCTATTCTAAACTCTTGGTGCAACACCTAAAAACAGGCTACTTTAGTTGTGTCAGGCTTATTGTGCACAATGACTTGCAAATATGTAACCAAAACCCACCACAAGTGAAATGCACATAACCGAATTCACACTATAAAGGGGAAAAAAATATACTGAAATAAATATGAAACACCAAGCTTCTTACGGAACAGGAAGAAGTTAGTTGTAACCCATTAATTTTTAATTTTCAGTCCCTCCATCCTTAAGAAAATAAGGCAACACCGTTTCTTTGCCATCCAGGAGACAGGCAGCTGGGCCTTTGGTGGGTCCGCTAGATCACCTGCAAAACTTCAGCGTGAAAACACAGCAAGACAGGCGTGATGAACGACACCCACGGGCAGGACGCCGCACGGAGCCGCACGTGTCCGAACCGCGTGGCACCCCCCTGGAAGCAGCTTCACTCCACAACAGGATGTTTGTTTCCATCACAGCTGAGCGCCAGCACGATGGCATGCGTTTCCCCACACCGAGGGACGGCGGCGGCCACNGGCCGCTCCCGGCCCGGCCCGGCCCCGGCCCCGGCCCCGCCCCGGCCGCAGCCCTCGCTCGGAAGCGGGGTGAAAGGGCTTTGGTTGGGTCATTTTTTGTGGTGCTCGCGTGTGAGGAGCGGCGCGGGCAGGAGGCGGGTCCCGAGCCCGGCCTACCCGGGGCGTGCGGGGCCGCTCCTGGAGGCTCGCTTGGCGTGCGGTGAGGCCTGGAACACCGCAGCGCGGCGCGGCGTGTGCGCTCTGCGCTGCGGCGAGGCTGGCATCGCCGGCCGGCCGGCTGAATCCACAGCCTCGGGGGATGTACGCTTGTAAATCCTCAAACTTAAGTGGCCTCTACCCCCACGACTAGTTTATAGTCTTAGACATATTTTGGGGTTCTTGCTTTCCCCCCCTTGTTGGTGCTGGGTGGAACGCGTTGCAGGAGTAAACTGTGACCGCTGCCGTGTCTCTAGACCTTGCTCTATCCCCACCATGGCAAAACAGCCTGCATTTTCAAAAGCGCTTTGCGATTTTCAGACTGAGTTTTCCATTTGTGCGTGAGGAGGATTTAGGTTTGCGTAGAAACTGTACGTCCTGAAGCTCTGTGTGAAATTTTATATACATAATTCATTTTAAAGAGCTGTGGTGAAGTGTGGCTGAGCATGTGTTTTGGACTGCGTGATGTCTCAGTCTGAAAAGTTTGGCAAAGTTTCGTCAGAACTTTCCTCACCATTGCCAGTTTATTGTACTAGTAGGACGTGTTGATTTAAATTGCTGCAAATATTCTTCTATTGAAACGGAACTTTTACAAAACCCATGCTTAGATGTAAGCAAAGCTTAGTATGTCTAGAGAATGAATCAGGTTTTTTTTTTCACACTGCTGTTTATTTGCTGCAGTATTCAAAAGAACTGAGGTCATATTTCAAAATATTTGGGGAAATTGTTTTAAACAAACCCAGTTTTGTTTATTAACCCCCCCAAAAAAACAAACAAAAAACCCCAAAAGCAAAACCAACAACAACAACAAAAAAACCAAAACTAACCAACCAACCAAATCAACCCCAAAAATCCCAACCAACCAACCAACCAACCAACCAACAAAAAAAAAACCAACAAAAAAAAACCCAAAAAAAACAGTTTCAGGAAATTCTTTGGACATTTACCAGCAGTTAGCTGGCCCCTGGATGGCACTGTTGTGCCTAGAATTCTTCTTTGAAGTCTGAATATTTAAACAAATACAACTGTTGTCAGCTGTCTCTGTAATGCATTTTATCTGCAGGGCCTAGCATTTGGATCTTGTTATATTTTAATGTTTGATTTCTAACTGGTGCTTAGGCATCTCCTGTGAGTGAACTGCCGCAAAATCACCTTTGATTGCACTTTTTATCGAGTCTTACATGCAAGTGAGGTTAGGCCAAACTAGTCCTTTCAGAGTATTACTTCTGAGTTCCATTTAGGATGTTTCTGAAACTGGTGCTGAATGTTCAGTAGCAGTCTAGGTTTCATTTGGATCGGTAAAGAGCCAACTGAAAATACTTTGAACTCATTCCTTCATCTTGTAGTAAAGGAATTTTGTTCCAACAGGAGCTGAATTTTATTTAAAGCACATGTTTGCTGAGAGTGCTTTGATTCTCACTGCAGATGAGGGGTGTTTACCACAGCTGCTGCTTCATAAAAATTCTGACTTGGAGAGTTATATCCAGTTTACCGAAAGTCAGCCAACCGTCATAGAGTGATCTTTTCTTTGTAGTACCACCAGTGTCGGGCAGCTCTAGGGATCTACGTGAGAAGGAGCTGAATTTGACTATATCTGAGTGTAGATTAGTCTTGGATGTGATACGCACAATGCTCTCAATATACTTCTAAGAATTACTGGATATAATCTCACATCTAGATTGGATTTGTTTTCACTGAGTGTAAAATTGGATGCAAAAAACTCCAGAAGGAAAGATCTTCCAAGGAAAATAAAGAGCTCCTTCCTTTTGTCTTGACATTTCATGCAAAACTAATCCCTACATACGCCAGTCTTAAATTCCATTGTTCATCTTAGCAAAGAGAAAGACAAAAGCAGGACCAAGGAGCCGGCTGCAGTTCTGTGAATCCAACCAGTGCCAGCCTGGCCTCACATCAGAGTTGTGCCCTGTCTGTGTAGCCTACTGGGTCATAACTTCAATTTTCCTTTCCATTTCCTCTGAACACTGAAATAACTTGCTTTGAAAGTTTCTTGTCAGCCCTGATGATGTACTTCTGGCTCTTCTTCATCCAACTATTTTGTTTCCTTCTCAGTTAGTCATTGCTGAAAATAAGTGGGTTTATTTCTTTCTCCCTTTTTAAACCTCAGTGGCCTTCCAGAGTTAAGAATCTTTGTACCTCATAGCTTCCTTGTTGGCCCTTTTTCATACTATTTTTTGACTTAAATGCATTCTATGACAAGATTTTCTTGTCAGCTTGTCACAGTCAGGATGCTTTGAGGCATTGCCCCATATAACACTTTTGTACTTTGATGCTTTGTTCTGACGTTTCTTCCTGTCGTGCCAGTATGTCACTCTAATATTTTGTCACATATTCTCAGTATTGGAATGCATTTTTCTGAGCTATTTTCTCTCCTTTGAGAACAACTGTCTGTGTGCGCGTGTTGCAGTATGTATTTATGGGCTACGAAGATGATGAAGGGCCTGGAGGGGGAAGCCATATGCGGAGCAGCTGAGGTCACTTGGTCAGTTCAGCCTGGAGAAGAGAAATCTGAGGGGAGACCTCACTGCAGTTACAACTTCCTTGTGAGGGGAAGAGGAGGGGCAGGCACTGATCTCTTCTCTGTGGTGACCATGACAGGACCCAAGGGAATGGCCTGAAGCTGTGTCAGGGGAGGTTTAGGTTGGATATTAGAGAAAAGGTTCTTTACCCATAGGGTGGCTGAACAGGCTCCCCAGGGAAGTGGTCACAGCACCAGCCTGACAGAGCTCAAGAAGTGTTTGGACAATGCTCTAAGGCACATGGTGTGACTCTTGGGGTGTCCTGTGCAGGGCCAGGAGTTGGACTTCAGTGATCCGGATGGGTCCCTTCCAACTCAGGATATTCTACAATTCTATGATTCTATTTGTAGGGCATAAGATGTTGCAGAACAATACAGGGGAGTTGAAATGGAAAACTATTTAAAGAAAGAGGGGGTTATGGCTGGGTCCTATTTCTCTATCTTGGCACTCTCCAGATTCATGTGATGTGGTAGCTGCTGTGTAGACCATCTTGTAGCTACAACTGGCCTTGATCCCAGAGCCCATGCATAAAAGTTATATATAAAGAATATAAAATATATAAAAGTTATATAAAATAATACTTACTGAAATATGTGATTATTGCAGACACTTGCATTTGTATGCTCAGTACAGATGTAATGAAATATGTATGAAGTTTGTTTTGTATTTAAAATGACAATAAGTAAATTTTAGAAATTTCAATTAATCTTTCATATTTTGTGAATCAAATTTGGGCTTTAAGAAGTTTCATAGAAAGAAGTGCCAATAATGTTAACTAGACACTGAGGACAACAAAACCAGAAGGTTTTCTGCAACTTGTAGTTTCCTGCATCTTGTGCTTTGACTTTTGCCAGAGGAGTTTCTTTTTACTGATACTAAGACATCTGTTCTGGGCTTGCTCCCTTTCTTTTTGTCTGGACAATATGAAGATGTGGACACTCTAAAATGAGTTACCTCCCCTTAATTTCAACCAATCCCTTCCACCAATAAGGAACAAAAATGAGTAGCTGTAAGTGAAAAAATAACAGTTTACTAACATGCAAAACAGCAATAGGCAAAAAACTGGCCCCCAAACAACGAAAAACTAATCACTTAACACAAAATTGCTAAATCTCAGGAAGCCCATGAGAACAAGGAGACACCCAAAATGGTGGAGTACGGCCCCCTCCCAAGATGGCTGCCGGCCACGTGTAGAGAGACACAGGGAAAATGGCGTCGTCCTCTTCACCAGGGTATGAATTCTTACTTACATAGGAAATTATTGAAAAAATATATAGTAAAAAACTCCTTCATTGTCTATAAACGTGTTCCATGAAATGAGTGGGTTTGACTTTTAAGACAGAATGGAAAATTTTGCTCTTATTATTGCAGATATTTTTATTATTACTTTCTTCAATTTTGAGTCTTCGTACACACGTGTTACTGTCCTTATGTACCCATTAGAACACACGCTTTGGTGAAACTCACCATATTTACATCATAAGTCATCATATCTCTCTGTTATTAAGAAAGCAGAATTAACATTGAGATTCCGTCCTACTTCAAATCCATTCAACATTCAGCAACACTTTGAGAATTTAAATTAAAAAACAAAAATCTGAATTCAATGATTATTTTAATGTATATGAAAATAGAGCTTGGAAAGAAGATTTTGTGGTGAACTCCAACCTGGGATATTAACTTTAAATGCGTAAAGTACATTGTTTTCTTCTACAACCCATCATGAACACATCACTTAATAATTCCTATATCCTACATTTTCCTTCTTTAAGAAGCAGTTCCAGTAGTTCAGCTGACTATTTCAGTTGCTTGTTGTGTGAGGCTGAAATTTTCTCTTATTACACACAGGTAAAGTGTTAAGTGAAAAATGGGATCCCAGTGTCTTCTATATTCCTTTAGTATTATTATAAATTTAAAAAAAAATAAAAGTCCCATAAAAGTGTTGTGGGTAAACTAAACATTCCATATCCAAAAATTGTTACAACCTGGTTGGTGAGTTTAGAGTAGGAAAAAACACTTCTATGTTTAAGTCCAGAGATGACTGCTGAATTTATGATAGCAGAAAAGTCTACTCAAAGGTAAGATTCAGGGGGAGAAAAAGACAAAAGACCAAGCTCTCTCTGATCCCTTGCAGGAGAAACACTTGAAAATAAACTGCAGAAGCATTCTGAAGAGATCCCGTGAGCCAAAGATGGACAATAGGTCTTTGTCATGGCGCTCAAACAGATGTGCTGGGAAAGATGAGAATGAAGTGGGTCTGACTCATTCACAGAGAGAGGTTGTTGGAATTCACAGTAAAAGATGCACAGGGAGTGCACACATGTGGTGTCTGCAGTTAGAGCTGCATAGGATGAGTCCTCGTACCAAGTCCCTGAAAAGGAATTTGGAAGTGGGTAATGGAGCTAGAAATGGATGGGAAAGGGGTCTATGGGATAGTATTGGAGTGACTGATGGGATTAATGGGACTGTCTGCTGTCTGTATTGCAAAGAAAAAGCTGCAGAGAATGAGTGGGCAAGAAAAGGTTAAATTGTAGTATGGAATTTTGAGTAAGTGGGGTCAGGAGTAGCAGGAGTAGAATCATTACTATGATTGAAGTGGTGTCAACAGACAAGTTGAGGAGAAACTTCTTGGCTAAAATGGAGGAGAATTTCTCATCCATAGAATAATTTTAGTTACTTATACGAAAATACAAAACAAAGCATCAGTTTAATTTTACTCTGGCAGTTCAGAAATTTTTTTTCCCAGTTTTTAAGTTTGGTAAGCATAAATTTTCTGTATAGAAAAGTCTGAAGGCCAAAGTTTGTACACCTAGTGCTAGGGTTTTAAACAGGATGTTTAATCAGGCAGGAGTCAAATCAGGATTATTTGTTGCTTCCATTCCCTTCAGAGGGAGACACAGAGATACTTCCAGAGAGCCGTTAAGCTTATCCAAGATCTTCTTGCTGGGGGTAACAGAAGTCTAGGGTGACTAGATTCTTAATCTAAATGCCTAAATTAAAAAATAGTTAGATAGGATGAATCTTGGCATGGGTGTCATTGTAGTTGTGAAGAAAAGCTCAGAAATACAGAGGGAGAAATTGGTAGTTACTGTCTACCTAAGTCTGAAATCATAAACAGATGTGATTTACTCCAGATACAACAAGGTGATTCTTGAGTGCTCCCTGCAGTAATTAAAAGCCTTTGAGTCAGTGTCATCTTTCATCAGGTTCATGTACAAAAGCAGCTGGGGAATTGGAGTCTCATTGTGTGTTCCAGAGGGCACCTGACTGATCAAGGTTGCTCTCTGTTTTCTTTCCTCTTTGGAACTGATCATCTAAAGCTGAGCAGAATTCAGGTAGGATTCCTCCCTCAGGAGTCCAGTTAAAGGAACTCATCAAACTCCACAGATCAGAAGGTGATTTGTGAAGCTTCCTCACTTCTTTAGTTTGGTAAATCAAATTATTAAAGTACGAAGAATACTACTTTGGAAATTGCATATTTGCACAATACTGTTACGTGGTGATTAATGAGAATCACGTTTCAGTGTTGATACTAATAGTTTTGATATATGAGAAAGATAAAAGACATACAAGAGCAAATTATAACAATGTAAGTTCTCTAAATTTCTTTCAGTCTACTAGTTTACAGATGTTTTTACCAAAATGTGCAAGGGGTTGTGGCATTTTAACCTGAGTTTTTTTAAAGGCATTTTTTCCTCAAATCCTATTCTCAAAGTAAACTAAATTTTTTCTAGAAAAAAATTCACGTTTTTTTCTCCATGAAAATCAGCAAAATGTAAACAAAAGTTTGGAGTGCACTATAGGTTTTCTTATAGCAATTAGTTATACACAGTAGTTCTTGGAACACTCAAATTTTCTGTCACTGGTCTTCTGACTTTAAAGAAACCGTTGCTGTCACAGCATAATCACAGAACTAATGGAAGTTCTGAAAAGTTTGGGTAGCCAAGAACATGAATAAGTATTAGGTGCATATCGCATTTTATTATCTCATATATATTTCAAAAGCTGCCCTTATATATCTTCACCTGACCATCTGTTACATCTTTGAATAGGAAGGTATGTTACTGGTCAATTTCAGGATACATATAATACCACAGATGGATTGTAGCAACTTGAGATCAGAAAGTTCTACTTGCAAGCATGTGAGTCCAATCAATGGATACTGATTTGTAGTATCAAGTTTTCAAGGGTAATTGCATCATTTCTTTCATCAAAATGAGCAAAAAGTTAAAACAATTTTCGATCATTTCTCTTCAAGAAGTGGTTTATGAAACAGGCTGATTTTTGTTTTCTACAATTTATGGGAACAAAAAAGCTGGGAGACTTTGTGCTTTAAAGTTGGGCAGTGGGTTTTTTTGGTTCTTTTCTTTGTTTGTGTGCTCCTGGTTTAGAACAAGTTTACCATTAGTCTTAGAAAGCTAATGTTAATACCTAAACATAATTTTATAATGCAAATTTGAGAGTAAGGATCTGTGGTGAAAATTCTGGCTAATGAATCTGGAGCTCCAGCACCATTAGCAGAATCATATTTCAAGGTTTTTAAAAGCGGAGTTGAAAAATAAAGATGAAAAATGATTACATCTTTTTAATTTACAACGTTGTTGAACCAGCACAACCAGTAAAAACTGTTCCATTTAAAAGCACTCCGTGTCATTGCAAAAGAGTACATTATGTGATATACCCAGAGTTTATGTAACATGTGATCCTTTGGCAAAGATTAAACATACTGAGCTTTCAAGCCACAAAATGATGGAGAAAAACTGGTGTCTTTCCAATGTCAAAGCTGTTGTTGAATGTTTGCTGTGAAACTGCTAAAAACAAGATAATTTTCTGAATTCTAAAAACTTGGGGCTGACGTGGTGGAAAGCAACTTTGCAGGAAAACACCGTGATGTCATGGTGGACACCAGTTGACCATGAGCCAGTAATGCACCCTTATAGCAAAGAAGGCCAGAGGTCTCCTGGGATACATTAGGAAAGGCATTGCCTGCCGTAGGTTGAGGGTAATGTTCTTTCTCCACTGTCACATGTGAGACACATCTGAAAGCTGTCAGTCCAGTTCTAGGCTTCCCAGTGTGAGAAAGACATGGACATCCTGGATCAAGTCAAGTGGAGAATGACTACAGGACCACATCATCAAGGATGACAAGCAAGACAGATGGGACTGCTCTGCCTTGGGAAAGCTCAGGGGGGCCTTACCAATGAATATAACTATGTGATGGATGTAGTGGTGCCTCCTTAATGGGACAAGAGGCTGTGGGTGCAAACTGACAATAATATCAAAACCCAATGTATAAGTAAGTTTTTGGTGTTTAATATTTTATATTGAAACAGATAAATGATGAGAAGAATACTATGCAGTTCATAACTGATCACTGTTTATATCTCAGTTTTTTGGGGTTTTTTGAGCAACTTTCTCATATCTTGAGGGAGGACATCAATGGTAGCATCTCGTATTTTGGTCAGAAGAACACTGCTAGAATGACGAAAAGATGTTAACCAGCAGACTTGAATGATTTGAACAAAAGAGAATGCACTCCTTCTTTTGGTTTGTCTTTTTTTTTCTGATGTGATTTTGTAGGAAGGTGGACTTGCTTCTCTGTAGCAAGAAAGGAATATGCTAGAACATGTAAGACTCAAGGGTGTTGTTGCTGAATAAATGTATTAGGCATCTGCCATGGTTTTCTTCACAGTCTCCAAATTAGGCCTGGCTTTTCAGTCCACTGAAGACCATTTTGGAAAGGGGTTCCACCTGGTGATTGTCAGGGACTTCCTGGTTTTTCTTCCTAACTCTTTTTCAAATTGCGTGAATTATGTACATCTTTTCTTGTTTTTAACTTGGTCTAACTTCCATTTCTGAAATAAATCCTGTCATAGATGCCATAAGTTGTGAAACAGAATATGAAAGTAATGACATTTGTTGGCTTGGTTTTTTTTTATTTTTCTTGCATTTCGTTGAAGCTTCTAATGAGCATTCCAGCAATTTTATTAACCTCTGTATTTTAATTTATTATAACTATAGGAAGAATATTCTAATGTATTCTTTTTTTTTTTTTTAATTTTTAAGCATTAGTGAATTTATTAAGTTTGCTAATAAAACATTAGTGGGGTTCTTTTCCACTGCTTTGATATTTGTGTTAGTGTATGCACATGTGTGTTCTGGATCTGTGACTTTGCTTTGATATAGCATGAGACAATACATAGAAAAGTCTTTTGCACTACTGAGAAAAATTTAGAGGAATTCATTCACAAGGCCTCCATAGGAATACTGCTGCAGTGTCTGCGTGGCTTAGTTAGTGCAGACACAGCTCTTCACAGATTTTGCTTCTTTGGAAGATCATGGAGTAGGAGAGCAGCTAAGCGAATTACCTTGCTTTTCTGTTGCATATGTTGCAATAGAAGACTCTCGATGGTGTTGACAACAGTTTCAGGCAATCAAATATTTTTGGGTTTTGTTAGTTTTGTATAGGGATGACTGGCATGATATAGTAAGTAAATTTGCATATGAATTCTTCTGAAAATGGTCACCAGAAGTAAATATCCATAAGTGGGAGGCAGCTGGGGTGATTACCACTGTGAATGAATAGCTGTTATTTTAGGAAGAAATACAGGTACATAGAGAACTTTTCCATTGAATGTACAAAATCTCTACAACCCTTAACAGTATCTTGATCAATACCTGATTGTAATTCTTCCATTCATAGCATCACGCCTGGAAAATAACAAGTGTATTCATGATGTTCCAATCAGAAAGAAGCGTGTTTAAAGTGCAATTTTCAAGTGAATACATGAGTAAGAAATTCTGTGAAATTATTCTCACCATCTGATTTTTCAATGTCCAATGATGAATACCCACTCTGGAAAAATTTCAGAGAGGACTATCATAAAATATGTGTTAAGAAGGTCTTTTAAGACTGCTCAGGCTTGGTTTGCTCACAGTTCTTGCTCAAATTTGTATGAAGCAAGGAAATAAATTTGGTTTATGCTTTTAGCTTTGTGGCCTATCTACTGCATTAGCAACATTTTAGGCTGTAGTTTCCAAGGGAAAGGTTGTGTCAGTTCTTCTGATTTCTCATTCATTTTATTGATAGGTGAAAGACCTGACTCTGCATGACATTTGTGCGGTACAATTGGGAGGCAGATAGAAAGTTGATAGCTCAGCCTCCATATGACTTCTCTGCATAACTTCTAGGGGTTAATTAATGCTAATGGATTCTGATTGTGCTCCTCACCCTGACATGAGAACTCTTTGGGAAAAAAGCGAGGTCAGGACAGTCCTTAGCCACTGAATTGTTATCTGCAGTTGGTGGCAGCAGGCTATTAGGATGCTTTAATTTATGTGGAGGTCAAGAAAGCCAATTGCAGGGCTGCTGGATGTTCGAAACTGGCAAAAACTCCTTGCTGAGCATAGCTCAACTGAGACTCAGAAAATCTAGGCTGGAATCATATTGGAAATCTGCAGTGCAAAAGCACCTTTGTGCATAGGCTTCACACATAAAAAGTTTGGCTTCGGTTCATGTAAATAATTCATCCACTTAGCCGTATCTTTTCTATATGTGTTAAATTCAAGTATCTCATTAAAGCTCAAGAATGAAGATTACTCTAGAGTCAAGCAGAGGGGTTTGGGATGGGCACAGGGTCAGTCTCGTTATAATGATCTGACCAATGGGGATTTTTCTACTACCACCAGGAGATACTTCTTTCAGAGATGATGAGGTCTTTTATGATGCCATTAAAGTGAAAAACTGGTGAAAAAGACCAGAAGCCAATTTCCACACTGCTTTTTGAATGTTTATATAGTCATTAAAGTAATACATGGGCATCCATGAACTGTGAAAGTACAACAAGAGGAATGAGGACATTCACCTTGCACACATAGCCTGAAAAGCACTCTCTGAATAATTTATTTTTGTGCCCTGGTGTCAAACCACCAACTTGAAGGAAAAGAGTTTGAAATTACCTGGCTGTAGATTTAAAATAATGGTTATTTACACCAATTTTCCACTGACCATTTAGACCAACTTTCCTATTGTGTAGAACGACACTTGGAAAAACGTCTAGAAAAGAAAAATTTTCTTGCTACACCTTTCTTTGTGTTATTGTCTGAGAGTTTGAGGAAAAGTTATCAATAAATATGTCTTCTTTATTCGAAGAAGTTTCTCTACAGTCTTTGTTTAACTGTATTAGTTTTGTAACAGATGTCTGAATGGGTAAAAATCCCCATTTCTTCCATGTGTAGTGCTTTGGCTGATGCTGTTATTGACTCATAAGATGTGTGCTCCACCTGAGAACCCTGATTTGGGTTGTGTATGGTAGATTATGCTTGAAATATTATACTTTCTAAGGGACAAATTCTCATTTTATGATTTTCTAAAAATTTAGATCTTTTCAGCAGGTTTCTTTCTGCATCCTGAATATTAGGGAAAGACTATGTGTTCTGGATACAAAGAAGGTACCTCCTCACATGCTTAATTAATGTTAATGACATTAATATTACAGTCATTTGAATATTTTCCTCGACTCTGTTGTAGCAACTTAATTTTAAGTTTGACCATGTATCAGGAATTGGTTGGTTCTCATAGATCTTGTGCATGAACTTCTAAGATCTTCTATTAATTGCTTTGCCTTCTGAAGTTATGGAGATTTGCTATGAGTAAAGTACAGCAAGGTCAAAAGTTCAGGTTTTGGTATTATCTGTATTATATACAGAAATAGCTGTTCTGGTGTCCATGGTAAAGGATAACATAGAAATAGACCCAACCATTGGGTTTTGAGTAAATGATACAGTCTCTTCTCCCTTTGTTTCTGAATTCCAGCTTCTATTTCTCTGGTTTACATCTCTGAAATGAGTAAGTTTAATCCAATGGGGTTTAGGTTTTTTGATAGCTCTGAGTTGGTTACTGCTGGACTTTCTAACAAATACTTTAGTAAAATTTGTTCATCCCCACAGTACATAATTTAGACCCTCTATAACTAAACCTCTTTCATTGTTATGTTTGTCAGTTCAATGGCAAGAAGTTAATTTTGAACATATACAGTGAATTGAGGGATGACTGTACTGGCAGAAGAAGTCAGTACTTCCCCTCATAGTTTGAAAGATGAAAAAATGCACAAATCTTGCAAAACTTTAGTTTGTCTGGCTTGCAGGAGGCCTTTATGCAGTTCAGGATAATGCATGTGAGGGAATCTTACAGTTTGTTGTTGGCTGTTATAACTAGGAGAACCATACCCACTAACATTCATTTACATGGATGTTCTGATGCATTTTGTAGCATATTTTTAGGTATGTTGATTAAATGGATTTTCAGTATGCTTACCTCAGGAGAGAAAAATTAGTTTATAGAAATTTTAATGTAATACTGACCAAATTCTATCCATTTTATGAATACGAGTCCATGCAAGTGCTTGCTAAATTATGGTGAGAAGGTTTTAAGTGATTTGTCTGATGTGTGTAATTCCTCATAATAGCCTGTGAATATAGTTATCCACATAAAACAGGTGGTGGGATGCACCACATGTGTTGGAACAGGAGGTGTTTTCTTTCTCTAGGAAAGAGTGAAAATGTAAAGCTCATACTTGTAACTTTATGTCATGCGACTACTAATTAAGGTGGATATGAAAGAAGTTCAGCTTTTAATATCACCAAGCAATGCCTTCAGACATCACTCAACAGTCAGATCTGATAATGTAATTTCAGCTATTTTTACGAACTTTGCCCACTAATAAATAAACAGGCTGTCTTTTACCATCATAAGCTGGAAGCATCTTTAGGAAGAAGGTGTTTACTGATTGAAGGAAACTTTCAGGTGTTTATAAGCATATGTATCCTATCTTTTGTTCTATTGATACCAGAATTCTTTTATTTATAAGAAAGAAGAGTAAAAGTACTGCTGGAGTTGTTGAAGGACTTTTCACTGCTAAAAGGGACAGCTTTCTAAAAGTTCGCACTATTTTTTTCTGAAAGTTCACACTGTTTAATGGAAATTTTTTTTCAGTCTTCTTGACAGCAGGGGCAAGGTTCAGAGATGCTCTTGTTGAGAGAGAGACCTTTTTCATGATTACAAAACTCTTAAGCACATGTGTATCATTAGTTGTTTTTGCTGCCCTGGAGTTTTTTTCTCTTAACTCTGTTTAATATCTGAGACCCAGATAAGTAAGTTAAAAATCGATGAATAATTTTTAAAATTTAAATTCAATCACTAGATTCTTGGTATTATTGGAAGTTATGAGAAACTGGCCAGGAGATTTTACTTAGGTTAGAAGGAAATACTCTCTAGCGTTGCAAGTTTAACATCTGTTCTCTCAAAATTTAGGCTCTGGTTTATTTAGAATGGATATTATTTATGTATTATATAGACTATGTAATAGCACAGATATAAAATGCATATATGCTTACAATGTAATGCTTAGATATGATCTTGACTTTAAGGATGTATTTCAAAGTTTTTATGAGCAGTGAGGTACTTAGTGGTAAAACAGCTTTCTCACAGAATACTTTGGAGCTTTGTATGTCGGTAGAAATCAGTTTTGTACACACATCCTTAAATACTATGCTTTCTTTTTATTTAAGGAGTGCACCAAGGTTTGCTTAAAGGTTACTTTATTATTCACCTTCTTATAAGTAAAAATAAATTGCAGTTCAGAATATCGTTTTCCAAAATATGTAAAATAAATCCTTCTATCTACAGCCACTGTTACTCAATTTTAGATGTGAAGACCAGATCATGTCTGTAATCTCTAATACTCAACAGAGTAGGAAATGTGAGGAGCAGAATTGTACTAACAGTAATATGACGCTTGATTCATTCCAAATTGCTTGATACCAGGGTGGTTATTGCGGGAGCTCTCTGTAGGAGAGCTGTCTTACTAATTAAGTACTGGATGTTGCTGGTATGGTTTGTGGCAGCAGCTGAAAGCAAAGTTGCAACATCAAATTTCAGCATCTGAAGTTAGAGGGTAGTGTTGTTCAAAGACCTCTTCAGTACTGCATGAAAGGTGGCAAAACTCCAGATTATAGCAGTTGAAGTAGTGAGATACAGGCTTTAATACAGTTCAGCCAATATAAGAAATATATGAATGTGTATATGAAGCAGTCAGAGATATAATCAGCTACAGCTCAACAAGAAATATGTTTCTTCAGTTGTTCCTTTTCACTTCTTTACAAGGAACACCACCAAGCAGTTATGAGAGGTGGCAATCTCTTCAAGAAAATACAACTGGGCAGAATGTCCTTGAAAACACTTTACATAGCATAACAACCACCCGCAGCCACCTGGGTGCAACATATTCTCATCATTCATCATCATATGTTAACCTTTTGCAAGGGAAGAAAGTGAAGGAGCAACTATTCCATAAGGCATGTTCTCTTCTCAAACTCATATATCATATGGAGCAGGAAGTATATATTATGGTGTGATAGAAAATTGTTCTTGCCATACGTGCTCTGAGGTCTTCACTGGAGATGTTTCTTCGTACATCTGTACATAGAAATAGTATATGAATGTCCTTACTTAGGTCAGTCTACATTGCAACTTTTGAAATATAATAGGATTTCAGTTCCGTCTTCATGGTCGTAAGTGAATTTATATTATGGTATTATACTTACTCTACAGGTACTAACCCTATGATAGTCGCAAAAGCTCCTCCTGGAGCTGCTGGAAAATTAGCATTTCATTTCTAACTCTCATTTCAATAATGTTTTTGCCTTTGAATTTGATTTCAGAATAATTTGTTGTCTAAAAACTTAAAAAAATCATATTACCAGGCTCTGCATTGTTAGGTTAGAATTCAGTTAGGTAAATCATAAATTAATTAGTCCATAAATAGTTTTTAAATATGGAATGCTGTTTTCAGATACTTTTTACTTAATGAGGTTATTTTTAACACCTGAGGTGTTATTAATTTCCATCACTGTACTGATATATGTGTTGTTATAATATATTCTTATTATATTCCTAGGGTATTCAGGGTACTGAAGCAAATGGCTGTTGGGGCATTGGGTATTGTTTCAACACTTGTTCCCAACATCTGTTTCTCATTTGAACTTTCTGTACTCCTTTTTTTTCCTGCCCTGTCTGGGCCTCACTGTGAAACAGAGCTGCCAAAAGGGAAAAGAAAGAAAAAAGAAGTTTCTGGTCCCATGGAATTCTGGTCGGGCAGCAATGTTCTGCAGTATTTTCTTTTTACACCACCGGATGTGCGAACGTGCGTTCTCTCTTATTCTACATTTTTTCTCGCAGGAAAATCTCTTGCCAATTTCATGACAGAAGAAAAGAAGCAAGAAAGGCTGATATATGTTTCCATGTTCCAGAAAATGTTTTAGACATTGTGATTTGCAAACAGATCTACCAGTCTATTGATCTGGATTAAGTCATCCTTCAAAGGAAAATAATTTACCAGGACTCAGAGGGCAGCAGTCCTTTAGAGAGCACTTACCTCGAAGAGCCAAGATATTCCAAAGACTTGAGTCGTGAATCTGTGTTTTAGGGTTGCTCAAAGAATTGCTGGCAAAAGTATTGGTAAAAGCAGGGTTAGCGTAAAAGCAAAAGCATTACAAAGTTCATTGCTAAGGTTCACCCTGCTACTTACTAGATGGTTAAAGCACACAGAGAAAAAGCAAACAAAAATCTAAACCCATTCAATCTGCAACCAAAACCAACCTGAAAATTACCTGTGAGAAGGCTTGGGGACTGAGGGAGGGGGCAGGGGGAAGAAAATAAACGGTAGGAAAAGATAAGGATCAAAAGGAAGAAGGAATAAAGAAGGCCCTTCTGTTGACTCACAAGGTTGAGAGTAGATCCCCTTGCTGAATGTAGCCTAGGAAGGTTTTAGCCTGAAGTTTTAAACTTAAACTTAACAGCACTTAGTCTATAGCTTAAGTTAAACAATTGAACAATTCATACAGAATTTACTGAAGCACAACAGTAACTCACAGGCCTAACTTACCTACAAATTTAAAATACTTAAGAATCCAGGAGAGCAACATTCCCAGTACATTTGCTATGGCATATTCACACTAGCATGCGCAGAGACATCAAGGAGTATGTGTAAGATATATACCTCTGAAAAAATTCCCTTTCAGTTCAGTGAAGTACTTGTGTCAGATGTCTTTGCATCTTCTCAGTGGGTGAAGGGTTGAGTCTAGGGGCGGGGGGGGGTGTGCCACCAACATCGTTGGGGGATCCTCCAAGTACAGCAAAATTGAGAGTTGGCTGGCTCCGAGAGGCCCCACTCAGAGGGAAGAGCTGGTCACAGCTGCTGCGGTCCGGGAGAGCTCCAAGGATCTCACTTTGGTCTATGCTTTACAGGGTTACAACAGAGTGAGCTTTGGTCGTAATAATTTCTCATCCTGGCTGCAGTTCAGGTAGGTTACTTTCTTCGAAGAATATTATTACCCTTGGGCTGTTTTTCAGGCATGAAAAGTAAATTTCCAGCGTTGTTTGTGAAAACCAGGCGCTCATTGGACAGCACTAGCTCCTGGGAGCAGTGTTTCTGATAAGCTCAAGAAAAGCTGAGCCCAGGTGCTGTTCGTCAAGGCTGAGGCCTAATGAGCATTTCTCAGATCGCAGTTTGACCCGAGCAGAGTAGAGGATGCACCACCGCAAGTTGTCAGGACACGGCACTCTGCTTGAGCTGGGCCAGGTTTCACTGAACAAAAAGTAGAAGTACTACCCAAATCCCACTTCAACAAGTGTCCAGTGGAGACATTTTAAGAACACATTAAGGAGGTTTAGTGAAACTGACATGTCTTTGGATTTTTTTTTTTTTTTAATAGACAAATATTTTCAGAAAATTCATTTACGTATAAAAGAGTTGTGAGAATGAAATTGTTCAGGATATTTTTCTAAAAGATGGAAAAGTTTTCTTAGAATTCTGAGAAACTGAAATTTGTCTAGAGCACATTGACAATGACTCATGGGATGCAGCAAAAAGGGACGCTGACACAAACTTATTTGTCACTAAGAATGCAGTTAGGTGATAGCAAAGTTGGTGCATTTGCAGCATGGTTCAACACTGAAAGTGAAGTCTGCTAGGAGTTAAAATGCTATGCACAAAGTATGGTAATGGGGGATTGGCAGAGGCTAAAATCTGTTTCGTCCCCACAGAAGTTCTGCTAGATAATGCTTGGAGAGTCAGCTCTCAGGTATTTTTTTGTTGTTGTTGGGTTTTTTTTGTTGGTTGGTTGGTTGCTGGTTGTTTTGTTTGTTTGTTTTTGTTTGGGGTTTTTTTTGTTTGGTTTGGTTTGGGTTTTTTGGGGGTTTTTTTTGGTAAGTTAGTGTATGATGGCATTTCAGTAGTTGACAAGGGAAGAAAAGACTGGTTTGTACCCATTATACAATGCCTTTGCATCCATGGTCTTCTCTGCTTTCCAGTTCCTTCTGATGAGTTCAAATCTTTCAGTCATGTAGCACCAGCCAGGTCAAAGAGAGAGAAGTTCACGTTGCATTGTGAGACATGGTATTTGGAGAGCCTTGGCTGAAATAGATACCTGATACATAATTTCCATAATGCAGTATAGGGCCTGGAAAATGCTAGTTAATACTTTTTTGTCTCAAAAGGACATTTCCTTTTTGGTGCATTTTAAGATATACGAGTCAGAGAGACCCACAATGAAATATTTGATTTTGACTTTACATAAGAAAAGCAGTTTTCCTGTGGAAAATTCACAATGAGCTTTAGTAGTAATATTAGCTAAGCCACTGTTTATTCACTAAACATGTGGAACTGTGCTAGCTCTAGTAAATTCTTTTAAAATTTGAATCCAAGAGCCTTCAGGAAGACAAATATTTCAGTAGAAACTGATGATCTAGCATTGGTTCTTTCTAGTTAATAAGGAACTGATTTGTAAAGACTAGATACAATTTCTGTCATAGATATGTTTATGTTACAAGCGTTGTGAGGAGTTACACTGAAAGGAAAAGAGTTTCTCATGTCAACCATAAACATACCAAAAAAATGAATCACAGACTTTCCTTTCCCCCCTGCTCACAGTCCCCACATACAGGATCCAGTTGTTCCAATGTTTGATCTTGAAGCATTTGTAGACATAATTTCCTCAACCATTACTTTGATTTTTTTTTGAACTGGGAGCTAATGTTTTCAGTCAGTCATCCAATTCTGAGCTGTTGTTCAGTCAGCTCCATAGATGACATATCCCTAGTTTCATTCTCCAATGCAGATTGATTTATACGCCTTCACACTTTGCAACTTTGTTGTCACAATTCTGTCTTGCAAGCAAGACAATACTCCCTTGTGTAGAGGTATGCCAGTCGTAAGTTAAAAGTCATCTGCATAGCTTGAAAACAACAGCAGACAAGGAAAAAGGATTTTAGTAGTCGACAATCCTACGTTACTTCTGTAAAATAGAGAAAATGCTGTGGATAGCAGGTAGGGACTTCTCAATTTCTGCTCAGAGAAGCAGAAAACTGAAGTTACACTTCAAAAAATTGTTAAAAATAGGAGAGGCCCTGATATCAGACATAAATACTTGTAGACATGAACCAGGAAGGAAAAGTGGTCATACTGACAGATGTCATAGTTCTTATAGTCTGTTCCATGTGAAAGAACAATGTTGTGTATTTCATTGTCTTACAACAAACATTTCATTGCTCTTAATAGCTCTGAAGTATAAAGCACCACAAATACTTTCTGAGGCTGCTAGGTAGTTATTATTATCATTGTTTTCAGATCCAAAAAACATCGCAAGATTATTAATGGCCTGAGACAGAGCTAGGGAAAGGACTCAAAATTCTTGAATTCCAGGCCTTTGACTTAACCTTTTCAGGACCATATCTCCTATTTCTGGGTGTTTTCTTAGTACACAGCTGAAGAAAAAAAAAGGGTTGGTTTGGTGTAGTTCATTACTTCAAGCTTTTCCTGTTAAGTCTGAATCTCCTGAAGGTAATGTGTGGGCTGATGTTTTTATCCTGTGTTACGAGATGAACATCAGGAGAAAAACACTGGTGAAGAAATGGTAAAAAGACTTTTAAAATGAACTTGCTTTAAAAGTTCAGGTGTCAGTAGCTCTTGTGAATCAAAGTAGCAATGTGATCAAAGTCTGTGAGTTACCAAACCACAGATTCTAAACAAGCAGCATGTGCAATTGAGCCTTCTGTTATGTGTGCAGGAAATTCCTTGCTCAGTGCTGTAAGTGTTATGTTATAAGACTTAGCATCTGGAAATTCTGAATTTTATTACTGCTTAATGAAGGCTAGTAGTATTTTCACAGACTCCGTCATCAGTTCTGCTCAGGCTGTTGTATGACAACTTTCCACACAGAATTGTAGAATGGCTTGGGCTGGAAGAGGCCCTAAAGACAACCTAGTTCCACCCCCTCTGCCATGGGCAGAGACACCTTCAACTAGACCAAGCTGCTCAAAGTCCCATCCAACCTGGCCTTGAACACTCCCAGGAATGTGACAGCACCAACTCTGCGACACCTGTTCCAGTGCCTCACCACCCTCACAGTAAAAATTTCTTTCCTAAAGTCTAATCTAAACCTACTCTCATTTTAAAGCCATTCCCCCATGTCCTGTCACTACATACCCTTGTGAAAAGTATCTTTCCATCTTTTTTGTAGGCTCCCTTCAAGTACTGGAAGGCCTCAATTAGGTCACCCCGAAATTTTCTCTTCACTAAATCTGTAAAATTCTTACACAGGATCTGAAACACGAAGGATCTGAAAAATGAAGACTTTTCCTACTTAAGCATTTTTTATGATGTGGCAAAGAATATGATTTTAAAACAAGATCTGTGTTTCAAACCTGACTTTTGTGTGCTGGAGCTGTGGAAATAGGTTTAGCATTATCACCTAGATATTCTACTAGCCATCCTCCAGTTGAAGACCTCCTTTACTAGCTTTTGGAAGGAGTTGAACTGGCAGCCCTGTAGAGTCTGGATGAAAAGATATTGCTGATGCTAACGAAATGCAGTCTTTTTATTCAAAGAATTTTGAGTTTGTGATTTATTATTAAGACAAATGAGTGTCAAAAAGAGATTGCCCTCTGTTCATTTAATGAAAACAGTAAGTGCCATTGAAGCAATTCTCTTTTAATTGGGCTAGATTATTGCATTTACCCAAAAGAAACTTAAATTTTACATACTGTAACAGCTTTCTAATAACAAATTATAATTTTTTATATGTATCAAGTTTTTTAAGCGGTGTTTTTCATAAAAAGCTGTTGAATTGTAAAAAAAATCTGGTGCGGAACCAAGATGTATCCATGCTCCCTGGGTTCTAGGTTTTAAAAGCAACTTTTTTTTTGTCTCACTAATTTCCTTAAATACTTCATTATACATTTTCTGTGTTGGAGAGCTTCCAACTAACCTGAGGACACTGAACTATTTTCTTGAACAACAATAGCTTATAGATTCTTTTTTTTGAAGACTTCCACAGTGTTTATGTTAGTAGGGATTGCGACTATTGGTGAAGGAAAAACCACTTTTCACTTCCTCCTGCACTAGTACATAACGATCAAAGTCAGAAAACCACCTTTTTCTTTAGAAACCAGTTAAAAAAAAGTGAAATGCAGTATGATCTTGTAATTACTCTTAGGCTACCTGGCTGTGCTGTTTTGCATGCCAAAAAATTCTTTCATCTAAGAGACATTAGTGTAAAGTTTAGGCAGGCATCTAGTGTTTCTTATGATGCGTCATTAATTGCTTCAAGGAAGCACAGTATTGAGTCAGCTTTAAAGCAATCCTAAACTCTTTTTTTCTCCCTTTCTCAGAGATGTATCAAAATGCAGCAATAATAAAAAGCAAAAAGATTTAAACTTCGTTAATTCCCAAACGAATAATAAATCAGAAGCCTCAAATTTAAAATAAGTACTTCTGAAGTGTCAAAGATTTTTGTTATTTCCAGGTAGCCAGGATATTGTGCTGCAAGACTTTAATGCTTTAGCAGAAACTCCTCTATGTTGCTGTGCATTCTGAAAAAGTCATCAAGAGAGTGTGATTAGCAGATGTAAACAATATTTTATAGTGAGTCTCCTCTAATGGTACAGGTGGTATAGAAATATTCATAGTAATTCTTTAGAAAAGCTGATAGAGTTACAAAACATTAAGAGAGGAATACCCTTGAATATCCTTTTGAGACCGTGAGGCTAATTTATTCTAATATGTTGAAGTGCTGAAGTAGAGCTGTGATACAAATTCTTCCCTGTCATAATATGTCACAATGAGTGCCTTGTCAATTTTAGCTAATTACCTCTGCCAGTAATCCCAGTAAGACATTCCCTTAAAGATAGCTTACGATCTCCTGGGTACTGGAAAATTAAACTCCCCTGCTGCTATATCTATTTTTTCCCATCTCTCTACATTCAATTTATAAGAAAAGTTTAAATTCCTGTAATTACTCTAAAAAATAATTGCAGTATCTTAGTAGGTTCATATTTCGATTCTGGCTGATGAATTTGAATATAAATTCATTCAGTCTTCTCTGAGTTAGTAGACTGAACATGCTGCACGGGGATAAACACAAGCAGGTGATGAACTATTGGCTATTGGCTTCTTATTTCAAACTGCTCAATTCTGACTAATCTAAGAGATTTATTGCCACTCTTTTCTGAGTGATGGATTCACCATTTACTTTACTTTTCTTTTTGTGTAGAAGATCTAATGAGTACTCTCTACTTTCAAAGAACACCCTTCTACAAAACGTTAATCCACAAGTTGTTCTCTGTACATTTTAACTCATTTGGATTCTCTCTTTTTATTTTCTTATTAAATAAGAAGACTACTGCGAAAAGCAAACCTACAAAACAAATCACCATCAAAAGTTATTTTGCAATAAAATGAAGCTTTCTTGCTTTGATTTGAAGTGATAAAAGGAAAGGTTGTTAGGTGGAGAAGCTTCTTCAGTAGCTAATGGGAAAACAGACTCCAGAACATCAGCTATTTGTGTTTATGTTGAAAATGAGTCAAGGAAATAATTGCTAGATAAAGAGAACCTTGAAAAATATTAAATTATTTCGAAGTAAAAAAAAAAAAAGTGAAATAGCCTAAAAATAATTAACAAATAGAGAAGTCAAGAAATGACATTACATTGCCAATTTACCTTTATTTATGTGAAAATGAGTGAAGTGAAGAAGATATTAACAATTCAAGGTGAAATCTAAACTAAAATGAAGGTGATAGTAGCAAATTAAATGGTTGCACTATTAAATCTAATTTTCTTAAGAGGCAAGCCATGGGTAAGCCATACTGGTTTAATGGGTAATAAAGCATAGGTGATAAAGGATTAAAAGTGAAACAGAATAACATAATGACAGTAAATGCATATATCTTTTTATATTGGTGGGGGTTTTTTTAAACATATATGTATGTAAGATTAATATTTTAGGCTTCCTTACTATGATTTAGTAATGGGCAATGGTTTTAAATTGAAAAAGAGTAGATTCAGAATTGGATGTTGGGAGAAGTTCTTAACTATGAGGGTGGTGAAGCACTGGAACAGGTTGTTCAGAGCATCTGTAGGTGCCCCATCCCTGGAAGTGTTCAATGACAGGTTGGATGGAGCTTTCAGCAATATTGAAGGTGTGCCCTGCCCGTGGTGGTGAGGGTGGAACTAGATGGTCTTTTCAATCCCTTCTAACCCAAACCATTCTATGGTCCTAGGATTCTGTGATTTAGTTTAAGATGGTAAGAAGAAATGAGTCATGGCAAGAATATCAACTAGGAAAGCACAAGACTGAATAACTTTTCCACTTGCCCAATGTTCATTCTGTATAAAATACCATGCAAAACATTAGGGGCCAAATTCACTTTTTTCTGAAAATTTGCTGGTTTGTGCATTGTTGGTTTTTAGCAGTAGTTACAAAGGTTCAGATAGAAAAGGTAGATTAGAAAAACAGCTTAAACTTTGGATATCTACAGCCAAGTCCAGAACAAAATACTGGTTAAAGCCGGGAAAGTGTTAGATTTTGCGTTACAGCTCACTGCACATTAAATAAACTTGAAGATCTCATCTAGGACCTTAGCAAATAGTCGTGTCTAGCACATCTCTGTAGGGGCTCTATGAGTGATGGTTTTGTCAACATGAGTAAAGTGTATGTTGCTTATTCCAAAGGTTTTGCAATTTCTACAAGATATGAGAAATAGCTACATAACTCATAACGACAATGAAGAAAATGAGTATGTGCAGTCAGTTTCTAAGGAACAGGAGAACAGGCTGACTGTTCTAGGTGTTTGAAGTGCAGATGTCTTGTCTGGCGCACTTCTGATATGCACAGTGGTCTTAATGGCCTGTTCTCATGCACTAAAAATTATAGATCTTAAATGTACTACTGCACGCATTTGTCTGATGTGGCATTTTTCGGTGGATTAGGGCTTGTGTTGGAGCCCTGTCTTGGAAAGCATAAAGTCATAATCAGGCACAGGTGTAACACTGAAGAACTGGTAAGATGTTGAGGTTACTGGGGAAAAACAAACGGTAAAAGAAATTAAAGAGAATGACAAATTTACAAGAAGTCAGAAATTCTATGACAAGAAACCAGAAGCTGAAAAACAGATAAAAAAAAGAGATGTTCTATGGTTTGTAAGTGTGCAAGATGATTTGGACAGTGACTTTCTACATTGTAAGGGAACAAATGAAAGATAATAATAACCTAGACAAGGGGCAGTAAAATTGCTGCAGGAGAAGACCAAAGAGAATTTTAATCACAGGGATTGCAAACCCCCTGGATTTTGAGGAAGTTAATAGCAAATAACAGCAGACTGGATATGGCAGGAAGAGACCACAATGATTGTAGTTAGGAATCTCTACAGAACAGCTTTATTAGCTATTTGGACAGCTGAAGGAGAGCTGATTAGGATAAAAAAATTATAGACAACAAAATAAATGAGAACATCCAGCTATTGTGAAAGCAAATGTTTCCTGGGGTTAGCTGTCAAAATTGATAAAGCTGAACAGTCTCTTTATTATTTACACAGCTTCTTCTAATACTTTAATAGTTCATGACAGGAGATAAAAATGGACTTCTTTTCCTATCAGTCACAGGAATTTTATTGGGTGTAATAACATTTTGTGCTGCAATGGTCAGTTAAATCTTTGTAAAGTTATGATTGATATTCATCTCATTTGCATTTTTTGACCTTTACTGTGGAGGTTTTTTTCCTACAAAGCTACTGTATTTCATTTCTTCTTCATCCAATATTCTATCTGACCTAATTGTGACACCATGATTCTGAAAGTAGTTACTTAACCACTTTGGGCAGCCAAGGTCCACAAGTGAAAGTCCGAACAGCCTGAGAGAATGTGGAGTACATGCATTAACTCCAGCCCATTATCGTCTAGCACTTTGGAAAATTTTGAGTTCTAGAATAGTCTAGATGAACAAAACCATTCCCTGAATTAAGGGTTTATTTAAATTTGACACAGAAAAGGCCCACAGTTTGCTTAAGAAAGTCCTGAGCCTGTTTAAGGGTCTGAGTTCTTACTCAGTTTGTCATAATGACATTACAGTGGAAGCAAAAACACAGTTAAGCAAACAGGCTGACCTTCTGTAAGCCCTGAGGCTCTCCTTGGTTCTTATACAGTGATATACTAGAGGCATGAAATTGTATACAATTTTTTCTGTTTACCACAGTCCTGTGTTCAGTATTGCCATACACAGATCAGTTTTACCACATGTGCTTCTGGCATGTGATTTTGGATTTCATCCTAATGTGCAATATCTCTAAAAGTCACATGTAGTGATTTGAAGTGTGAATTTAGATGTATATCTTAAGGAGGAATATGGAGTACCAGTTTTTCAACTGAAATATGGACTGGTAAATTTCTGTTTATGGTTCTCACAGGTTCACACATTCCATGCTCAACAGGGACAAGGATTGGTGGAGTGGTCTGAGGTCTTTTATGCCTGCAGCAGTCATAATTGCCCTTGGACATTATACAGGACCCTGCCCTACGTAAACCCCTGTGAAATAACAAGTTGCAACTTTGTAACTGACTTAGGGAAACTTCACACATAAGAACAAATCATTATTAGCTGCATTCTGGGTGGATTTAAACATACTTTTTTAATAAAGTCAGTAGAATCTTGATAAAGCAATGGGGTTTTTTTTAATTACCTGTATGTGTTCCAAGCTTTGTCTCTTTACTTACAGAAAAGGAGCGAAATAGTGTTAATGTTTGTTAAAAATTAGTAGTGAAAATTAGAGAAAAGTGGTCTGGAGTGATGTGTATTTGCAAATCAGTTCGTATTTCATCTTAGGTTTTGAATAACTTCCAGTTGCAAAATAGTAACTTTGCAGCAAATCTCTTTTGCCTTTAAATGCATCTCAGATAAGTTATATTAGTGCTGCTAATTAGAAAGAATAAAGCAGTAGTTTGCTTTTGGGGAAACATAATAAAATAATGTTTACATATTTTCTTTTCAGAACAGAATGGCATTTTAACTTTACCTTTACAATAATACCATTAATTTAGAATAAGAAAACAATGAAATAACTGGGACCAAATTTTCTTACATCTTGTAAGCAGCTGGTGGAAATCGTGCCTCCAGTTCAAATTTCTGCTCTTTATATTCATTAGGAATGAATCCAGCTTGTCTGCTCTCATCTTGCAGAACAGTACAGTTTGTTCCCAAATTTAACTTACATATGAAAATAATGGAAAAGCTTTTAGTCCTTGAGACAATGTAAACATTTTAAATTGGTGTGATTATGAGAGTAATGGATGTGCTGTTTTACTCAAATAATTACAACTATGCTCCCTAGTATGAGCATGGTGTCTTACCCCTGTGTTTTCTGAGGGCATACATTCCCTCAAAAAGCCTTTCATGTCATAGAACTGTGTTTATATTCTGGCATTGTTCTCTTTTCCAGCTGTGATGGTACTGCTACAGCAGTGCAGCTTGGATGTTGTACAAGTGGTGTTTCATGGTTGGTACTTTATGCAAACACTGAAAGTATGAGCAATAGATGGACACCACCTATTAGTGTGTTTGCTGGCACAGAACAGTCCAAGGCAGCTCTTCTGGACAGACAATATCAACTTTTCAACTACATGTTTCTATTTATGGAGAGTAATGTGTTTTTCTGCACTTGTCTATCTGATGCTTATGTTTATAAACATTTTTGTTGTATTGGAATCTAATTAGGCTTTGTATGTGTGCCAGACTGGCAAAATCACTAGATCTGCATGAAGATTGTGGCTTCAGGAATAATCAGATCTCTAGATGGGACTTGTTAAGAAATAAGACATAACTTAGTGCAGCCTGAATAGAAAAATATTATTGTATTTTGTTCAAATATTTTGTTCATCATAAATTGGCATATCAAAACCCTACACAAAATGAACATCCTCTATTGGGGGCTTGATTGTTCCAATTATCTGCTAAAGCTGCTTTATACATTCTAGTAATCTCTAGAGCTCTTTAATTCTGTATTTACACTAAGAGTATCATGTCAAGCCACCTTAATCTAGTGTTTCTGATAGCTGTTGAAGAGTTTTAACAGATAATTCTCATCGTAAGCCACCATGACTGCATACTGACTTATGAATGTTGTATACGAATTTGTTATGCACATTTTTTAAAGCAGGGATTTCGCGGGAAAAGAGTACATCGTCCTTTTTCATTCACACATAGATAAATTTCTCTCAAACTTAGAACAAGGCAAATTCCAATGTAATTTCTTTTTATGTATCAGAAACAAGGAAGCACAAATAATCTCTTCAAGAAGAATGTCCTAGGATCTGTGTTCCTAAATATGTGGGCATTCCAGATTTGTGATAAACAATTGCCATTTTTTTTCCATAGAGAACACATAAATTTGGCTATAACCATGATCAAAGCAAAAGGGGAAAATGTTTAACATTCCAGAGTTCATACCTACTATTCCCACAACAGCCATGCCAGGTATAATAACAAACTAGCATTTTTTGCCAGGTCTGATTTGAAAAAAATAGATATAACAACTCAAGATGATGGTCCTTTAGTCTCCACTGTTGTCTTTCTTCTGGTACCAGACACATCTTCCCATCTTTCAGTCAGTAAGAAAGTAAACTTTTACTTGCCAAGTGGCCAATTTGCCACATAGCCAGCTCAGCTCCAGGGACGATGTGAAGGAGATATACAGGAGCAAGAGGGCAAGGAGAAGGGAGAAGGGGCGAGCAGAGCCCCCTGGGAGAAGCAGAGTCAGCACTGCATGCCCAGGAAGGTGGGCAGCAGTCCAGGACAGCAGCCCTCTCTGTGTAGGGGCAAAGTGGCTGCCTGGAGAGCACAGTGTCACAGCGTTGCAGCCAGCGTGAGACTGCCTTGGAAGTGGCCTTCAACCTGTATTTGTCTAATTGTAAGAAAGACTGTCAATGCTTGAACAAGGTTGCTTGCTCCCACAGTCCACTTCAGGGTCTTTCTGAAGCCCACACGCATCTTTGGTCCTCACTGGAGGCTCAGCATTGGGTGCAGTATGGGCATGTGCCAGGCTGAGGGAGGCTGCAGGCAGGGACCCTTCCTACAGGAGCCCCCAGCCTTTCTTCATGAGTCAGGGACATGCTTCATGCTGCAGACCACTAGCCCTTGCTTTGTTTAGATTTGGACTTCTGCTTTTAGTTGCCCCTGTGTGAGTCTGAATCTGATAGATATTACCTGATCACCTAGCTCTTCATCAGGAAAAGTCTCTAGCTGGTGTTTTGGAAGGTGGATGTTGCTGTCCAGGTTGTGGGGTTCAGGAATTATGTGTTGCTTCTTGTCCTCTGGAGAAGATAGTGGTCCTGTTTGAGTTTCAGAGGAGGAAGCTGTGAAAGCAGTGAGCAGACTGTGTAGTGTCAGTATGGGCAACAAGGAGGCCGACAACATCTTGTGTTACCTCACCACCAGAATGACCCTCATATTCTGTCCATTTTGTTGTCTCTGGCAAAGTGCAAGGGCAGAGAAAAAAAATGAGATGGGTAAACTCTTAAACTGTGTCATTGCAAGTTGCCAGAGACTATGAGTGAGGCATTTTATGGAGAAGAGAGTGTGGACAGATCTGACTAATCTTGTTGTGGTGTTTGAAGTCAGTGGACATAACCAGTTTCAAAGAGGCATGCCTGCCTTCTTCCTGTACAGTGGTGGCCTTCAGCTTCATACTGTAAAATGCTAGGCTACATCTTCGAACATCTTAAACTTTCACTGGCTTTACTTGGAGAAGAGTATTCATTACTTCTGAAGCCTCTATATACTTTAAATAGCAGAGATAAGAGAGTCTGAAAGTCTGGTTTTTTCCAAAGCAGCCAGAATTTAGGAAGTATGCAGCAAGATTTCTGTGGTGATATTTCCCAACCCACCATCTTTTGTCCTTCTAAATGGCAGTTAGAAATGTTGACATTCTCCTCTAACAATGTATGAGTAAAGAGAGTTACTTTGTCTAAAAGGTTGGAAGTGGGTTATACAGTCTTTGCATCTAGATCTTGGGCAGACTGGATCTTATCAATGAAGACTTAAATGAGACTCATGCATGATATTTCTAAATTATTCAGTATTCAATCATCCTGGCAGAGGATCATGCTAGTAATGATGTTCATTTGTTATACACCTGACATTTTTCAAAAGCAAAGACAAATAAGACACTTTCTTCATAGGAGATTAGTGCTGGTTTTTGAGGATATCTGAGCCTGCGTTTGGATGCTGTAGGGATTTTGAGAATAGTAACCTTTTGGACAGCTCTGGCAAGTAAACAGAAATGTTTCCAGAATCATACCACTTTTGTAAAATAAAAAGTATAAATTAAACAAATTATTACGTAAATTGATAAGAACTCAAATTTATTTTAATACTGAAACTCTGTGACATGTTTTGTGGAATATCCTTACATCATAGCAGTTATGTACTTTTCAGTATATATATGCTTGAATGGAAAATATGGAGATATTTACATTCTGTTCCCCTAATTGTTAGTTTAAATCCTGCCTGCTGTGATACAGTTGGATAGGCTAAGTTTTTAAGGTATGAAGAGCAACTATCAGATAAAAAAATCAAATTTATTTAACTCAATCAAGTTAAATGTTATTGACCTCTCCAAAGAGTACTTTTTATTTCATCGTGCTAGGAAAAGTAACACAATAATGGGGTTTTCACTCCAGTAAATGCCACTTTGAAATAATTTAGTGAATTACTCTTTCCTCGATTAACTCCATTATTCATTCAGCTTTTATTTAAGAATCCCATAAAGCCTTACCAAACAGAGTAATGACTAAGTGGTCAGACATTGATTCGTATTTCTCTAAAAGTATGTAGTATTGTGTGCTAGTGACAAAATGCCTTCTCCTTCATTCTCCCCCCATTCACACCTCCTCTCCCTTGCAATTATCTCTGATGGGCAACATGATTTGTCTTAAGATAAGATTACCAAGTGTGAATTGCTGGGGGGACGCAGGATGGTCACATAATGAATTCATTTCAGAGATGAGGGAGCTGTGATGATTATGATGGGCTTTGGTGCACACTGGCCTGCAAAAGGGTATGAAATGCTGCTGGAGACTGAGCCCACCAGTCCCCTGATGTTGCAGACAGCTTCCAGGTGGATCTGCACCCACCCACCCCATTCCCTTCACTTCCCCATCCTTCTCCCCCACCTCGAGGCAGGGATGTCTGCCAGGTACATCCAGACATAACACTGGCAAGACTCACTTTGGAATGGATAAGTAACGGTGTTAAGACTCTGATCACCTGTAGACATAAAATCTTAAAGTGGTTCCGTAGGTACTTTGTTGCTTTGTGTGCATTCTGCAAGGCCAAAGCCTGTACATTTCTAGGGCAATCTGTTTATATTTTATCTCTTTATACCTAATTATATTATATACTGCATTGACAATATTTAGATACTTTATTAGCAATAAATCTAAAAATAATCATCCACGTAACCTAACGAAGAGGCTTTCCTCTACTGCTTAGTCACATTAAAATTGAGAAGAGCCTGGGCCTATCTGTTTGACATCTGTCCTTATTTGTATGCATTAATAAGATTGCCTCTTCATCTTCTTGAGCTTGGAGGAAGAAATGCTTGACTAATAAACCAGCTTTCTTGGGCTCATCTTCCCTCCAAGGCTTTATCCCAAGGCACTTACCAAACAGATCCCTGAAGAGGCCAAGTCAACTCTCCTGAATCCCAGGCTAGCGAGCTTTCTGTGCACACTTCTCGCTGCCCTGAGGTCTTGGAATGCATTTCATGGTCACTGCAGTCAAGGCTGCCCTTGAGCTTCACATCCCCCCCCCCCAGCCCTTCCTTGCTGGTGTGAACAAAATCCAGCACAACACCTCTCCCTTTTAACTCCTCTATCATTTGGAGAAGGAAGTTTTCAACAATGCATTCCAGAAACCTTCCGGTAGAGTTAACTTTCTTCATAGCAGCCCTTATGGTACCCTGTTTTGGATTTGTTACCAAAACCCTGTTGATTACACTGATGTTTTGACTATTGCTGGGTAGGATTTATACAGTGCCAAGGCCTTCTCCGTCTCTCACTCTGGTCAGCAGTAGGTTGTGATGGACAAGTGACTGGGAGGGAACACAGTGCGGACAACTGACCTCAACTGGTCAAAGGGACATTCCATATTCCATGAGCATAATTAGAGCCATAGGAGAGATGGGTTTTGGGTAGGTAGCCATTGCTTGGGAACTGCTTGTTCATTAAGTTTGTGGGAGGTGGTAAGTGCCTTTGAAGTTTGTGGTTTGTTTTTTGGTTTTTTTTCCCTACTTCTTTCCTTTGCTTTTAAATTGTCTTAGCACATGTATGCTCCTCCAATTCTCTTCCCTATCTTGCTCTAAGAGTAGGTGAGTGAAAAATGAGGTGAGGACTTACCTACCAGCAAGGGCCAGCCCAGGGAAGTTTGTTGGTAAATATGAATGCTGTTTTGATAGTTGAAAAACCAGTAAATTTCTATTCTTACTAACCGTTACATTGTTTACTGTAACATTCAGAACATAACCAGATTTCACTTCACCAGATGCACGTACCACTGACAATTTTTAATTTTGGGGTTTTTTTAGTGTCAATTATTTGTCAGGGAAATACTGGAAATGCAAAACTTTATAACTTATCTAGAAAAGCATTAATACACATATTCACTCCAAACTTAGCTAACACTGTTAAAAATAAGATGAGACTTAATGTTTGATTCAATGAGAGTCGGATTACACATGAAGTTAAGAATGCATTTTAATATTTTTCTGGACTAGCGCCATGCAGCATGTGTTCTATCCAATTTGTAGATCTACAAATAAGGAGGCCACTTTGAAATCCACATACTTACAGGAGTGAAAGGAGGATTTTTAAGAAACTGGGTGTATTTAACCTTAATTTGATAAAAAGCATGAAAAGAAAAAAAAAACATCTCTGTGCAGTAACATCCATTTGGCTGGATTGCAAATGGCTGTCTGGCTGAGCTCCAGATCTCTTCTCATTACAATTTCAGCACTGTGGGATAGTTAAAGAGTAGAGGAGAAACAGCCCGTGTTTAAAGTAATGTTGCTTATATTGCTGCTTAGCCAAGGAATTAATAGCTGGCCTCTGGGGAATGCAGTTGGCATCTGGTTCATGGCATGATTGAGGGTGCTGCTACAGAAGCTAGAATACTAGTTATCTTATTAATAGGCTGCCCTCATGTACATATTTATTACATACTATATCTTCTGTCACAACTATTCTTTGTATGCAGAGTCTTTATTTATTGTTCTAATTCCTTTTGCAATATTTATCTACAGTCACCAAAGATAAACACTGAAAGGTAGATGTACTATATAAAAAAATGTGTGGCTGATTGACTAAGTGGATCAATATTCATATTTATATTGTATATATCACCCAAGGCCCCCTCAGGGCTTTCCTGTAATTACAAGAAGTAATAAAATATTGCCTTAAAGAGCCAACATAAATGCTAAATCCTGAATTTATTAGCCTGAGAACTCTGCATCAGCACTCTCCAATTTTAAAAGTGCTGGAGCAAAAACTATTCATGTATCACAAGGGTAGAAATAACCAACAGGGGTTTTTAAAAATCTAGTGGAAAGATAGTTTGGCAAAAGAGAGATTTATAGAGATAAAATAGTAATATGATTCTGCTTCAGATTTCATTTGCAGCAAAAGGACTATTTTTATGGCTTCATCTTCATCACAAATCCCACTCCTGCCTATGCTGTCATAGCGAGTCACTGGATGTTGTTGCCATAGCGACAGCAAATAGGGGGGAAATCTGCTTTTTGAAAAATTAAGCTTACATTCACAATGATAATGTCATAATCATTGGTTTAACTCTAACATAACTCCATCACTTTCAAATCAAGTTCAGTTTCCCTGAAGCTAGTGAAGTTGTGCTGCTCAAAAATTAGTCAAAATAAGATCATGTTCAGAACCAAGAATCAGATGATTGTAAGGAGTGGAAGTAGACCCAGAAAAAGCATGTATAATGGTTGAGTAGGCTTTAGAAATGAAAATGGATGTAAAATGATATCTTGATTTAGAAGTTCAGGTTCAGACTCACAATTTGCAGCTGGTCACATTTTCTTCAGTGAGTCTGCTGGATCTGGACACTGTCAGTCTGACCTACCTCTCCAGTGCAATACATGGTCTTGAGCCTCTGCTTTGTCCTCTCAAATACCAACTTCTTTAGAAGAACAGTGTATAAACAGTACTAAAGTGAGAAAATAAGATGGTTTTCTGGAGTAAGAATGGCAGATGAAGTTTGAAATAACATACTTCAGGCAGGTTTATATGTGCCTAACAAGTTATTTCAGTGACTGGCTGGAGACCTTTTATATTATCAACAAGTGAAGTATTTGCTGATCTACTCTAACTGCAGATTTTTTTTTTCAGTGTAGTTTCCATCTCTTTTCTCAGCTCAAAATCTCGGAATCTTCTTTACATTAAACTTTACTATCCTTACTCCCCAACATTTATCCTGCCCAATACTGATTTCATGATGTTTATTCTGGCGTTTTGTGCCACTGAAAGTTGAGTACAGCTTCCAACACATTGCTCTGTGTTGCAGAAGCAGTGAGAGAAGTGTTTGACTAGAGTGACTAACCAGAAGTAGGAATGTACCATAGGCTGGCTCGCATAAGCGTTGTTTTTTACATGTACATACAATCCCTGGAAACAGCCAAGCTGTGTCTGATGTGCCTGCTGGGGCTTGTGCAGCCCAGTGGCATGGCATTTCTACCCAACAAATCACTGGACCTCCAATCAAGCTGTCAAGTTGTATACAAACAATTTCAGAGAAGCAGGAATCAATTAGGTCATATAATCTCAAACAGCTCAAATGTTGGCAGCAGAGGTGATAGAATCAAGGACTGGTTTGCAAATTAATGAATTAATGAACTCTCAGTACCAACTATAAAAGCTATTTGGTGATCTGAGTTTTGCTGTGGGATTGAGCACCTTTCAAGGATTCGCAGTTTTATCCACATCCTAGCAGTGGGGAGTACATTTTTTTGGGCATTCTGCCCCATACTTAATTTCTTATTCTTAGGTAAGAAGATAGTAAATCTTTGTAATTTTTCTTGGCTGTCGTGAACTATTAGCTATTCCCATACAACAGGTGACACCTAAAACTGGATATTAAGCTCCTGTATGTCCGCTGTTAAAGGTATAATTTGTGGCTAATAAGTAATGGTAAATTCCTAAGGGTGTGACCAGTATTGCCATACAAATTTATTTTGAGATCATTATAAATACACTTGAGAAAATCAAGGTATTGCAAATGATCTGGGACAAAGATAACAGTAGTGTATTTCCAGACTATATGCAGTATTAAAATCAATGTGAGAAGACATTGAAGGCATTGTTTTCTAATGTCAGAACTTCAAGAACAATGTTATAGAACGTATGCACAATGGCAGAGAAGAGTGGTACAAATGAGGAATAGAGTAACAGTGAAACTGTAAGTAATTTCACGCATGTGGGAGAATAAATGAACAATCATTTGCTGATGGTGAATATGTCACAGTTATAATGATTTCTTGGCCAGGAAATGGCTAGTAGGGACATTACTTTTCTGTAACATTACTTGAGGTAACACCTTTAATTTCTTCAAAAAACATTTATACCTAAATGAATTGTCAGCAGTCTTTCATTAAGTATGAATTATTTTAAAATAATTTCTCTTGTGTAACCTGAAAAACACTGTAAAGGTTTGATGCCACTTTATTCCAAGCCTTGATCCCTCTGAGGTAGCTGTATTTTTTGCCATTAATTTCACTATAACCAGAATCCTGCCAAAATAAGTCTTCCTGCTGTAGACACAGAACTGTATATAATCTGGTCTAGGACAATTTTTTTCTCCTTTTTCTGTGATCAATAACCTCCTGCTTCTTATTATTCATGCTCAATGAATTTTTAAAATGCAGGAATGAAACTAAAGATCAAACTTTCGAGTAATGAATAAGCAAGCAACAATAACAGTGAGATATCTTACAGCAAAATAAAAGATGAGCCAATTAATATCTAGAGAAAGGAGAAAATATAATCACTATTTATCATTTTCTACCCTCTGCAGAAGGTAGTCTTTTAATAATCAAGATGCCTTTCTTACTGCAATGCTACAGCTTAAAACAGTTTTCACAGTTGTGATTTAGGATAACAAAAATGGGAAGCAAAATATTTATCTGAGTATATTACTTTAAAATTTTTGTGTCCATGTGCTGTTTTGACAGATGTAAGAAATGCTTACAAGTTACAGAGGGGAAAAATGTAGTTTTCAAAAATGTCAAAACCTTGTTAAATTCAGTTATGAGAAGATTTTTAATAAAGAGACTCCAGAATGGTTTATTAAAATAAAGTTTTAGTATTATTTGAAAGACATGCAAACTAATGTATTTCAGTGTACTTAACAAAAGCATGCAGATATTTCTGTATTGTTATTTGTAGGGTTTGAGTAGTTTTTAAAATTTGAGATGAGATATTCCAGAACCTCCCTGGGGTCAACTGGAATTTTGCTTTTGACTTCAATGTAAAAAAAAAAAAAAAAAAAGACATGTAAAGCCTTGGGAGTTGAAGTTTCTAAAGTTATGATCTGAAAACTGCAAATATAGTTAGCTACACTCATATCTCAATTTTCAAAAGAAAATTGGCTTGGTAATTTTTTGTAGATTTGCACTTAAGAGCTTAAAAGTTATATTTTTGATCAATACTAGACCATGAAGACAATCCTTCAAGGTGAATATCTTGATATTATAAACTCTTCAAGCAAAGAGATTTATTATTTGAAAAGAAGAAAGAGAAGTGCTAATGAACTGCATTTTTGTGACCTTATGCTTTAGGAGAATTGATCTCGTAAGATGAAAATGGATGATTTCTCTGCTTTCAAATGTACTACGGTAATATTCTCTGACCTTTTTCAAAATTATGACTCAATGATTATAAGTATACTTTCCAGATTACCCAGAAGGAGTTTTTTCAAGAACAAATAGGTAATCCATATTGTGAAGGATCACAATAGCAGGAACCAAGTAGTATAACATATAGATACAACTAGTTTTTGTGTCATTTCTGAGACTGCTGTTTTATTTTGAATTGGATATTGATTTACCTGAAATTAGACCAAAAAAATTCAAAGAAAAACAGACCTTCTGAAAATTAAAATTAAGTGAGATGATATTAAGTAAATTGAAATTCATATTACAATATAGAAGTGGTTTAAAGAGCTAAAACCTCACAAAATAAGGCAAATATTATTAGTAAAACTTAAGTTTATAATTTTAGACAAGATAAATAGACAAGATGTGGGCTCAAATGCAGAATGCCATCATGGTACTCTTTTGTTTAAAATAGGCAAACCTGATCTTTTCTTCTTAGCACTGACAATATTCAAAGGAGGAATATGGATGACATCATTCATTAAAAATTTAAGCTCATACTTAAACGTTAATTTTTAAAATAATTACTTTATACTTTAATTGCTTCCTTCACCCCAGATATTTATTATGTGGCAAGAAGTACTGCTAGTACACTAATACTGATGGAAGGGATGTATGACCCTGTTGTGCCCCATTGCTCTATCACTGCGATATCTGCAACATTTTGATGGATCTTGTACTAATCATAACTCCACAAAGTACATTCAAAACAGAGGTTTATCTCAAATCTGAAGTTCACTGCCCTATTCATCACCATATATTTATAGTTATCTCGGAGTAAATGCCAGAATTATGAAAAATCTTGGCATGTGTTATGGAATATTTCAGAAGAAGTTGCAGTTAAATACTTAGTACCCGTGTCCTGATGGGTGTCATTGCATGGATGTATATGGAATGCGTGAGACAGGTATTGACAAATACTTCAAATCTTGTTAATAGGAATAGGCAGAACTTTTCACATTTAAACTTCAACAGTTCACTGCCTCAAGCATCAGCTAATTCGTGTTTCTGAACCACAGAATTATACAGAATAATTTAGCGTCAAGTGCTTCTAGTCGTGCCTATCGAGCTCAATTTTTGTCTTATTTAATCAAATGTAAAACTTTCGATAAATGTCACTGCCGTCTTTGCATGCCCTTGATCTTTAGCAGGTTTGCTGTAGTTGCACAGAGTTGATCATGAAGTATTCTACTCACATTTGTAGGGACAGCACCAAGGGGGCATTTGAACTGACAATTTCCCGAGTAACAATTCCCTCTGACACATGCAATGATAGAAGCTGGAAAGGAATTTGGTCATGCTCCCGGCTCTGAATTGGCTCAGTTCCATTCACATAAATGACTAGGCTGCATCAGTGTGTACAGAGAAGCTTTCTCAATAAACTGAACGTAATCTTCCTAAAACCAAATGAAAAGCCCTAATAAAGGCTTTTGTTATGCGTGTGCTGCAGCCTCTTTTCCTGCCTGCGTACCTGCACTGCCTGTAATGGCCCAGCATCCACAGAATTGATTGGGTTGTTCTATCCTACTCCAGCTTAAGTGCCAGATCAGTCAAAGACAACTTTGTGTGCTCCTCTGCTGTGGTGCATTTGTACACCTAAGAATCATGCAGCAGATTACCTTAAATCTGTAAGTTGTACAATGTGCTGAATTGCTCTTCTGTGCCACATTTATACAAGTAAAATTCCCCTGATTTTGCACTTGTTCTTCATATACCTATTAATCAGAATAAAATGAGTCCCAGTGTCTCTGGAGCATACTTTCCTTTTATCTGTCATACCTTCTGCTCTTAATTTTAAACATTTCAAGTGCTGGAAAAAGAGGCATGTAAATGGGTAGCACAGTATCCTTTTATTCTTTTATTTAAGGAGCGCTGTACCAGCCAATTCATATTGGTCTATAACACAGGTATATTCATCCTTTTATTTTGTATGGATGAGAAACAATGAATAATGTTGTTTTGCACATTTCTAAGACCTAGAAGAGGGATAGACAGAGTAACAAATCTTCCATTAACACTACCAATGTCTGCCCCAGAGTAAGACTGTCCAGTGTCTTAGTTTTTCCTAAGAGGAACCACAAAAACATACTGTTTATGGTAAATTAGGGGTGTTTTGTTTCAGTGATATACCCATTATAAGCTGATGGAATTTTTAGTCATGTCTGTAGAAGCAGTCGTCTGGTTGGTGGGGGAACACTAAGGTGTGAAAAACCTCTGATGCCTATTCTTGTGTTGGTGAGGTTGAAGATTTTTATTGCGTTAATATGATGTACATTAGAAAGTCATACCACAAATGAGTATTTATTAGTATTAAAGTACTTTTTAGTCTGGTGTGAGAGAATATGTCTACGTTTCTTCCTAGCTTTTTTCAAGTGGGCATTGATATGAGGATTTCCCTAAGTTTTCCAGAAAATGTAACTATTTATCTTATTAATTTTAATTAAAAAGCTCTAAATCATTCATTTGAACATGAAATCAACTGTAGACTAATGACCACTGAGGAGGTCCAAACTTTCTGTCTTTTCAGTATACAGAAAATAGCATCTGGCTTCTCTTCAGCATAGTTAAAAAGCTTCTGTTTGAGTTCTGTATAAACAGCTTCTTAGGGGGTTCTGAAAAATGACAGACAAAAATGAAAGATTAAATTTTAATTTATTCCCATCACTCCATATATTCTCTGGTGTATGGCATGAGGAATTGCATGTGGTACGGTGCTAATCCAGCATTGGCAGCACTTCCAGTTACTTAAAACATATTTAGAAATGTTTCCTGGTGACTAAATTTGAACTTTTCAAACTCTTTTCCATTAATGGAAAACTATAGCTTGCAGCCTCATTTTGCTTTACCTAGCATTGTTTGTCCACGGATATTTTAAATGTGGCAGGAAGAGACTTTTCCATTTCTTATTAAAAAGTGACCGTGGTGGTGGGGAAGTCACTGTCTTTTAGGATTCAGCATAGTGAAAAAATTTACATGTGAACCCCAATGCTTTGTCTTTGTGTATGCCTACAGGTTAGGTTTGACATTTCTGTCTGGCATAGCCATTTGTGATCTGATATGCCATACTGCTGCTGTTAAGTGTTCTATCTGTTACGTACGGGTAATATGACCTTAAAACTGATGTCGATCTCTTTAAGGTAGTAAATTAGATTGGACTTTTATTTGTGTCAAGCCATGGCACTGAAAGGATACAAAGATGAGTAGCAACCCCCATCAAAAAAAGAAAAAAAAAAAGCCCTGCCCCCCAAATCCCATCATTTTTTATTTAAGTAGAAGCATGGCAGAAAATGAAATAAGAGTGAAAATACCTAAATAGGTAGAATATGAATTTCAACACTGAACTTTTTGGTGTGCGGCCTCTGAAGTGGAATGGCCCAGCTCTGTGTGCCTGCCCTGCCTGTACTATCTGGGGCTGCAAATTAAGGGAGGTCTGGAGCCTCACAGCCTGCTGAGCAATTGCACCATGAGAGTCAGCCAGTGAGGTAAGAGAGACATTAGTCTTAAATTTCTGTATTGGATGGCTTTTGCAGAACAGCATCACTGGCCCTGAACTTTCTCCTGAAGCTCTTTTTTCTACAAGCTTCATCCTGAGGCAATCACCTTATGTAGTAGCCATGTTCCTTTAGTGCACATAATTATCACCACCTGTATCAATACCTTGTTATAAGGTGCCTCTGCATTTGCTTGGGAAAAAATCTGTCGTGCTGGACTGCACAGGACTGAACTTCAACGTTCATTTAAATCCACAGGCTTCCTAGCTATTCTGGCTGGGGATCTTGCCTCTCTCTAATCAGCATTCACCTCTCTGTGGGTTGTAATTAACAGATTAGGCATCTGAAGTTTGGAATTTTGGTACCTAATTTCCAGTACCTATGTCTGGTACATAGGTGCCATTCTGGGCATCTAGGTCCTTTTTAGATCTGGTTTCGGAAATTTTATTATGTTTCCTGCACTGCAGAAGAGGAGCATGTATCAGTGCTCTTTGTGGCTGTCTGTGATTTCTAAAGAAGACTCTGTACAATCTTTCTGATCAGCTGTTTTCCAGGGACTTCTAAATAAATTCTTAGTTATAGTGATCATCAGCTTTGTGGATTCTGCAATCAAGAAGGAAGATGAACTGAAGTTATTAATTAAATATCTTTACTTCTTCAGATGCCTGAGCAATCAGTGTAGTCTGTATCAGTTTGGCTATCTCCATCTTTCTCTCTTTTCTGCAATAAAATCTATTTTGCATTATTTGTATGACTCATTTTTTGATCCATGCCTCTCTGATAAGGGGACAGATAAAAGGTCTGCCATTTCGTATGAACTCTGCTTTCAAATTTGAGCTGTTGACTTTTTCAGATGCTCTCCTTCCTACCAACAGCCTTTAGTAGTTATTGATTCTATTCCTCTGTTGCTATTCACTGCAAATAATGAATGAAAAAAGGATCTATTATTTCTACTAACTTCTTGGCTCCTTTTCATTTTTCATATTTTATTCTGCAAGTATAGTCTTAGAAAGGCGAACTGTTACCATAATTATGAGACGTAAACAAGGTGCATACTTTATACAGGAAGACATTAATATTTCAGTGCATGAGCACGTCCTCTTCATACATGGCATCAAGGAGACTATATGTCTATTTTTACCAATAAACTAATACTGAATAGGTCAAGAGCCAGCAAAGGAGATGGACTTGGGTGTGCCAGCAGCCACCAGGGGAGAGGACTCACAAATCCAAATCCTGTCCACTCACAAAGGAGGGGAGTGGCTGTGGGCACAGGCCAGAGTGTAGGTCACTGGCCTGAGGCAGGGCTGACACCTGGCCAGGCAGACAACCTGCGGGGAAGCCCAGGTGGACAGCTGTGCACAGACAGGACTAGTCTAGACTATCAGGCTACACTCTGTTTCTTTTAGACTCCATGGTACCTGTTTTAGACAGTCCTGATCAAAACCTTTGTTACCTCTTGTCAATACGTCATACAAACATGATAAATTATGATTTCCGTTCAGTACTTTTATTTTTCTAAGTAAATTCTTTACAAAGGCATTTTAACTCAGAGTTCACACCATAAATTGCAATTCTTGTTTAATTTTCTACGCCATTAAATTAGTTCTCTGTAGAGGGTTTTGCATTTTTTCTATACTAAGGTCTTCTACCAACATAGCTACATTTCCTGTGATATCTGCAACAGATACAAAATATTCATGGTGGGGTTTTGTTTCCCTTTCTTCGTCATCGATCATCTTTTTTCAACTGCACAGTAGTGCTCATTAATTTTTATTTTAAGTAACTGTAATAATATTGCTGGTCACCTCATTTTGTTCCTTCATTCCACTTTTGGATGTGTGTTTGTATCAGTAAAAGAAGGGCTATCCATAAAGTATATTTTTTTTAAAAATGAGGCTTTTAATTGTGACAGGCAGCATTTGTTTCTTCTCCACATTCTTTAAACATTCATGTGTCTACCAATAAGTAGAATTACTGATTGGCAGATCTGTAAGTTTTCAGGAAACCTTTTCCCTACACAAAAGCTTGTGCAAAATTTTTTCAACCCCTTCGGTGGCTGATCAGTGTTTTGAAGATCTCCAGTGGAGGAAGAGGAGTATTTGACCAGTTAGAAGGGCCCATTTTGCTGCTGTTTACTGGGTATTTTTTTTTAAGTAATCATGTTTTTTGTTTCATGTTACTACTAGTTTACAAAGGTTTTATTTAACAGTTTTGGTCTTTTGTGACATGGAATCTACAGAATATTCACATTAAAACCCAATGAAACACATGAAAAATAAGAAGCAAGAAAACTCTCTGGTTCAACATGGAAAAGTGTTACATGAATGTGTTGTCTGTCCTCTGGAGAACAGTCTTAGTGTGCTGATTTTAAGCACATACCTAAAAGATTATTTAACCAACCATAATGAGAAGACTGGTGTGTACTGGCATGGATTAGGCAAATCACTGCATTCTGATTTTTTCTTTTGCCCAGAGCATTGATGAGTACCCTGTAAATGAATAAAAAATGGCTAGAAAGTGGTTACGGAGATCAAGTTCTCTAAATCAGTAGATTACAGAGGAGTAAGTTTGCTTCTACAAATGCAAAGCATTCCCTTTTGTTTCTGAGATAATTTCATTTTGGTATAGTATGAAATTATTTTATTTGAAACCTTCTGAATATATGGAAGACATTTGGGGTACAAAAAATATTAAACATGAATCAGTCGCTGAAATATTAATCACTGCAGTAAACCAGAACCAGACTGAACAATAAAATACTTCAGAAATGTTTTCAGGATATAGTTTTTAAGATCCTGAAAAAGTACTGGCTTGGGTTTTGGTGCTGTTGTTTTGAAGTACTCTCATTTGAGAAATTTTGCATAATATTTATGCTACATATATCTGTAAATGGAATCCATTAGGATATGCTGAATCAATTTATAGTGAATCATTTAGGATATTTATGTGCTGGCAGATGACCAAGTATCAAAGGTCCACATTGTATTGTCTCTATTCACACATACTTTTCCATATCCACACACAAGAGACTTCACTTACGTTTCTCCCGCAACACTCATCTCTTCTCCAAGCTTAAGAGATCTTCTTTGTGCCAGAACCTCCTATATTTCTCAATTACTTTCTGCTTTTATCCTTTGAAGTGCTCACCTTAGTGAGGTGTTCAGCCCATTAGTTTTGATCTGTTAATCTATCCAAGGTGCAAATTCCCAGTGGTGAACAGACCTATGAGTATTTTAAAAATCGTCGTGACAATGTTTTAGTGCTTATACTTAGTTGCACAAGGCAAAATGGAATAATGCCAGTGATGATGAGAAACCTTGTGGTAATAAAGAAAATTAAGGAACAAGATCTGACTAGGATACTAAGAAATAGGTGTCATAATAAATTATTTTTTCTATGATGGATAAATTGAATGCATGGCAAAGCATATTTCATCAATTCTGTCCACTCTCCAGCAAGTAAACGGAGTTCCTTGACCATAATGGATTTTTATCTGGGTCAATATGGCACACTGACAAGATCTGCATGATTTTGGTCAACATACTTCCCCTGGTTATTAAGATTTAGCAAAACAAGTGATCATCTAATTGATAAATAATTGTTTTGGTGTCCAGGATACTGTGAGGTTAAATCTTTTGATACCATGTCCCAGTCCATCATTCTAAGGGCTTTTGCTCAGTCTTTTCCAGGTGGACAAATTATGCATTTTCCAACATGATGCTTTACTGTAGCTGTGCAGAAATTAAAAATAATTAAATATTTGCGAACAAAGCATACCACGCCCCTATAAAGGCAATTTAACTAAAACCTTTTGAACTCTCTTTGGACTTCCCTCCTGCACTGGTATTCTTTCTCTTAAATGACAAACAGCTGTTCTTCCTATGCATCAAAACTGTGTTGCGTGCCGTAGAGCTTCCCTCACGATTAGCTTCTCGTCAGAAGTTGAGGACAGTGACTACTGTCATGTTATTGACGTGTATGAGAAGCTGATTCCCAGAACATTATTCTTATTCCCAGGGCAATTAAAAAATACTTGTATCATTTCAGTGATACTCTGCGAACATTGAATCTTCTCTATTGACTCATCTGGTTGGAAAGACCCCATTCATGTCTCTCCACTCCACTTAAGCCCAGTGATATGGATTTAAAAGAGGCTTGAGAGGAAGGCACTAGAAAAGCAGATTACAGTGTTGTGGCACAGAAAATAAAGTGGGGATTCTATTCATTACCACGTTCCCCTTTCCTTCAGACAATGAATAAGATACAAGGAGGTAGAGAGGCAGTTTTAACGTAAGTGAATGAATTGGCAGTGCCAGCTTCACTTTTGTGCATGCAATAGGACAGAGTCTGAGGCTCTCAGGCTGTTTTTGAAGACAATTGGAGGCTGACAGAGCCCTTGCTGAAGTAGGCTGTTGAAAGCCTACATTTCCATTTTGCAAGAAAATTTCCAGTAAAGTAAAGAGAAGTATGTAATAAATTCTTTCCTCTCACGCCTTCCTCATGGAAACCATAGCTGTAGCTGTTGAGTACTCTAGATAGAGAGAAGCCAGAAGGAAATATCTATATATACTCAATCTACTATATTATGGGAAGCAGGGGGGAAAAAGAATTTTTTGGGACTACATTGTTCTGAAACTGTTTAAAAAAATGGGATTATATACAATCTTCTGTAAAAAGTTTGGAATTACTTAGATTTTCTGTAAAGGCACATAAATTCCCACCTTTAAAGGGTAATGTCATGCATTATTCATAATTTTCCTGAACCAGAAATTATTTATTAGTATCTATTAACTGTTTAATTTTAAAAGCATTCTGGGAGCAGGTATTATAACTGCAATTAATGAGCTGATGAGATCTATTCAGTGGGTATTTAAAAGGATTTCCTACTGCATTTTCTAGATTGTGATTAGTCTGCATATGTTCACGTAAGGAAGAAGCTTCTCTCTGTTCCTGACTGTATTAATACGTATCCTAACTTTTTTATATAAGATTTTTCAGGCGTATGGATACTGCACCAAACACAGTATCCATGCTGTCTTGCTGTATCTAGGATATGGGCCTGCTACTAAATGCCCAGCTCTCCAGCCTGTTGAGATCCTCCTGAGTGGCTTCCCAGCATTCTGGGGGATCAGCCATTCCTCCTTGGTCTCCTGGGAGATTCCTGAGGGTTTTCCTTGTCAGTGGCAACCTATGCAAAGAAGCCATACATTACCTCTGCCTTCTCTGCATCCTTTGTCACCAGGGTCACTGCTCCATTTAGTAGTGGGCCCACATTTTCCTTAGTTTTTCTTTTGCTATTGATGTATTTGAAGAAGCCCTTTTTGCTGTCCTTGACGTCCTAGGCCAAATTTAATCCCAGATGGACCTTGGCTTTCCTCATCTCATTGCTTCATAATCTGACAGCATCTCAATATTCATTCCTAGTGGCTTGTCCATGCTTCCACCTTCTGTGTGTCTCCTGCTTGTTCTTGGGTTTTGACAGAAGTTCGTTGTTCACCCACACAGGAGAGCTCTTGCCCCCTTTGCCCAGTTTCTTGCTCATTGGGATGAATTATTCTTGAGATGTCACTGCATTGTTTTATACTGCATTGTCTTATAACTGCTTTGTCTAATAATTTTTCCCTTCTTCAACGTATTAAAACATTCAATTTGCAGTCACAATGTCAGAAGCTAGGAAATGACAAAGTTAAAGCACAGCAGAAACTCTCTCCTACTCTTCATTTGTCTTGAGAGAGACTTGATCTATCGTTATCATACTATTCTCTTTCACAGTTTCTGGTTCACTCAAAACACAGGACAGATGATGCTCACAAAAAAAGCAGATGTTTAATATTGTATTTTACCTTTGTTGTTCAGCAGGTACCAGAAAGAAGAATAATTCATTTCCTGAGGCTTTTCTGTATTGATTATGAGCATAATATCTGGTTCACAAACATTAATTACATGATCCAAAACCTCAGGAATCTGAGTGTTTATTCCCATTTCAGAAGCACATGATTTACAGTTTTCTCATCACCACACATGAAGGTCAGAAATTGCACAGTCCTTCCCTACGCCCTGTTTTAATGCCTAGACGTGTCAGATTTTTTAAAAGAAGTTCCTACAATTTTCAGTTGCAGTTGTGACCTGTTCATCCACTCTTAAAATCAGAACAAGTAATTCATACACCAAAAGAAAGATCATACCTGACAACTTTTTTTGAGGTGATTTGTACAACAATACATAGGAAAATAGAAGAGACGTCTCCAATCCTCCAGGACAGTATTGACAGTCTTAATAATTTCCTACTTAGCCAGTCCATTAAAAGTCTTTTAAGCTTCTGTGAAAATGAAACCAATAAACCTAGCTTTTATATCGTCTTCACTCCATAGCATGATTAGTTCTAAAAGCATCACCAGTGCAAACATTAATTGTCAGTGTGAAGTCATAGTACGGTCAAACAACTTTTGCAGATAAATACTTTGATCTTGAACTCCTGATTTATGATTGATAATTCATTATTAAAGAAGGAGAAAGGAATTCTGTGGCACTGTCACATTGGCATCAGTGTTATTTGGTAGAAGAATGAGAATGGATTCTATCCCTTGGGTTGATAAAATTAACTGATCTCCACTGTATTTCACCCTTCTAATGTGAAGCAGCTGTAAAGACATCTTTGGTGTATTTAGCCAGTGCTTCCACAAATGTATCCAGATATCAGAGGAACAGTGAGGAATAAGAGTCCTGTTTTCCCTTCAGACTCTGGACAATGGCACGGGTCAGTGCACTTTCCTATGTCAGCTGCCATCCAGCTTGTGGACTCTTCCCATCTGACCCTGTCTTCTTTCCTTGTTGAAGGTGCACTCCTGAAAAGGACTGGTCATGCCCAGCTGCTCAACGTATGAAGTCATGCACAGTCCACCCATCATTAGAAGACAGAATCAGGAAATAGATAAGAAGCTAAGCTTGCCAGGTCTTCACTCAGAACGTGCAAAGTGATCCCTTCTTCTCCAAAGAGGACTGTTTGGGATAGTCTTTGACAGCCTGTCAGAGACTGAAAATAGTTTATGTCTCAAACATTGATATAAAGTTTTAAAGAAACTACAGCCACAGGTATCTCCCTGAAGAACTTTGGACTGTAAAACCAAAATGCTGATTGGATTAAAGGGAATCCATTGTTCCATCACCTCAGGCCAAGGAGAAGGTATGCATCCACAATAGGCCAAAGCCTCCAGCTGCCATCCCAGCCGAGTTTGGGGTGGGGGGAGAGCTCAGCTCACAGAAGCCAGGTTCACACCGACTCCCCCAACCGAGGGGGGAGGAGGAGGTTTTGGGTGCACGGCTTAGCCTCTGGTGAGAGGCAATCAACATCCATCCTCCGAATACACAAAACTGGCCCAGCTGTGGACTGCACGTGACTCTGAGTCTGCAGTAAGAGACTGCCCCCACCCCCAGCTCCAGGGGGATATGCCCGGACATGCCTGCCTAGCCTGAGCATATATACCCATGGGATCCTGTGTTTTTGGGAGAACTGATACTACCAGAGGAAGACCGGGGGGATTGACACCGCCAGAGACCGGGGGACTGACACCTGCTGAAGAAGATCGTGGGGAGACTGACATCACCAAGAAAGCATCAGTGGGACCCACGCAGTGGTGATATTCTTTTTATTCTGTCCCTGTCACGCCTCATCTCCCCCTCCCCCCCGCCTATTTTCCATTTCTTTCTCTCTCTCCTTTTCTTTTCTCTTTCTCTTTCTCTCATATTTACTATATAATAAAACCCATATTATTGTCACTGGCATATGGTCTCGTTTGCACCTTAATTGGGGCAGAGGAATTTCTAAGGAACCTTAATAATAATAATGAACGGATCCTAACACCGGATCTTGACACAGCCTCAGAAAGAGCCAGCACGAACAAAAAATGTCCAGAAACTGCAAAGTTGTCAACAATGGGATCATGATGATTTTACAATGGAACACTTGAGAAAATCAAAACCAGAAAATACTACAAGCCCACCTGTGAGTATGCATAGAGCAAGAGGATTGAACTGCTTACGGAAAAGTCAAAACAGAAGCATGATTGTCATTTTTGGAGTGTCCTTTGGAAATTTTTTATGTGACCACTTTAACTGTTATTTTGAGATCTAGTTTTAGAAACTGAAAACAGTGATACAAAAGCAAGCTAATCAGAGGTTACATTTCTTTCATTTTTTACAGAGGAAAAGTGAAACACAAAATATTTTATTCTGGAATGTAAATAGAAATAGCTTTATCAAATAAAATTTTGCCTATATTTTTTCTCTGGAAAAAATTATCATTACATATTGATCTGAATGTTTTATCTGTGTTTCTGTTTGGCCAAGCAACTGAAACATCTATAAGTGTTTTGCTGTCTTTCCAAAAACATTAGTTTTTTTACACTTCATCCCAGGCTTAATATCTTCTAACTGTGAAATGAGGTAAATTAAAATGCAAGTTATGAGGTAACTTTGTGAAGCAACCCTCTTTTCACTTTAAGGCCTGTTGAGTAAGTATGCAGCAGAGTACAGAATGAAAAATTGTCATAAAGGAAGTATGTTCAATTTCATTGGCTCTAGTTGTGTTTTCTGCCTTTTCTCTCTAATTCTGGCAATTTAAACTGTACTAAATAACATTATAGATCCACTATTTACCTCAGAATAGATTTACTTCAGTGCACTCAGGTTCTAATCCCTATTTGAAAGAACTGTAATTATTATGCATTCAGCCACACAATAATACATCTATTTACTTGTTTGTGCTGGTTTCCAAAACAATCCAACTGATTGTACTGATTGATTCCTTGCCCAGTTTGACGTCATCGACAGATAAAACATCTCAGTGTTATATCGTATGTTTTAAGCATATTCATTAAAGATCCGATCTAGCTTCATAAAAATACAATATCAAACAAATATGGCTTCAAAAAAGAATCCAGGTCTAAATAATAAACCTCTAAGGGAAAGAAAAAAAAAAGTCCTACTAAACCTTTTTTGTAATATTACAGAATGCAGCAAAGCACACTGGACTCAATTCACTTGTATCACCAATTATCCAGTTATTTTATTACATAATAAATATCAGTTGATTTGTCAGTATTTGTAGAAGATGAAATGCAGCAGGCAACACAAACCTGTGGACATGGAAATTGTAAGTATTGATTCTTCTTTGTTTAAGATTTTTTAATCTCTTCTGGTTTACAGTTTTGATCGATCTTCATTTTAGCCAGAAGTAACAGCAGAGAATGCAAGGGAAGGGTTCCAAGAGAACTACTCTCTGAAATACATGAACTATAGGGCTGTTGGAGGAGCATTTTGGAAGAATATTTGTTTAGAAGGTTTTTTTCTCTGCACAAATTTTAATGGGTGGTAAATGGAACAAGTGATCTTATTTCCTGTGTCATTCTAATATTTCATGTGAATTGCTTTCAGGACAATAACAGAGAGGCTATAGGGGCCCATGCAGCCAGTGTGTGTATATTGCTCATGGCAGGTAATTACAGCACTGGGACCTTGAAATACTTTTTCAAGTTCTTTGTGTTTTCCTGCAGGGTGAAAAGAGGGCAAAAAAGGCAGCTTACACAGAAATTAAGTTCAATAAGCTATACTCTGCGCTGTTCTGGACCTTGTAGTTGTTCCAAACAGATCTATTGCTGATAGTAACCTTTACATAATTTCAAATTGATTTTGCGCTCTTCTAACTTTATGTTGACTCATAAAGTCTCTCAAGGCAGCCTGTTCTACTGCTTCACTGTCTTCATTGTGAAAATTTGTCATGTAGAATGAAAATTCAAGTATCTTGATGCACTAATCCAATACAGGATTGAAAGAGCTATAGCGACCTCCATTTTGGCACATGTTAGTTAGGATATCTCATATTCTCTGCAATATTTCTGGATGGTCCCTGCCAGGGAAACCAACCTGGAGGAATTAAAATCAAATAAAATCAAATTAAATCACTTTCAAATGCCTGTAACTTACAATGGCAAAGAATGGGATCACTGATCATAGATGTATAAAAATTAAGAATATGAAGATCCTGAAACTTTCCCACACCTTCTGCTTAGCCTATACTTTTTTATTTCCCAGTGGTCTGAAATAAGATAGGGGTTTTTATGGATAATGCTTGGGAAGCACCATAGATCATGGAAGACATTTGGCTTTAATGCCCGAGTTATGAAGAAGGACAATAGCATCTTTGCTACTGAAGGACAGCAGGTGCTTTCAAAGCTAGGATTTACTTTCCAATGAGCACAAGAGCAGTTCGAGGGGCCAGTGGTGACCATACAGGACCATGACAGTATATTTATAGTGGATTAGATAATTAGTTTGCAATTTCTGGGGTTATTGTAGATATTGTATGGTATACTAAAGAGCTTAATATCTGTGATTTCTTCCAAACACTGTTTTAGGTGTGTCTTAAGAAAAGTGTTTAACAATAACTAATCTTTCTTCATATAGGTACATCTTCTTTCACATTCAATGATTTAGCTCTTCACAAGCAGATTTGGAAAGGAGTCATGGTGCATATAGAAGAGAGATTTGCTGTGACTGTAAGTGCTGGATAAATGAGAAGCCATCCTATTGCTTCCAGCACTTGGACTCTCTGCTGCCTGTTGCAGCAACACTCCCCATTAGAGGAGTTATCCACAAGATGGTGTACTAACACAAACTACTAGCACTCATTTTTCAAGGAAAATCATTCTAAGTTGCAGGAAGAAGAGAGAATCCTTTCTACTGACCGTGAAGAAAAAAAATCTTATGCGCAGATTTTTATCAGTATCTCTTGCCGATGTCTCTCATGAAGTGTTCATTCCCATTCATTTCCATTCATCAGTGTAGCTGTTTGGGGACTTCCAATAGTGAAGATAAATATTAAAAATGTTTCTTTTAAATCTGGGAGCACTTTCTTATCTACTTAAAAATGATTAATGGCCCAGGGTATCACAGAGAAACACCATTTTGTTGCTGGTGAACAGATCCTTCAGTGGTGAAGACATGATAGCCAGTTTTTCTGAAATTCTTTTTCCTGGTATACCATATAGGACATATCAGTACATGATAGTGACAAAACTGGTCGTATCCCAGGTCATGTCATAATCCACAGGTGGATTGTAATAATTCTGCAGCAGAGTATGATAGTCCCAGACACTCACTTTTCTGTTCCTGTCTCCTGTCAGAGTTTGTTCTGATAACAGACTGTGTCTCAGATTTCTTAATTCCTGCAGATAAAGGCACCATATTAGATACTGGATGTCTTCAGAATACTGGTTTTTAAAAATCAACGGAAACATCAGTCTGTGAAGGAATTCTGTATATATAGGCCTGCAATTTTCTGTAAGGGCTTTTTATTTAACATTTAAAGATGCGAAATATGAAAATTTTCTAAACATGAGAAAAGATAGATGCATTCAAACCTGAAAGTTCAAAATAAATATAAATATATGTAACTATTTTTCCTTATGTATGCTGTAGGCAATACCTGTGTTCATCTGGCTATGTGTATAGTCTAACATAAAAATAAATGTATCCAAAATATCAGAATCTGATCTAGTAAAAGTTTTATTAATATATGTAGTTTTAGGCCTGAATCTGATGCATAGCACTGAACTTAGTTGAGTACGTTTGGTGGTTTAAGACTTTAAAGCTTTTTTAAACAATTTTGACTTTAACCTGTTCAGGTTTTGCCTTAGTGTGTGATACAAAGTGAAATTAAAGACAAGCAGATCTAGAGAAAGTGAGTCTCAGAGCAGACTCTCCGTATGTTTTCCTCTCCCCTTAGAATGCTGTTTCCCATTAATACAGTTCAGTGATTTGACTGTTCCTGGCAGTATCTCAGTTTGGTACTGTTTTCTGTGATTCTGGGAATGAACATAAAACCTTGGTGTCAAAAGGTTCATTTTCAAATAATTTTGTGCTTTAAGAATACCATTTCTTTTCAGATTTAAGAATCAACCCTATGTCCAGTTACCTGTTTCTAAAAGCATATTCATGGGTTGCTGTTTTATTTAATCCAATAGCTGTAGTAGTCAAACACTGACCCCCCCCCCCCCCCCAAACAATCTTGTAAACTGGGAAATAAATTCCCTCATTAAACTTGATTATATTTCTGTATTCTGTACTTAAGCTTATAGAAGGCTTAAGTACGGAAGGCAAAATGCAAATCTGAATGCACTCTTTATAATTGAATACAGTGAAATATAGAAGTAAAAATGTAAAACTGTTATGGTGGATATAGTGAAATTTAGGATGAGTTTCTGTAAAACTTCTGGATTTGACAAATTTACAGGCTAGAGAACTTGTTTTGGTGCCTAGGGAAGTACATCTCCTTCTGGTGATGTACCAGAGCACAGAGACTTGGGTCACAGAGTGAACTGCACAGTTATTTTTTTTTTTTTTTTAATTTAATTGTTTTTCCTGAGACACATTAATATTTTTAAATTCAGATTTCAAAATTTTGTGATAATTTCAGATTTCAATGTTCTTCTGGAGCAGAAATGTGAGATTTTTTGCTATATCTCTGCAGTATTTCAGTCATGGAAGGATCTAAATTCACAGAAATGAAGCTATACATTAGAAATCAAGCTTCTTTCTAATGTGGTGGATAAGTCAACTTAGATTAATTGCACAATAAAGAATTGGTATTGACCTGGCACAAGTCATCAGATACAGCTGTCCAATTTAAAAAATGGTACTGGTTGCCCAGCTAGTTTATTCAAGCAAGTAAATATTTTTTTTGTGGGGAGAAAATATAATTAAAATTGTAATGAAGACATTATTTGTATATTTTTATTACTTTCCTTGCACGGTAAAGGTGGATTATAACTTCAGTTTTAATTGTTATTTAAAATAGAGCTGTTTTTCATCTTAGTGAGATCACTTGCTGATGTTTTACTGGTGTCTCCTCCCTGGTATCCAGTGATAGAATATGTGGAAATCTTTCACAGCTGCACCAGAGGAGATTTTGACTGGACATCAGGAAGCATTTCTTTACCAAGAAAGTGATCAAAAATTATAACACACTTCCTAGAGAGGTGGTCGATGTCCCAAGCCTGGCAGTGTTTAACATGCATTTGGACAATGCCCATAATAATGTGTTTTAAATTTTGATCAGCCCAGAAATGGCCAGGTAGTTGGACTAGATTATTGTTGTAGGTCCCTTCCATATTAACTATTCTATTCTATTCTATTCTATTCTATTCTATTCTATTCTATTCTATTCCGTTCCATTCCATTCCATTCCAGCAACAATTGTAATTAATTTCACTGATTTCAGTGGAATGGTTCTTCATGTTCACAGAAAGAGAATAAGTACTTTTGGGAGTAAAAATTTTCAAAATTTCAAAATGTAGCTGCATAGATTATATTAATCCTTCAATCTACATTGCTATGCTACATTATCTACATGCTATGTCAGTTTTTTGTCCTTCAGTGAAATGTCTTGAAAATGGGTTCTTGACATTTAAGCCTTTTCCATTGACCGTAGAAAGAATAAACCAAATCCTTTTTGCTTCAGTAGCTCAACTGCAGTTCCTAGTCTGTGACAAAACCAGCTGGAAAACTAAGCTCCAAATTTCCTTACATGAGTGCTAAAAATCCCAGTGAAACCAGACCAGGAAACAGGTGTGGAAGCATACATGATAAGATTACATAATATAAAGTGTCTTGGGAAAATATTAGAAGCTTTAATTGTTATGATCCCATTGAACTCTTACCTTGCTTATGTCTCTTCTGATGAGAGATTTAACAAACCTGGTTTGAAAGAGATGCCTTGTCTGAGGTTGTACTTTAAAGGAAGAGGTATGATGAGCTTTGAACCAGTGCCTTGCCTCTGGGGTGAGCTGTTGTTACAGTATCGCACAACACGTCTTTCCTGTTGATTGCTGTTAATCGTAATTCTGAGTCAATTACTCAGGGAGCATTGATTTTATTGTAAGCAAGGAGCTATAAATGTATAAACCTGCAGTAAGCAACATGCCTAGGTTGACAATAGTTAACTCCTCTGCTGGCTGAAAGGCTCCGTTCCTGTTCAAGCTGGAAATAAAGAAGAGTTTACAGACTTCTACAGGAAGAATGAGCATTATCTGGAATGGAGTTTCCTCTTGCAATACCCTTAATGGCTTTTTGTTTCCCTTTCTCATTTTTCTTTTATTGGAAATTGCTGGCTACCTATCCATCCTGTTAAATAATGCTATTGCTATGATCATGATTTACAGTTACTGCTTCTCCTTTTACAGAGGGACTTACAAAAATAAATAAAGACATGGCAATTGATTAATTTGCTGCTTATGCTCATTGCAAATCAGAAATGAACATAACCATTGGATGAAAGCAAAGGAAGCAAAGGATGAAAGATGATGGTAGGTTATTTCAAAAGTAAGACTCCTAGCTAATTTTAAAATATTTCCCTAATAGGTACCTTTAATTACTACTCTAGAAACGAATACTGTCAGTACTTGGAGTTGTTACACTTCACATTTGATTACAATGCTTCCAGTTCAAGCATTAAACAAAACTACTTCCGGTTTGCTGTTTCAGTTTTCTAGCTCAGATACATGATTAATTCCCCAGATCTTGGCTATCTACTTAGTCAGGTTGACTCTGCTTGTAAAATCCAGACCTTTTAGTGAAATCAGACATCTTCTTTCAAGGTATCCTACTTTTAAAATTTTTGTGTATTTACCTCTCACTTTTGATGCCCTACTCTAGAGGACATGTTAGTGCAAGTGCTAGGTAATAATATATAATATTTGCTTCAGGAATTATTATTTCTGCTTATATCATCAGTCATACTGGAGTAGACCAATCAGAAATCATAGGGACAGTATTTGGTATATGAACTTTTGTGAATGACACAGTTTTTTTGGACTGGGTTTGCCTTATCCTCTGCTGGATCAGTGCCAGCCTGGGAAAAATACATATATCTTACTCTTTTGCATATGCACCTATAATAACTTGATTTTAATTATTGAGCATATGTTATGTTGTAACCTGAAAAGCGGGAGGAGCTTCTTGAAAAATGCATCTCTTGAGCGGCTATAGGTTTGAGTCTCTTGACCTGTGAAGTAACTTTCACTCCATGATCAAAGCTTCCCCTTCAGCTAATGCATTGATTAATCCCTCTTTCATATAGCACTCATTTCTCTATCTGAGGAAACCTCTAGAAATAGAAAAGATGAATTAGTCTGGATAACAATGAAAAATAAATGAAGACTGGTTTAAAAATAAAATGTCAAATATTTCTTCTCCTGATTTCTCACATTGTCCATCTTTCCATTTATGTGCCCATTAACCCAAAAAGTCCTTGAGCACCTTTTCCCAGAATTTCTTTTCAGGAAAATTGCTAAGCCATTTGAAATCATTCCTGCTGTGATTGCCTATGCCTCTTTGGCTGGGGGTATAGTGTGCAAGAACCGTCCCTGGGGCCCTCCTGACTTTGCTCAGCAGATGGATTTCAGCTTGAGCACTCATCGTTCACCTGCTTGTTCCCAGCCTCGTGCCTTATACCACCCTCTTCTCTGGGGTGTGGTGTGCCTGTGCCTCGTTGGTGAGGACACAGATAATCTGCCACCCTCAGCTTCAGCTCCCACAGCTGGTCTCTCTGGCCACTTCTCGAGTCTTCTCATGCAAGGCGGAACCACCTTGCTTTTTTTCCGGGGCTCAGTCATTGCTACAAGGGACAGTTTTGCAAAGTGCATGCAAACCATAAAGGTCAGGCATCGACAACTCATCTCTTATTTTCCTTATTCCTCCTTTACTGGAAATTTGCCTCCAACCTGTGGTGGAATATATTCAGTTATTCCTCTGAAAAATTAGAAGATCTACTTTGAAATGTCCTTGAGTTTCTAAAATTATATGTACTTGCTTGGCTTTGAAATGTTAGTATTAATTCTTAAGAAATAAGTTTTTTAAAGCATTCATTCTGTGAGATCTATCATGAACAGATTAGGTGCTTCTCCAAGGGACTGCTGTTCTTTCAACTGAACTTCAGAAGCTCAGATTAACCAGTGGATCCTAAGGAAAGTACTCAAAAGCTAAGGTTGATGTTTTCTTTTTCTCCTTTCTCCCAGTTGCTTTAGGCTGAACATTTCTCTCTTTGTCAGGATAAATATATAGCATTGTGAAAAAACCTGCACTTTCCTCAGAGCTGTAAGTTATAAAGAACTCCTTCTCTTTGTGTTGGTAGAATTGCAGTTTCTCCGTGTGCACTGCACTTTATTGTTACAGAAACGATTAACTTGTTATTTGTGTGTCTACTCCTTTATTTGTATGTGGCTATGATGTATTATCAACTGATTTTTGTCTGCTCTTTAAAATGTCTAAAAAACTTTAAAGCAAATCTCCTCAAAATGTTGTGGGTTGTTTTGTTTTGTTTTGTTTTGTTTTGTTTTGTTTTGTTTTGTTTTGTTTTGTTTTGTTTTTAATCTGCATCCTGTGTCATAAGATATGTCCTCAAAGATAACTCTGTAATTAAAATGATGGAATTCATAGATCATTGCTTTCTTGAAAAACACCAAACAATAAACATGGAAGGCCAATAACCTTTAAAATAATTGTTGCTACCTTTATGCATGAGTGTGTTTCTGCCAGAAATTTGCATTTCAATTTTTTTCTAATTCTATTTGTTTCTTTCAATCTATCTAATCTATTAGTTGATTATTATTTATTAACATTTATTCTAAAAAAGTAGAAATAACTAGAATTAGAAAAATGCAGAAATTAAACTGCATTTTAAATATTTTAGTAATTTAATTAACAGGGTTAAGTCATTTTTTTTTTTTCACCAGTGGTCTGATTTTGTGAGCTGCTGATAGCCTCTTATGTCCTCAAATTAAATTTATAGCAGCATGTCATTTTTTGAATGCAGATTGGGAATAAATGTTCTGAAAAATGTGTCTTGGCTGTGAAACTTTCTGGTCATTCAGAAGGACTGAAGCACCTACCTGTGAGAACTAAATTTTTCTTCTGGTAATCACAAGTGCTCTGGGAAATCTGGAAACTGGATCATTTTTGAAACTTTCGGCTAAACCAACTTGCTCCTTCTGCTTGCTGTTTTCATATATATAAATATTTATAATTATTGAATTCCCTAGAAAAAGTAAACAGCAACAATAAAAAATGTTAAAGTTGTCAGCTACTTCACTCTTACTTTAAAACTCACAAACTCAGTGCTAAATATGGATTAAAAACTATTGTCACCACATTCAGGAAATGCTACGGGTAAAGAATCATAATTCTGCTCTGACCGCTTCGAGAAATACTGTTTCGAGAAAGGCTGTTTAGAGCTCTGCACATACCAGTGTCAGGGAAGGGAGCTGCTTTGGACTGATGCACAAGCAAGAGAGCAAATTGGCACATATTTGCATGCGGAGAGGTTGCTGCCTGTGGAAGACAAGCCACCATGAGATCTTCTGTGCACGTAGCAGGAGATCAAGAATGTTTTGTTCTACATGAAGCATAATAACCATAGCTCAGGAGATGTGAGGAAAGGAATAAAAAGAGTGAATCCTTAATAATGTCTGTGACTGTGGGGGCAAGTTGGCAGCTGGGGAATATAGAATCAGAAGAGAAATGTTGAAGGGCATGGAAGAGTTGAAAAAGCCTTAAAGAGGAAAAAGATAAAAGAGAAAAAAAAGTAGTAAGACCAGCATGTATGATTTGTTTGGGTTTTTTTGTCAGACTAAAGAATGTTGCACGTACTGCTTTAGAGAATGCCGAGCTTCTGATTAACATACTTTCTCTGCTTGCATTATGAAATACAGTTTTCAAAACAAAGACTTTAACCATCGTATTCTAAAGCCTACTAAAATCCATTAAGAAAAAAATTACAATTAAGAGAAACAGTTCTTATAAGGATTAAGTTCTTTGAACATTCAGGTTTAGGACAGTGAAATAAAAACATGGATGGACAACATGGAGCAACTGATCGAAATAAGGCTTTTAGCTCTCCGTTAAGTGCTTTTGGTAAGAAGCTAGTGTGCCTCAAAAGAAAATCAGGTATTTTAGATTAAATTTTGGCTGTATAACCCTCAAAACCACAATTCTAACCTAAACTTTGGTTTATAGTGTAGGTACATATTAGAAACAAGAGATAAAGTAACACATCAGCTCAGAAGCTTTGCAAGTAGAACAACTGCTTCCCATTACTGCACTTTCAGCAAAGAAATCCACAGTTACATTCGGGCTGTTTTCACATTCTGATTTATACATTTTATGTTAATGTAATTTGTTCCGGACTGTCATGGAAATCACAATTCTGCCCTTAGACACAGATCTTGTGCCTTTCATTGCACAATTCATGTGCTGCTCATTGTCCAGTGTTGAAACACTGGACTCCGAGACCGCTCCAAGGCAATAGAGAGAGCTGCGACTGAGTGCACAGGTTTGAAAACCCTTTTTGCTTTCTTGCTCTTTTTTGAACGTTGTTAGTTGTTGAATACACTTTAAAGGCATCTTAAAATGGGAAACAAAAGCATCCAGTGATTTATGAGACAGCTGAGCCATTTATCTCTGTAAGTGTTGAATATTACAATTTCCATTACTTTTAATTGCTGTAAAATGCTCAGTGCCTTCAAAAATGAGACTTTTGGAGACTGATAATTCTGTTATCCTCTCCTTTACCTCCTTTAGTTCATGCTCCCTCTGTGCTGTGCTACTTCTCGCCTGCTTGCTTTATGAACTTTCCTCAGTGCCTTTAAAGCTGTATAGCCCAGATGTCAAGGGCAAATGCCCAGTAAGTGGGGTTTAAATTCTCTGTTCTTCAGATTTTGTCTGAGGTGTTATATGATAAATATGGCAAATTGTGATTGAAGGCTTTATAATGCATATTTACGAAACCAAACAAACAAGAAGTCCTCAACAGATCTTCCCAACATTTTAAAATATACTGTTCTTAAATTGTGAGCAGTATGGATGTGCAATCAGATACTCATAATGTCTTGTTCTGTTTGTTTGACAGCAGGATCCTATGTCATTTACCTTTCTTCGGTATCGAGTGACCTGCTGTGATACCAGAAACAGCTTGGTTTTATAAAATTGATAACGATGACTTTTTTTTTTCTTGGGGTGTGTATCACAATAAAGTGATCTCTTCAGTTTGATTCTGTATGCTCAGAATTTCTTAGCAGTACCAAACTGAAAAAAAGAAGTAGTGTATGTCACACTAACTACAAACCTTAATTCTAGCTTGGGTTGCTGTTGGGGTTTTTCTGGCTCATCAGCCAATGTTGAGTCAGTGAAGCATGTTATTTCTGCTGTTGTATTTTGGCACATGGTCATGATGAATGTGAAAAGTTTTCTTCCTCTTTTTAAATAAATAGAGAAACACTACAAGGAGCAGGTGAGTAGATTATAGGATATACAGTAGGGATTTATGTCCATTTGTGGGAACAACAACCTTGAATCATAAACAGACCTCATTTTTTGACTGTCTGTTTCACAACTAGATTTTAGTATTATGCAATCCAGGAAGAGAATGGAATTACCCTCCAATGTGCTCAAGGATAGAAGATGGAAGAAGCCTATGAGATGAAAAGCAAAAAAACAGAACTAAACTCCAGTTTATCCCTGTCAGGGAAGAGAGTTGTAAGATGGGTGTCAACAGTCCCACCGCATCACAGCCCCCTTTCATTCAAGAAAGCATTTGCAGAACTTTCTCCTGATTTTGAAATAAAACAAATGATTGTGGGTAAGGGAGATATTAATGATGAAGTAGATTTATTAGTCCAGGAAATCAGGAAAGAACTTGGATATTTTATTTCCTTCTTCTTGTCTTTATTTGGTGAACTTTAAAACTAACAAAGAGCCCCATAATAATATTACATGATATTTATGATGTCAAATATACAAGTGAAAAAAAAAGGCAGGTAAATTCTTGAAAGAACCATATTTTTTTTCTGCCACAATGTAATGCACATAAACAAATATTCTAAAAGTTCTGGAAAGTGGTGAAATGAAAGTGGTGAGAATAATTATTGTAAAGGGACAAAGACCACAGATGTTGAATGAGGAAGAAAATCTAATGCCAATTAATATTGGCATTGGTAGGATCCTACTTTTTCCCCTAGCTTAATATGAAGGATTAAAAATATTTCTCTTTCTTTGGAGCATAAAACTGGTTAAGAGGTGTAAGAGACATTTTAATCATGACTTGTGCCTGAATTCAACACAGAGAATGTCTACAGGATTAGAAAATAATTTTTTAAGACTATAATGTGAATATACTGAATGAGGATCCTCATCCTGGCAAGACATGAGCTCTATGAAATTTTTCTTGCTTCATATAGTGGCTTAAGACAATGATGAAAATACAGATTTTTTTTTTATCCATACCATGGGCAGTGTAATAGGAGAATGTCATTAATATCTCCTAAGATTGCAGTAAACTGTACACCATATGAACTACCAAAAATTATTTTCATTCTTATTTTGATGACCAGTGGATTATAAAAAATAGGGATGTCACCTCAATTCCTGTATAAATTGCTTATTAATCTCTCAAAACAAATTTCTGTAATTTTTTTGGGGTCATCAGCAGGGTAGTAAAGTGTTGAATCATCGCTTTATTGAGTCCAGAGTACAACTATGACATAGACTGCAAGATGCTATCTCACCTATTTACAACTGCTTAGGAAATGAAATGCAGCTTTTAAGTGGGATTCTTTTCTGGCTTTCAGGGCCCTTACACTAAATAAATACTCAAAGCATCAGCTAAGTATAAAAACATAAATCAAGTTGACATCAATGAGACATGAAAACATAAATCAAACTGACATGACTTAAATTACAGTACATATACATGCAGCCTTAGACTGATTGTAATTCTGATTTTTTTTTTTTTTTCCTAAATAAAAGGAATTAAGGAGGCATGACGATATATAAAATTTCAGCAGGCAGGAGACTGGAAGGGGCATACAGAATATTTATCTATATCTATTTTCTCCTCACAGGTAATCTTTTTCTTTTGTTTTTTTTTTTTTTTTCTGTTGGCTCATGGCAGCTTCAAATCTTTGAATCACAGAATGGTTTGAGTTGGAAGGGCTTTTTAGATCTCAAATAGTCCAACCCCCCTGCAATGAGCAGGGACATCCTCAATCTGATCAAGTTGCTGAAAGTGCCATCCTACCTGGCCTTGAATATTTCCAGGGATGGGGCATCCACCACCTCTCTGCGTAACCTGTGCCAGTATTTCACCATCCTCACTGTGAAAAAAAAAAACCTACTTCCTTATATATAGTCTGCATCTGCCCTCCTTAAAAAAATAGTTTAACATTATTACCCCTTATCCTATCACAACAGGTCCTACTAAAAGCTTTGTCCCCATGCTTCTTATGAGCTCTTTATGGGTACGAAAGGCCACAATAAGGTCTCCCTGGAACCTTCCCATCTCCTGATGAGAAGGCTAACTAATCCCAACTTTCCCAGCCTTTCCTCATGGGAGAGTTTTTTCACCCCTCTGATTATTTTCGTGGCCTTCCTCTGGGCCTGCTGCAAGAGGTCTGTGTCTTCCCTGTGCTGAGGACTCTGGAGACAAATACTCCATTTAGGGTCTCACCAGTGGAGAGAAGAGGCCTCCTTTGTCTGAATGATAAATGCATTAATAGGTGCACAGATTTGGTAAATTTTTAAAAGAAAACCTGTCACTCACAGTTTATATCATAAGAATCCTTTTTAATTTCCTAGAGTTAGATTTAGTTGTACTTTGCCTCTCATTTAAAAAGTGAAAATTCTGTCAATCTCACTGAAGTTATATCTACCTCTTACAGTGGTTCTAGCTCAAGGAAAAATTCTCAAAAAATCCACTCCAGAAGAAAACCTCCACTCAATAAAAGCCCCTTGTGACAATTTCTGTTTGTTGGTGGCATAATTTTTATTTGATGATTCAACCTAAACAAGGCATTGTAAGGAAGAATTGGTAGTTCTAAAATTGCAGGGATACATAGGATCTTACTAATGCCTTATCATTGGAGTTTTAAAAGGTTTTCTCTTGTAGCGTATCGCTTTAATATTGGAAGACCTAGAGCTTAAAATGAGTTTTTAGACAGTCCAGTGGGTAAGTTCAAAGGTAAGAGTGCTCAGAAAGCTTGGGTTTCAGTGTCATCTCTGTCTCTCTTTAGAGGTAATTAATTTCTGCTCATTTCACAGTGTTGCTGCCCTGCTTAGTTATATTATAAAATCTCTGGTGTGAAGATAGTCTCTCAGTAGGCCTAATTTTCTTTGAAGTTATAAAATTATATGGCAAAATCAGGTTTTTGGCCAGGATATCAATGGTCCAATTCAAATGGATAGTGTGTGAGTACTAGTTAAAATGAGATTTTAGGAGAATCATGTGTGCACTGGGACTGTGGCCTCATTAATTTTGTATGTTCGCATAAAAGACATAATCATGCAGGTGTTCTTTTGCTGCAGCCTGTCTCTCGTAAAATTTTCAAATTCCACCAAGGGTTCATCCAGTTAATCGAGGAATGTTTTTGTTCTCAAACACATCTTTGAAAGTGGCATGGAAGAATGTTTTTGTCAGAATTTGCTTTATGAACAAGACTATGTATCTTGAAACAAGTTTATCTACAACAGAGGTGATTTTACTAGATTTACGACTACGTGTTCTATTATTCTTTCATTTAAATCAACATCTATTCCCCTTGAAACGCTTTGTTTTTAGGCAACCCTCTAAGCTGCAATATTTGTGCGAGGCAGATATTTCTGAGAACTAAGGGAAACTGACAGAACACATGTAAAATAGTATCTCAGATTGGTTTTTTATGACAAGGACTTCAGCCACTGTCTCAACTAAACAATGCCTTCCATTTTAAAAGCCAGAGTTGGGAGGAGAATATGTGCAGTAAGCAAGTTATATGACCTAGATAAAGGTGCACTGCAAGTGTATTTTGTGTTATTTTTGTAATGTAGAAATTAGAGTAGAGAAAAATAACAAAAACAATCAAAAAGAGCATCTGTCATGTACAAAATGTGAATTATTTTGTGTAGTAGATAATTCATGTACGTAATAAATGTGAGGCTTATCCTAATGCTGTGCCATCTGGAATCCAGCCATTTCTATCAGAATGTTTACTTCCACGTGCTTTTAGTTTTGCTTCACTTTGCACTCTCTTTGCTAAAAAAAATGAATCAAAATTACGCTCTCTAAACCTCAGAATGCTGAAAATCTGTCGTGTCTTGCAATATTTGATTGATGCCCAAATCTAGCCTGTAAACCTAGATTAAAGTGTCCTGGGCTTTGGTAGAATGTTTACAGGGGTATGGGTGTGTGATTGCTGAGAAAAAGTAGCAAGTACAATATTAAAAGATGCAGTTTATGCCGACTTCAGGTTGGTACTTATACGGAGTATCGTCCTGCACATGTCTTTGGAGATTTCTATAAGCTTTGAGTTTTCTGGCACAGAAATGCAGTTTAGCTGGTAACTGTCATTACAGTCTGTTCTTATTTCCTTGTAGAAATGAGTGCTCATATAAAACCCAAGGCCTTAATGGTGTGTTTTTGAAGTGGAAAGGGGGAGAATGTATCTTTAGCGATGAAAGTATCTTTACGCTAAGTTCAACTCTGTCAAATTCAGTTTACCACACTGCAGTTTTCCTGCACATTAATATGACACTGGATGTACAATAAATACAAATCAAATTTAAATGTATAACCTTGTGTGAAGAGGGATACGAATGTCTGAATACTGATTAAAAGGGTCTGCTGGAAGACTTCTGGTCCTTCTGAGAGTTAAAATCACAGAGTATTAGTGTTAATTCCTGCTACTGATATAAATTCTCTCTAGAATTTACAACAATGCATTGCTTGGCCTTCCTTCTTAACTTTTTTCTATTCTTCCTAAAACCTGCTCATTCCTTCTTGGAGAAGAATGCTGTTCGTGTGGTAAAAATATAGCTGGATCTCACATCCTAATAATGTGGAATTACCTGTATTACTTTTACTGGCCAGATAATTGTCAGGCAAACGTTTTTGTTTTCCAGAAATTTTCAAACCATGATCACTTTCAATATATGATTCCTCTGCATTTTATATCTAGCTTTGATTCTGTTGTCTAGTAACAAAAATAAAGAAGAAGAACAAAATAATTTTTACATGTGTTTTCAATTGAAATCAAGGTAATTATTCAGACTATAAGTCATCTGGATTGGTTCATCTGTGTTCTGCTTTTCTTTTTCGACATGTCATGTTCCAGACAAATGAACTTGTTCATTTACTTTGAGTTTAATTGGTTGGCAAATGAACAAAGGTCCAACTTCAGAACCCACCTTATAAGGGCTATAAAATTATTTCCATTTTTTTTCTTAAATTACAGAACATTACATTTTCGCTTCATACACTTAGTCTTTTCATTCACTTGCTCTCACCCCTTTTCCTTTGGACAAGATGCCTACCAGCAGCATGCCAATTCTTGTTTAACCCTTAATGTATTGCCTTTCATGTTGATAATTAGTGTGATTGAACTCTACTCTCTTCCATAGCTTCTTAGTAACTGCTTCCTGATTAGACTGGTGCTCCATCAATTCATAAAACTCAAGTGCTGAGTAAAAAGAGGTCACTTTTCCATTTTCTACCATTTCTTAATTTCTCCAATTTTCTCTACAAATAACATTATTATTTTCAGTCTCTGGTGGCACAGACTGGCTTTAGACAGTCCATTCAGCTGTGCATCACTTCCAGTTGTGGCCAGATCATCTCATGTGTGATTTTTCATCAATAATAGGCACTTCAAATTGTAATCCTTGCTTTTAAATTCAGTACAAGTCTCCATATAATTTTTCCACAACACTGTTATCAGTTTGGCTGTCTCTGAGTGAAGGGGCCTCAGCTGATTCCACAACATGCTCCATCTGCTCTCCTGGAGAAAGCAAATGGCTTCAAACTTGAAGCTCAGCTGCAGTCCAGCTATCATCTTCTCCTGCTTGTGGTGTCAATTCACAGGAAGGCCCTGGCAGATCCGTCAGTGCTTGCAGTGATCTCTGTTGCTACCCCATGAACACCAAAATCAATGTGCACCCTGGCCGTATTTCGTAAGCCATTAGAAGGTCAAGCACAAAACTAGCCACAATTTGATTTCTAGTGTTCCAATGAGCCATCTGAGTAATTAAGCTTTCTGTTGCCATCACTGATTTAGTACTGCCAAAATTCACTTAAACAGCCTCGGCACCAAGGGGTTTTCCTCACAGGAGTGACCAAATAGATGAGTACAATCCTACCAGAGTAGAACCCATAAGCCCGGAACACATAGCTGGGATAAATCCAGTCTTTGAATATTACTGAAGTTTTGTTACGGCTCTGTGATTTCTCCTGTTCTACACAAATATTAAAGAAAGATTGCAGTTCTATTCAGGATCATAGATGATATTGACTCTTGACTTGCTGCATCTGTCAAGCTTCCTTCTGTCAACATTAAAATAAAATTGTATTAAAATTATTATTCCACCACTTTGGGATTAATTACAATTATTGCAGTAGCATAAGGTTCAGCTCTGAACTGCTAAATGAATTATTTTGCTAACTCTTTGCTTAATTTCATCTATTTAGGTTGCAATCAAGTGATAATGCTTTACATTTCAACATTAATAATTTTCCATTAACTTACATCTTCAAGCTGTATTCTTACTGAAAAGGCTAATGGTTTGCCTTTTAATTTTTTTTTTTTTTAATTTTATTCTTCCAATATAAGGGCTGGAAGTAAACAAGTAAATGAAGTGGTGGTAAATGGAAAATGACCTAAAGGAGATGAACCTTTACAGAAAACATCACTAAGCTGTGAAATCCCTATATTTAGCCTCTCTTCTGTTATTGGCAAAGCAGCCAAAAGTCCAGCAACCTGTTTGACTAACAACTGGCTCTGCTCTGAACACCTCTCCTTCTTCCTTTCTGGTTCCCAGTCCCCCAAAGAACAGGTCCTAAAAGGCAGCATGTGATGCTGCAATCTTTACTTGGGTTTTGTGTAGAAGTTCGTTGTAAGTGAGGGCACTTGGTGGGGAGATAGACTTTCTTGGCTGAGGTTATGGCAAGGAAAAAGACATGGATGCGAGATTTGGCAGAAAATTGTATTGCTGCGCTGTATGCATATGCCATCTTAGGGATAGACTCAGCACCCTAATCTAACTCTTCCTAATTTTTTTTCCCTAAACTGTTATAGGTGCTTAGTGGCGTTCAGTATAGCTTTTTATTTCTGTGTGTTACAGGCTTTGGACACCTGTATTCAGTCACTGGTAGATTCACTGGTCTCAGTTAGAGGAAATACACACATGAATTTTCATTTATACAAGCCCATTCCATAGACATAGTTCTGGCCAATCTCTGCGACAGAATATGAGGTTCTCTGTCCCTTATACGTAAAAACATTAGTTCATTGCTCTTCTTTTCTATCTGTTGCTTTTGAAAATATGGTTATGAGAGAACAAAACCATCTAAAATTCTTTCAGTATAAGATTTTTTTTTGCTGGGATGCAAGTTTGGAGTATTTAAAAATGGTTTTTTTAGAGTCCAAGCTCTGCACAGATGAGTATGATTCATAAACAGTGCCTGACTTCACTTCAGAGGAGCTTGGGCACCTGAGAATGGTCTGAGCTCAGACTACACGGTTTGCCATGGTAAATATCTAGCTGTGTCTGCAAAACATCAGGCCATCACTGACCATCAGCAGTGGGGCTCTGAGGGGGTAAGACAAGTGCAGGAGCACTGGGGCTTGTGTTGCTCTTGTCTTCCTGCTTTTGTGTATCCCGTTACTGTAAAACCCAGAGGCCTCTAATAAATGTCTAAATGCTGTGCACATTTTTTTGGTGCTACCAAAATTATTGTACTAACAATTCTTGAACTTTAGCATTTTATTTATTTATTATTTTATAATTATAATATTATTTAAAATTTATTATTTGTGATAACATTAGTCATAATATTATTTATATTTTTTATTATTTTAGTATATTTTTATATAATTTATATTTTTCCTATAGTACTGCTGCTATTTTTTTAAGGCCCTTATGCATTGTTTTCCCCATTCTCAAATATACACACAGATTTCTACACATTCCTGTCCAGAGTAAGATCTTTCATTTTCTTCACAAAAATATTCAATAATGATAAAAATGCTCATAACACAAGCTAAGCAATTTTGCTCATAACTTTCTCTCAGAAAAGGAAGCTCCGTACATCAATAATATTAACTGCTGACTCATTTCATGTAGTCATCAACTAAATCATTGATTGGAAATGACTGCTTTGTGGCAGTGGTTTTAACAGTCATCTAAATAAAACAGCATTGCCCTGAGAGTTGTTAATAAAAACCATAATGTTTTAATGTGTAGTTTCATACAGTTATGCTCATCTTTCTGAGTAATGGACTTTTGAGCTAGACTTCTGCCCCTTAATATTTTCTTCTTTTCCAATTTCTGGACTTTTAACACTCAGTTTGGAAGTTCTGTATTATTTATGGGAAATAGGCAGTTGAATTTCTTGCCATTTGAGACTCTCATTTATTACTGATCTGTTTGTTGCATTGCTAAGCTGAATCTTGAAAACAAAATTATGCAGTAGAAAGCTAAAGGTTTTTAAGTGGTTTGGATCCAAATTACATTAATATAAGTAATTACAATGAAATTATAGGGTTTTCAATTCTTGCTGAAGCAAGGAAGGGGGTCTACCTTGGATTTCAGGAGTGTGGACATTGTCTTGTTCAGGACACAGGTTCAGACAGTCCCCTGAGAGACAGCTCTTGATAACAAAGGGGTCCAGAAAGGCTGGACGTTAAGAAGGACAGAACACAGGAACAAGCTGTCCCCATGTGTCCAAAGAAGTGCCACTGGGGAAGAAGACTGGCCTGGCTGAACAGGGAGCTTTCACATGAACTCAGGAAAAAAACCAGTTTTTGACCTTGTCCTGGTTCCAGCCAGGATAGGGTTAACTTTTGCAGCAGCTGGGAGAGGCAAGGCCAGGCCCCGGGGCTATTCTATACCCTCTCACACCTGTGCAGGGACGTCATGTCTTTTTTTGGGTTTGCCAGAACGTGCAGTTGGGTGGCGCTGGGTTCCACATGGTGAGCACACGCATGTGAATTGTTTGCCTGTCTCATACACTTTGGTTTTAGTGTTGTTGTCACTGTTCTTATTCCATTGCTGTGTCCAGTAAGCTGTTATCTCAACCTGTGATCTTCACCTTTTCTCGCCTCCAATTCTCCTCTCCATCCCACCACAGGGGGAGGGGAAGAGTGAGCCAGTGGCCTATGGTCTGGGGTGTTTTCAGAGGAGATACTAAATTGGGGAGTACCTTTCCTAAGCCATGACAGAACTTTGCAAGAAGGGCAGGCAACTCAGGAAGTGTGCAAGGATGTTCTTAGGTCATGGAAAGAGAGCTTAATCTGGCCACCAATATGAAAGATAATAAAAGGTGTTTTTATAAATAGACCAAGAAAAAAAGGAGGACCAACGGGAAAAAGAGAATGGTGATACGGTCTCCATCTTACTAGGAACATCTTCAGATTACCCAAAATGTACAGCTGAAATACAGACAGTCACAAATAGACCAGCAGAAAATCGGAGGTATTTTTTGCAAATACTGAACCCATTATTTCCACTTGTCATTTAGAGGGACCACTTGTATTCTTCTGGAGGTAAGAAATACTCCATCCTTTGTTGAATGCAGAGGAGAGCATGCAGAGGAGTCACCAAGGAAGAGGGAAAGGCTGAAGTACTTAATGTTTTCTTGGTGTCAATCTTCAACACTTGGAATGCTTCTCATGAGGGCAGCCAGTCCTCGTAGTTGGTAGAGAGGGGCTGGAAGCAGACTAGACCCCCTGTAATCCAGGGGGAGGTAGATAGTGACCTGCTGGGCCATTTAGACACTGAAAAGTCTGTGGGAGTGAATGGGATTCGTCCAAAGGTAGATGGCAGCAGGGCTCACTAGATTTAGACCCTCCATAATTTGCCATCAGTCCTGGCTCACTGGGGAGGCCCCAGGTGACTGGGGGTTGGCCAGTGTAGCATCCATCCACAGAATGGTCAGAAGAGGATCCAGGGAACTAGAGGCCTGACCTCAGGGCCCAGGAAGGCCATGGAAAAATCATCTTGAGTGTGATCACACAGCACGTATGGGACAACCAAGGGATCAGGCTTGTTTTTTTCCTGATCTTCTGTAAGTCATTTGGAATAAACAAAAAATTCTATTTTAGGATTATAGGAATCCGGGAACTATTCTGTTTTTTTTTATTTTGAGATAAAAAGGCTGTGTGGAGGAGCTGAGTGGAATTTTACATGGCCAAACTCTTTAGTAGAAAGTGCACATATGTGTAGTTGGAGTAAAGATTTGATTGCTTTGTGTAAGTTTTCTTTCTCCTCAACATATTATGTGCAACATGATCTTAAAACATGGTTGCATGAGAGATAAAATAAATTTTTTGAGTTGTTGCAAGGAATTTGAATCCTTCAGCGAATATGTTATAATATGCTACTATTTTCATTTGAACCTAATACTTCTGGTGTCTGTAGTGTATGTGTGATTTTGCTGTGACAGCAAGCAGAAGCAGTACTCAGAACAAACTGAAATGCTTGCTCTACTCTCTGCACTCTCTCCCTCTATTTTATCTCTTTTCTTTCTCCTCCTCTCCTTTATAAGTAGCCAAAATTCACTAGAAGCAGAATAGGCTGGAAGAAACCATGAAAAGTGAAGCAATTGCAGCTGCGGTGTTGAGGAAAGGGGTGCTGGACAGCATCTGGCCCTTCAGTTCCCTCACTTCAGCAGGAAGGAATCTCTAAGGATTCTGCAGCGGTTTTGGGTTTTGGGGTTTTATTCCCCCTCTGTATGTATATCTTATTCCCTAGGCCCAAAGACTAATCATTAGGTATTTGAAAAGTGTGGACAGCCTGGAAAATGAAGACATAGGAATTAAATTATAAACAGTATTTCTACACCAGCAGTATCAAGTAACTTTCTGACTACTATGCGGTGTAGACTGCATGGAAAGTAAAAAAAAAAAGCACCTTTATTTCCAGAAGAATATGGACAGAGAGATTTTCAATGATACTGGAACCTCTGTATTTAGGTGACTTCAGACAATTCACAGAGACTGACCTTTAGTCAGTGTATATTTTATTGTAAAGTCTAATTAAGCAGAATAAAGTCTTGACTGCCTTAATGGTTAAACTGACTGATACCTGCAGTAGCTCTGTCTCAAACCTGCCTTCCACTCTGCACTTTTGTAGGATAAAAGTACTTTACTTTTGTAAGCTGGCCCTGTCTATTTTTTTCTACTGGTATTTGAAAGACCAGTGGCAAGTGCTCATGTCCAGATGTTTGTTCGATCATCTTAATGTAATCAGAGACTGTTTTGATGAATTTGGTAAAAGACATAAGGTGTGTTCAGGATTTCAAGACCATGTTAACCATCCAACATTTATTAATGTTGTATCTAGAAGATGTTTCTCATGGGGAGTGTTATGTCTATCACAAGCCCAAGATTGTCCAAGACAGTATTTCTTACCTCCAGAAGAATACAAGTGATCCCTCTAAATGACAAGTGGAGATAATGGGCTCAGTATTTACAAAAAATACCCCTGATTTTCTGCTGGACTATTTGTGACTGTCTGTATTTCAACTGTACATTTTGGGTAATCTGAAGATGTTCCTAGTAAGATGGAGACAGTATCACCATTCTCTTTCCCTGAAAGCCTTGATATGAAATAATCCTCTCTTTTAACTTGGATATATGGGTTCATTGAGTGGACAGAAATAAGGAAGGAAGAAAAAGTTACCATAACAGCAGCAAATTTAAAATTTTATATGTGAATGAATTTCTCAGAATTAATAACATGAAATATATTAGTATTGTTTTGTTATCCTTACTGTTAGGAAAAGACCAGTAATCATTGAAGGTGAGATTGTCTAGTTTCCTCAGTAATAAGTACTATATATTAGAGCTTAGATTTGGCATTCCCCTGATAATTTTTGCTCGCAGCAGTTGTACTGAGTATAGGATAAAGTGCCTTTTACACTTTTTTTTGAACCTTACATTTACTGAAACCCCAGAAAATCCTATGTGGTATTCTCATGCTCCTTCAAACAGGTATTTCACAGTTCTGTGTTAAGTCAATTAGGAAAATATTTGGAATTGTTCTCAGGCACACATCTCTGTGAATCAGTTCATATCATTTCCAGCTGATCCTGGGCAAGGCCTTTCTGGCCCAAATGTGATAAAGAATGAAATAATATTCCTTTAAATGGAAAGAAAACTTTATGAAGGCAAATTTTCACCTTAAACGGTGAACAAATTAAGTCAAAATAACGATGTTATTTATGGTTTAATTAACAAGTACGCAAAATGTGCTAATAAATTAAAATAATTGTTCTTGGTATTGACATATACAGAACAGTTAGTAACTTGTTCCCTTTTTTCCTGTAAGAATCACATTAAAAAATCATATAGCTTTTGATAATTAATTTGCTGAGTGCTAAAATGTGCTTTCAAATGTTAAATTTATAAAATTCATATACATTTTATATAGATTTTGTATCAGTTAAGAACATTAGCAGCGTAATAGAATACCATTGGATGTAATGCGATAAGCAGAAAACTTTTCTGGTGTTAAAAACTCATTAGAGTGAAGAAGTGGCTTCTTTAATTGGCCTGTTAAGTTAGATACATAATGAGACTGAGCATGGTCCAGAAACCTGAGTGGTATAAGGAACTGTTTGATTGAATATTATTGGGGATCTGCAAGTCATTCATACCCACATCTTTAGATTATTGTACTTTATGTTTTAAGTTTTCTGGTTTTCAAATAATTCAAAGGAAGTAATGATTATGTTTGGGAGAATATACTGATGTTTTCTGAAAAATCTGGATAAGCATGTTACGCATCAGTCTGCTCTGGACTTTATTTTTTTGCCTCTTTTCTTACCCTCTTGAATTCATCTACATACTAAAAAGAAAAAAAAATTAATTTTCAGGTATATCAGTTCAGTATCTAGTCACAAAAATGGGTGTGTAAGAAAAGGAATTGGGAATGAGTGACAGAAGCAGGAGGTGCTGCACTACTTCTGCCATGTGCTGGTTTAAAAAGCTCATGAGTCTATGGCCTGAGCTGCAAGACTGCAGTTCAAGATGGAATTTATTCAGTGGTGGTTTCGACAGCACATATTAAAACATTTTTATGAAGAAAATTGCAACTTTCCATTAGGAAGTAATTTAAGCAATCTTTCTTTTTAGTATAAAATGGTAATGATTTGTTTTAAAAAATTTGATTTTGATCAAAAATACGCAGTCTCTGGAGATAATATACTTATTGTAGTCTTGTCATGTATGAAGACATTTAATGAGATAAACAGCATTCCCTAATTTTGATGATACACTGGGGGTAACATTGTACGTGTATCTCAATGAAATTATGATTTTATACTTCAACCAGGAGAGGAAGAAACTGTCTTCCAAAATTACATCCAAGGACAGCTGCTTAGTAATTTGGAAAGGCTTGTGGCTGTAATGTTACTCCAAAGTTTGGGGTTCTTCATGTAGGGGAGTGGTGAACATGAGAATTCTCTGAAGCTTCTTCCCTTTCAAATAGAAAACCTGTGACTTTCCTGCTATGGAGAGACAAGACTCCTGATGGCTTTTAGGTGCTTGTTGAAGTTAAGTAATGATCCTAACGCTCTGCAGATAAATGCAAGTTGAATGCTGTGATAGTATCCTGAAATACCCTCTGGAAACTTGCTCTGTGCTTGAGTTCTTGCTCTATTCCAGTGCAGACAGAGCTACGTAGGGATGATGATGTTACATGGGCTGGTTTTGTGCCTAAGAAAGCCCTTTAATTTATATATGTGGGTAAGAAAAAAATACTCTTCAGGAAATTTTGGAGACAATTTTGTGGTTGGTTTAGGATGCTCTCTGAAGGCCAAGTGAAAAAGTGTAGAATAAGTTGTGAGAATTTGTGTGTCTCTGACTAAACGGCATTTTATTTATGGCTCTCACATAGTCAAAATGTGCTTTTGTATGCACAAACCCTCTTTATTATTTAGTTTGAAGCTCCTGATAGTAAACAAAATGGTAGACCTGGCTATTAGGCTAGATGACTGAAAGTAAGTGCTTTGCGAAAGTCAATATTCAACCCACCAGAGGGGTACATGAAAACAAATACTATTTCCTTGGGGGTCTCAATTTTCCAAATAAGAGATTTCTTTCAGAAGTGTAAAGCAACTACCAAAACTGAATGCAATTTGTCAGGGTAAACATATAACTACTTTAAAAACTGTAAAATTATTACATGAGCATTTGTAATCTCTTCTGATTTTATTCACAGAATAAATTGGATTTTTTTCTCAAGGTAAATAATCTATTAAAATACTCTAAATCATTAACTGAGGAAAAATACCTAGTCTTGATATATTATTTAGTACTGTAATAAAGAAGGCATTTCTCCAATGATTAATTTAGTCTATGCATTAGATTATCTAAAGGATGATTTTACAGTTGTTCATTAAAACCTATTAAATGAATACTGATCATGGTTTAATATCTTAATTGTCCTTCTTGAATTTAGACTGTGGGACAAACCTGTTCATTTTATATATATAAAAACATGTCCCAGTTTTCCAAGACATTACTTGCATTCTCAAGGAATTGTAAAAGTTGCTTTAAAAATCAGTGATTATAGTCCTTTTTATGGAAAGGAAGAAGTCAGGATTGACCAGTGCGATGTGTGTTTCTGCTAGATAATGTCGCACCCTCAGCTTTAGTTTTAGTGCTTCTGTAATCTCCCATTTAGCCCTTACAACAAGGCAAACTTTACCTTGCCTCAGAACTCTTCTTTTTTCTCACCCTTTCTCACCTCTTGTAACCAATGGAAAATTGACCATTAGATTTCAGAATACGTGGAACACCTGGGACAGCACGACTGGATAACATGCCAGGATACTACAGTTACAATGGATCACATTACTTCTGCGTTATTGTATTTGTGTGTTAGTGGAAAAGTGTGTGAAATAATGTGCTTAAGACTTCTGTGTCTTTTACACATGAGACCCCTTATTGCTTTGCCCACAACTCGGTGGATCAGATCCCAGCTCTAAGGATCAGGCCCTGAATGATAGACTTGTACACAACGCATGTATAAAATCAAAACTTTGCTTAGAGCTGAGAAAAAACCTAAAGATACGATATCTGGAAAACACTGATATTTTGTGTTATTTGAATTGTGGTATTGATATTTACTGATGCATATATTCTACAAGACAGGCAGAAAAAATTGTTTATTATTACTGAGGTGGAGAGCTTTTCTCCTTTCATTTTCCCCTTTCATTTTCCCCTTTCATTTATTCACTATTTTTTGCTTTTTGTCCAGTGCTGAAATGAACTGGTATATTATCTTCTCTGTATTATGACTGATTCTTGCTCTTGATCTAGTCCCTGGTTTTTCAATTTTGAAGAGGCCTTAAGAATAAAATCTGCTTCCTTACTTGTTAGTGTTACCTTGGGTTTGGCAGAGAGGTCAAATTAATTATATAAATTATAATTAATTATAAATTTTAATATAAATAATATATTTGTATAAATACTGTATAGCTAGAAAATGTCTCCTAACCATGTATTAAGTACCCCTTGCGGGTACCTTTAGGCAGATGTTATTTTAGGTATGTCCTCTGGCTAAAATTTATATTTTAAAAATCATGTATTAAAATGAACTAACCAAGAAAATATGGTCTGGATTCCTCATTGGAATTACACTGTCCAGCAGAGTTGTCAGGACTGGATTCTCTGGGGTGGACATCTGGCAAGGGAACTTTTACAAAAGGTAAAAGAAGATAGAAGTTAGCAAATTGCAGAGGATTTTCCACATCCTGTAAAAGGCAGGATGATGTGTCTCTTGTACACCTCTATGCACCTCTGTTCCAGATTCGTTGCTTCACCTGACATTAAAGTTCGTAAATTTTTTGGGACCTGGGATGTTCATATTTAGTGATAATGCAATGTGTTGCCCAGTGTGGTATAACGCTATTAATTTTCTATATATTTGGTATGCAGTGGTTTAATCTGTATTGACTCGTGATTATTTGGATATATAAATGCTTAAAGATTATTTCATTTGGAGCCATTTGAGACAAAATTTTAGTATTAATGTTGCCACAGCTTCAGAATTGTCACAAACCTGTTTCAGAAAACTTCACAGCAAAGTAAAAAGAAAAAAAAATCTAGTTTTTAGTATTTGTAATATTGATAATTCAATATTCAAAGTCTGGCGGAAGATGATATTCCTCAGGAGTTGGTGGCAACCAATGCTGTTAAACATCTTTGTCAGAGCTGTGGACAGAGGAACTGAGGGCACTCTTAGAAAGTTTGCAGGTGACATCCAGTTGAATTTTGCGGGTGACATGTTGGAGGGAAAGGATGGCATCCAGAGGGACCATGACGGGCTGTTCATGGAGGGGTGGGTCCATATGAAGAACATGAAGTACAGACTGGGTGGAGAATGAATTGAATGGACTTGTGGGTGTTTGGTAATTGAGAGGCTGGACATAGACCTGCAGTGTGTGCTCACGCGCCAGAAAGCTAAACATGTCCTGGGCTGCATCCAGAGCAGTGTGGCCAGCAGGAGAGGGGATTCTGCACCTCTGCTCTGCTGGGACCTCACCTGCACTGCTGCGTCCCCGGTGTAGGGAAGACACCATCCTGCTGGGGTGACTCCAGAGGAAGGTCATGAAGATGAGCAGGACTGGAGCACCTCTCCAGGTGGAGAGTTGGAACAGAGGTTGAGTAAGTTAGGGGTTTCAGCCTGGAGAAGTCCGTGGGGAAATCTCACAGCCCTTCAGTACCTGACAGGGGCCTAGAAGAGAGCTGAAGAGGGCTCTTATACAAGGGCACATAGAGATAGGACAAGGAAGAATGACTTTAATCAGAAAGAGCATAGGTTTAAATTAAATATAAGAAATGAATACTTTACTGTGATAGTGGTGAGACCTTGGAACAAGTTAACCAGAGAAGTTGTGGATATCCCATCCCTGGAGGTGTTTGAGACCAGGCTCGTGTGGCTTTGATCAACCTGATTTCAAGATGATCAAAGCCCCATCCAGGTGTCCCTGCCCATGGGAGATGATGGACCAGATGGCTGGATAGAAGTCCCTTCCAACCCAAGCCATTCTATGATTCTATGACATTTGAGATTGTGACATCTACCTGTGCCAAGACTCAGCGACTACTTATTGGAATACGACCAGTTACTTTCAGAGTCCAAATGCCTCAAATAATCTGGATTAGGTCTTCACTTGAGAGATAACAGGTTTGATTTTACAGGATTTTGAAAGGTATAGTTCTCCTTGAAGTCAGTGAGCGTTGTTTGTCTGCATCTCAGAATAATTTGTCAACCTAATCACAGTGTCTCAACCCACTGAAATGTGATCCATGATTTACTTTGATTTTACAATAATTTCTTCTTGAATGGCAGGATTTTTTTCTTATTTTCAAAATAATTTGTAAAAATAAAATGTCCCAACTTTTGGACAAATACGTGATTAGAGATTCCATTCATTGCATTCCACATTTCTTTTGCAGTCTCTAAAGGGTGATCTGTAGTATAGTCACAGAATTCAGCCTTGTAGCAGAGAAAATTGTCTTGCATTGAATGAGGTGCAGCTGTTCTAGGAGTTTTGGCATACATATCCTTTCTTAAGATGTGTTTTCTAAATGATTACATTTAATATATGATATATGAACAGTATATGAATAAAAAATATGAATACACTTTTGAGTCTCTAATATAGTAAACTCTGTAACAATTGATTCTTTTTCAGTAAAACAGTTCATTCAGAAAAATCAGCATTTCTTTTGTCTTTAAAAAAATCCCAACAAGACACTATTGTAAATTGTGTTATTGTATTGTTTTTTTGAGAAATGCGTAGTGACTCCAGAATACATATGTAGTCTCTCGCAGGGACAGACTTTAAAAAGGTGGAAGAGGACCATTGTTAACTCGTGGGTGTGTCAAACAGCCAATTGAATGCATCAGCTATCAAAGATGTCAGACCAAGCAAAACCAGAGTGATTGTGGCGGCTACAAGGCCACTTCAGGAATATGGTTTGAGATATAGATGGTTATGAAGACTGCTGACTAGCGATAGGATAGTGTTTCATTTGAAGTCAGAGAAATAATATGTGATAGAAAATAAAGCCCTTTCACTGCTTCATGATGCGGGAAGTTGCATCATTCTACTGCTACTCTTCTGTTTAGAAGAAATGATGGTTTGGGTAAAATTTTGGATTCATATGTATAAATGTGAGCTCTTTTGATGGCAGGGGAATGAGACACTTGTCTGAACAGATGGAAAGAATATAATGGGAAAAAAGGATCCTCTGGGAAGGCATGACAACAATTAAGTGCTGTGTGATGAACTGGGAATTTCTTGATTTTGGTGTAGTTATTAATATGTTTTGATTGATGTAGCTGTATCTTAATCAAATCTCACAAAATTCTTAAAGGCTAGCATAAAAATAAGAGAGCGTGGTCTCTGCGGTTTAACTAAGAAGTTGAATTAGGCTTGTAACTACAGGGCAAACTTGGGTAGAAACATGAGCTACTCCGATTTTTCAAGTATTTGTAGCCCTTTGATGGCTTGGTGAACTACTTGTTTGTGACTGTTCTGTACAGCTTTTCTGCTGTAGGGCTTTGCTTCTCCTCAAAACTTTACTTTTTTTATTACAGAAGTATGTGCTAAAAGGTGCAGTAGGTGCTGTACAATTGAACAGAAAGAGTCAGATACTGCTTTGTGTTGGGGAAAAAAAAGGCTGCTTGAAGGCAGAGGTAGAAAGGTGTTCAGAAAACTAAAATTACTCCTGTAAGTGCTCTTTTTCCGGTGAGATGAATAAAAATTAAGTGGCTTCAGAGATTGTCCTTCCCCTCCGGCTTTCCCTCCTGCTTGTCTCTCAAGTACTCCAAGCTGAGATGCTGGCACAGCAGCTGTTGAAGCTTGTCATATCAATAATAAAGCCATTTCTGCCCTGCAGTATGGAAAAGGGTGCAGGAGAGACACATATTTTCGCTTAATTTGAGGGTGAGGAGGGGTTGTGCAGGAGTGGCTGCTCTTTTTTCTCTTTGCTCCTCTTTGTGAATCAGGGAGTGTTGGTTGGTCTAAGTGACACTTGGTGTTGCATTGCAAATAAGCTCATGAACCTGAGTTTGTTCGCTCCTTTGGCCAGAAAATGGGTCTTTTTGTGGTTAACTTCTAATGCTTATGCATGTATCAATGCTCTTAGAATGTGTTTTTATCTAAATTTCAACCCCAATGTTTCTCTTATTTTCATTCAAGATATGTGTTACCTCACATACATAAGGTTACATGTAAGATAAAGTAAAAGATCCACTCTCCCATCCAATTTCTTTATATTTTTTTAGGCCAACTTAATTCTTTGGGATGAAGTGCTTTGAGATGTGACTAAAATAACAAAATGAAGAAATATAACTCTTTGAGTCAAATGTTTACGTTAGTCCAGTGGCAGCTGAACAGCTTGTAAATAACCAGAAAACTGCTCGTTTGATAGGTGAGATAGTGGGTTATGCTTTTAAACAAGTGTGGCTGCAAGTCTACACTGTCCCCAGACTGTATTTCACAGTTTAAACTAGCGTGCTGTCCTCTGCACAAGTTAGCTGCTGAACTGAAGCCTCTGGGCATGGACGTGTGTTCCCCTGTGCCAGTGTGGCTTCAGGCAAGCAATGAACTGGTGAGGAAGACAGCTGAGAACAGTGCATTTTGGTACCAGAATTTGCTATTAGCCCCCCAAATGCTGTTCTAAATTATTTTGCTGTAATATGATCCTCTTCTAACAGTAAGAAACTTCCCTTGGGTTGCTGTAAGTCTTCCTGGGTCCTGTGAAGAGCTGCCCTCCCTCACCAAGGAATGAGTCTGAGAATGTCTTCTCTTGCTGCTGTGACGGACCCCGGGTGTATATAGGTGCATACAGAACACAGACTGCTGTGGTGTGCAGTGGGCTTTTCTCACAAACTTGCTAAAAGTCTGATCTGTAGGAAAGGGTTCATTTCACAGAAAAGCTCTTTCTGTGTACAGCCTTAGATCTAAAAGGTATAGTAAAGAAGAGGTACCCATGAAGGTGATAAGCTGTGCTGCAAATACAGTATTAATGGCACACAGGAATTAAGTTAGACAGCGAGAATGATTGGCAGACAGCAAGACTAAAAAGATCTTTTTTTAGCTGTTCCAGCTAAAGCCTTTGTGCAGTCCCTGAGAAAATATTCAGTAAACCCACCAAGAGATGGATCTGATAATCATGTTTGATATTTGCGTAGGTTCTGTGGCTACGGTACTTTGTTCAACAAAAAATGTGACTTTACATAGTTGGTCTTTATCAATCCATTCAAAATCACTGCTGGAATTGCAATGGATAAGAACAAAAGGGTGCTGTCATTCCAAGATGAAGATGTAGATGTGATAGATTTAAAAAGTTGTGATTGAGCTTTTCATGCAGTTTTGCTGTACTTTCAAGTTTATAGTTAGGTAGACTTTCATAAATAACTGTATCATCAACAACATCCTTGTTTTCCTTCATTTGTGCCTTTCCACTGAATGGTCTAGGCTACATTTGATCCTCTATATTGATAAGTATATAACTATTTTGGGGTTATGGATATCTTTGCATGTTGCTGGTATATATATGCTCATCCACTCCTTTTAGGAGGGGTTTAACATACAGCTTGTTAAGCCAGTGAACTGAATGAGTCAAATATCATGTCAAAGGAGCTCTTGACCAGTAATGCCAGAAAAATATATTGGATGTCAGTACTGTAACCATGTTTATGCATGCCAAAAAGTATTTGGAATGAAAATATGCAAAACTAAAGGCTTCATTCAAAAATTCCAGGAAGACAGAGAAACCATTTTGCCTTCAGTGCATATCACTAGATAGACGTAGATTTAGAAGTCATTGGTATCCTCGACCAGTTAGGAGACCAAGGTAGAGAACTTTCTACATACGTAGATATGGGATAATGCTTGTGCTGGGTCGACTTTGCCTGGTACAATGTCTCCCTTTTATCAGTCATCTGGGACTTCAACTGGCTGCCATGACTTTTCAAATATCATGGACAGTGTCTTGGCCACTACACCAGCCAGTTCCCTCAGGACTTTGGGATGCATCTCATCAGGTCTTATAAACCTATGTGTTTCTATGATTGTCTTTCGGGGCTGCAAGCAGACATTGCTAGCTCATGTCCAATTCTTCAACCTCTAGTATCTCCATATAGGGTTGTTCTCAGGATGTTCACCCTGCAGTCTGTATTGAACCTGGGGATTGACCTAACCAAGGTGCAGGATCTTGCAATTTTTCTTGTTGAACAACTTGAGGTCTGCAGAGAGCCACTCATCAAGTCTATGAAGATCCATCTGGGACTGTGGGATGTCCACCTGGGACATCCTTTCCCCCTGGAAAATCAGCTGCCCTCCTCTGCCAGTTTGTTGAGGGTGCACTCCATCCAAATGTCTATGTTGTTGATGAAGCCATTAGATAGATTTGGTCCCATTGTGAGACTGGAGGGTCATCACTTGCTGCTGGTTTCCACCTGGACATTGAGCCATGGACTCTAGCTCTTTGAACACAGCCATCTGGCCAATCCTTTATCCATCCCTAGCAGTCCATCTGCCAATCTCGTGTGTCACTTATTTAGAAGAGAAGACTGTACAAAAGTCCTTATAGAAGTCAAGGTGGGTGGCATCCATAGCTCTTCTCTTGTTTCCTGAGTCAATCAATTCTTTGCACTGAGTCGGTCAGGCATGGTTTACCATCGATGAAACCACGTTGGCTGTTTCTAAGAGGGTAATGCAGCCTTCTGGAAGAAGTAAGTCTCAGACAAAAGGAGAGTACGCAGTTGTCAGCGCTGTCTCACCCTTGTGGGTGCTTTAAGTTCCTTTGCACAGTCATGACCTGACTGTGTAGCAGTTCTCACCCTTACTGCAGTACAGCTGGCTTGAGAGACAATGCTATCCAGGCACCTTTTGAACTTTTGTGTCTTACAGTTTCTTGGAAAATGTGAAAGAACAAAAACTTTGATTTTACCAAGTACCATGTGAACAATACATATTTACTTTCCTAAAACTTGATGCACAGAAGTTAAGAGAACATCTTCTATCTGAGCAAATGAGTGCTGGATCTCAGTAGGGTAAATATATCTCTGAACACTTCAGGAATAGAAGACTGAGGAGTGCGAGGGTGGGTGAAAGCAAAAGGCTTGGGAAAAGAGAGGTGACCTAAATGACTCTAAATGTAAGAGTGGGTTTGTGTGTGTAATTTAGGCATAACTAGTAATGGTCTTAACAAATATCCAGTAAGTCCTGAGCTCTATCAGTACTGGGTCCTCTGCTAAGTGGTAAGAGTGACTTGCAAGTGAACTTGGTCATAGGTGCTCTGTTCACCAGCACGGATCATCCACCTGTTCTTTGAATAAAGCTGCTGAAGAGGATTCTCCTACTGAAATGCTTTATGCTAAATATTAATTTCCTACTTTTTTTGTTAGCGAAGTAAGTTTGTTTATTACACTAATATGATTGTGGATTCTTTAGTAATGTACAATGCAACTGAGTGCATAATTTCCTGTAAAAAACAAAGATGGGATATTAATTTTGCACTGGCACTAGGCAAAAATACTGAAACAATCGGTAGTAGTGTTTGAACTTAGAGATTAAATGCACTAGTTTGGAAAGACTGTGGAAGAAGAGGTAATAATTATATGCCTAGGAAATGCCTGTCCATGTTTAAGAGACCCTGGGGAACTTATGAGAAAGTCGGTGGATGACAGATGTATATAGCCCAAAAAATCCTTGCCATGATACAACCTGGAGAACACTGTTGCCTTTTAGGTAGTTGTAGCTCAAGATGAGGCCAATGAATGTGAGGAGAAAGCCATGGAAGAGCCCTTTCCAGCATAGCTGCTGTTATACTGAAACAACGAACTGCAGCAGCAGAAGAGGGCAGGGTTAGTAAAGACCCCCAAGTACTGTAGAGTCTGAAAAGCATGGAAGCTATTATGGTCTGGTAAACTCACATTGCACTGAAACTCCTTAAACATATAGTGACACCCAAACCAATGCCATTGGACAATCTTAATGTTGTCTTGATGATTGGAGGATTTTAAGGATGCCCCTAGAAAATCTATGAAGGGATACAGGACATGTGACCTTCAAGTGTGACTCTTTTAGCTCATAACCAAGGCCTACCTGCCTTCCTCCTCCAGGTCAATTTATGGCACCTGGGGAGTAAGCTTGTGATTATAAATCATAACTGTAAATTTATATTACACTGCAATATTAAGTTATTACATTTTGGGACAGCGATGATACTCATTTCATATCCTTTTAAACACTGTATCTCTAGTTTGATCTCACTCTAATATGACTTTCATTTTCATTCTCTTAGGTTATCTCGTTCTTGATAAATAATATACTGAGTATAAAAATACAACTTCTGTGGTAAGAAACTGTCTTTTAGTAATGGAAGTGTATAAGGTACACACAGACCTTGTTGCAATACTTAAAAATGCTTTTATTCTTGTTTTGATCTCTTTGTTTTTTGCTGTAACTTTTAATTAATCTTGTTGTTACCTCTTTTGACCTGTATACTTCTAAAACTGCTTTGGGGGTGGGCAGAAAAGCCATACATCAAGGATGGCTTGGCAGTAAAAAGATGGCTTTTATAAACTGGTAATTGGGAATCAATGCGCTTTAAGCTGTGGGCAGAAAATGTAATAAACAATCTAGTCTGGAGGGACAAAGGATTATTTGTTAATAGTATAAAAAGGTCAGTGCTACAGTAATTAAATTAAACCTGCGAGGCATTCCAAGCCATACTTCTGAATTGTAATATATCAGAAAGAAAGAAAGAAGGTGCTTGACAACTATTTTCTGTTGAATCTACCATGGGTCGTGTCCTATATAAATTAACATGCTTAAGTAGCTTTCTGCTTTAACACTTGATTTTAAGCCTGCAATAATTGATATTATATTATACAATGTTGTAAAGGCTCAACAGCTCAGAAATGAAGAGTATGTGGCTCTGCACAGAGCCAGATTCAGGGCAGCCCATGTTTCTGTAGCACACACTGCATCTACCTGTGCCTGTGAAGTATTTCACCCGAAGCTTGATCTTTTGCACACCAAGCAGCAAGTGAGGATCATCCTTTCGGTAGAACCGGTGAGCGTCAACAGTTGCACCCAGTAGATTTTCTGGATCATTTCTGCTGGAATTAAACTCTGTGTGTTGTGTTGTTAAAACCAGAAAATTCAATGCGAAACACTACTTAAGCACTTGAAACTACTGTGTTCCTTGGATTTTGTGTTAACTACTGATCTACATGTAACTTAATGAACTGCAGCAGGGATTGTTATGAGTGCATGATTTTTTCTTTTTTTGTCCATTTAATGTAAAGTTTCAGATTTCTGCGGCTTATCTGTAGTGGTATTTAACTGTATATCTTCTGGTTTTTTGAATCTTAAAAGAGCACCTCAGAAAACAGGTATAATTAACCTTGGGATAAGGACTGTGTGAGAATATTAATTTACTTTTAATTAGTAATATTTTCTTAGTTAACTTCATTACTGCTGACGATTACTTTTTAGTAATTAAGGCTTTAATCATAAAAATAAAATTGGGATGCATTATTTGGCCAGCTGGCCCCAAAAGATGGAAGATTACTGAGGCATGCACACAAATATCTTACGTTATATGTGTTGGAGTTTTTTTCTGATGACAGTAGGACAACTCAGTTCTTGGCTGTATCATGGCTAGGTATGTTCTCTAGATTACTCCATGTTTCTGACAATTTCCTTGATCCAACATCTGCGAAATAACATCAGTTGCTGTTTTTTTTTCCTAGCACACCTGGATTGATTGGTAGGGGGAATAGTCTGAGAATAAGTCACATTCAGGCTTTGTGAATTTTCCGAGACTTAGCAGTGAAAGGTCCTCTCAAGTTCCATACTAAAGAGCCATCATAGGTGATTTGTTTTGGTTTTCTTTATGAACAATAGGAGTAAAAAAATTGCCTCACTTTTTATTAAGGATCAATGGATAGAGGACAGTGTGAGGAAAAAGTGCTGTGTAAAAAGCAGGTAGTTCAGCTATCAAACCTGAGCTCTAATTTGTTTAGTTTGTTTAATTTCCATCAAGCAAATGAGATCTCAATTGGTTGCATATCATCTGTGTATTTTGCAGTATGTTTTTGCACAAAATTCAGAAGTTTCCGGGGCGTGTATTTTAAAGGGGGAGGCTAAAATCAAAGTGACTGGCCATTATAATAAGTGAAATTTTGGGAGCTTTGGGATAAGTAGCCAGTCTGCTCAGCATGAACTGTCTGTAACTAAGGAGTAAAGAAATCCTGAGGATGTTGTATATGAGCTGATTATAAGAATACAGGTCAGGGACAGATTCATAATTGTGGAGAAATCTCTCTGAAAACAGATAATGGACTTTGAATTCCTGAAAGCAGACAGGCCTTCTGCTGGGTAAGGTTTTTTAAAATTTTTTTTCTATTTCTCTTATTGTGTTTATTTGATATGCCTCGTATGATAAAGCCTCAGTATATTTCTCTGATAAAAGATCTGTCCATATTCAAATCCATAGGCTTCTGAGGGGCAGGATTGAAGTGTAAGGAGAATAATAACTGAAAATACATTAAAATCTTTTCACTTATTAGTTAAGTAGGGTTTAAGCCCATGAACACAAAGAGAAATGTGTAAGTTCAGGAAATCAGAAATGTTCCACTTTAAAGCTTTTCCTTTTTTCTTGATTCATAATAATACATTAGTTCCTGGATGTCAAAGCACCATGTAAATATTGTAATCAAACGGGTTCAGTGCTTATTTCAACTTCTGTTAATTTCCATTTTTCTTTTTATAAGGGAAATGTTTTTAGATACAGGCTTTCACTGCCTCTTCTGTCAGTCCTTGTTGGTGGAAAATCATGAAAATTATGGGATGGCATGTTTTCCATTGTTCATAACACTGTGTGAGAACAGTAGGCATGACAGAATTGCGTGATGATAATATTTCTGATTCAGTACATAGCATAGTTAAAAGTGACAGAAGACCAAAAGATAATTAAGGTGGTGAATCTTACATACACGGCAGTTAGAGATGCTGAAATTGAGGATGCAAAGAAATGTGCCCAGTTTAACGCGTGAGGTACCTGGCCTATAAATTGCAATTGATTAGTTTGCTTGGGCAGTGTTGTGGCAAGACTGCAGAAAAGAGGTTTCAGAATGATGTCATATTTACAATACGTGTTTGAAATGCTGTAAGTAGACTGAAGTGGGAGATATTAACAGCACCAACCAAAAGTGTGTGAGCTGAGGCGTGCAGTAGCATGTGCTTTTGTGGGAACATGTTGTGTATGAGCTGGCAATGTGTGCTTCCAGCCTGGAAATCCATTTGTACCCTGGTCTGAAAAAAAATGAAGCATGGCCAGCAGATTGAGGGAGGTGATTCTACCCCTCTTCTCTGCTCCTGTGAGACCCCACTTGGAGTGCTGCATCCAGCTTTACTGCCTCTAGAACAAGAAAAACAGAGACCTGTTGAAGCAGGCCCAGAGGAGGGACATGAAAAATCATTAGAAGGATGGAACCACCTTTTAATGCAGGCTTAGAGAGTTGGGGTTTTTAACGCCTGGAGACTAGAGGGCTCCAGAGAGACCTTTTTACAGCCTTGTATTATACTATGTGGATTTATAAGAGAGAGACTTTCTATCAATGCCTGCAGTGACAGACAAGAGGCAACGACTTTAAACTGAAAAAGGATAGGTTTAGGTTGGACATATAGAACATATTTTTTACACTGCAAAATTGCCCAGGTGGTATCTCCAGGGATGAGGATATCAAGTGTATAAAAATATTTGATGATTTGGATTCTGCTTTGCTTGGGAAACAATGACAGGTACAGGAAATATGATTGTGGTTAGGAAGACTTGACTGCAGGCACTTCACTGTTACATCAGTCTCTGACACGTAATCATTAGAAGAAATGAGCAAGTTAAATGCATAAGAAATTAATTCTTGAGTGAATTGTTTTCCCTAACTATTGTACTAAGACACTGAATAATGTGATGCATCTGTTGAAACTTGATTTTTCACAGTAAGAAATGGAAATATTAATTCAAATATTGTTAGAAATCATTGTTGTGGGTTTTGCTAGGGAGCAGGAAGTGCTTCTTCTCTTGATGCCAAGATGATTTTTGCTTTTTCCTTTATATACCTTTTACACAGTTCTATGTATTCACAAGTATTAGCATGCATATTTGTAATTCTTTAAGTCTGATAACTTAGCACAGTTCTAGTGTTCTGTAGGGCCAGGAGATCAAACATTCTACTATCTTGGGAAGCCAAGGTCCCCTTCTAGAACATATTGTCTAAACTAGAGATTAGCCCACCCAGGCTGGGGGGGGAGGATTCCATAGATGGGTAAAATATTGCACCATCCACCCAAGCCCCCTTATTAAGTACTCTTGTTAGATATGCTAATGTGTAAGGTCTATAAATTGTATACGTGATTTACGGCGGGGGGGCATTGTGACGTGTTCCACCTTGGCAAAGTGATGCATCCACAGGATCCTATTAAAGATACCAAGGTAAACAACCCCCTACCCTTTAACAGTGTCTGGCTTTCATTTCTTAAGACCGGGAAAAGGCATCACTCTCAGTTCCTCAATAAATAGGCAGGTACTCATTCGCCTTTTTTTTTTTCTCCTCAATATTCTCATCCTATCACAACTGTATAGAGGTAGGTAATGTGCCAAAAATGAAAAACTTTCTTGTCTTGTGACTGTGACGAAGATGAGAGAGTGTATTATATGGCATTCAAAGTTAGCCTGACTCTGCGTTGATCACTTCTTATGTGGTAACACTGAACCAGAAGCCACATGCATGTACACAATGTTTAATATTCATATTTACTTAACTCAAATGTATTGTAAAAAGAAGAAAAAATAAGCTTTTTCTTCTTATTCCTGACTTAAAGTGGCAACATGTATCTCATGGTAAATTAAAAACAATGTCCTCTCTCCATGGAAGGTGAGGAAAAACTTCCAGTGGCTGAGTAGCAGCAATCCTTAAATGTGAAGAGAATGCTGGAGCAAAGTCTACTTTTTCTTGTCTTTATTTGTGTTTTTCATAGAGCTTGTTTAGCATATGTTGGGAATGTCCTTCTGGTGATTGTTAAAGACTGTTGTGACTTTTTTTGTGTCCTTGAGGCACTCAGAAGTCTTCTGCCACCACCCCAAATTCCTGCTTCCATGAGGCCTTACTGCACTAACACAGAGTCTCAAAATATGCAGATGGCCCTTGAAATTTCCCAAGCAGATTTGTCTTTGTTGACAATGCATTATGAACTATTACGAGTTGCCCCAAATTGCTGTTCCTGTTTAATAATATGAACTACTCTAGACACTGACTTGTTCAAAATAGGCCTTGGGCTTGCCATTATGAAGTAGCATTTCTCTCTTAAACAAGAAGTGTTTTTTTCTAGTATTGACTCACAAAAATGCAACTAATCTACATGGCTGGCATAGATTTTCATGGGTGGAGAACCAGGAAATAGCAGGCATACACCCCAGGCAATCCTAAACAATAAATATACTATTATTCATTATTCTCTGGAGACCTGGGCGAGAACTTCTAACACTTGACTTCAATTTCATGTTTAAATCTCGAAGTGTTGGATACAGTGAAGACCAAGAGAATTGCAAAACAACAATGAACTAGGAAAGAACCAACAAAACCACAAACAAACTTCCACTAGAATATACTTGTGAGAGTTAAGGTACCATATGTAGAGAACTGGGAAGATGCCTGAAGCAAGGACATTGTTAATACTTTCACTTTGGCTTACCCACGTATTTGTACAGAGTCTGAAAATTTTAATTCAGAGAAATATTCAACACTTTTGAACTCAAATAATATCTATTTTTTTTCTGTTATTCACCTGTTATTAATCTTCAACCTAAAAAATTTTTTTTGAAGGGAGTGAGAATACTACAGGCCTCCTTAGAGGAATGGAAGTTGAAGTCAGATAAAACTCTGATCTAAGTGTAGATTTTGTGTATTCAGTAGTGAAAATTGTTTATTATCGAAACAAATACCTAGGATAGCATTTTTCAAATAACTGAGCTTAACATAAAGCAAAATTCTTGCTTCCAGGGCCTTTGAAATCATAGATGAATTAAGAGTGTCTCTTGATTTTGTGAAGGTCCTCATTGTTCAATGATATTATTACTGATTGACTGGTGCTCTGCCTTTTATCTTTACAAAATGTTCTCAGATAAAACAATATTCAAGGTTGTCTGTAATCACTAGGCAAAGAGATCACACAAGTGTAGAATATTAATTTGACCAAAGAGTTAGGCGAAACGCTTTTTCAATTTTCTTGGTGGTGAGGCTTCTTGGACATGTATTTGTAGTGAAGTGTGATGCCAGGTTTGTGGTTTGTACTACATCACTCAGTTGAGTTGCATCACATCAAAAGCTACAAAATATGGTGGCAGAGCCTCACTTCAAGAGAATAAGGAATATCAATCATACCATACTAGAGAGATTAATTTAGAATATCTATTTGACTGGGGAGTTAAAACAAACCCATGTTCTGAGATCTCTCTGGTCCTGTGTTTAATTTTTTTAGTTCTTGACTAAATTTACGATACCCAATTCCACTGTTATCCCTTGAGTTTGCAGCTTGATAGTGAAAGGCAGCTACAAGATATGCCACCCTTCACCTCTTCTATTTCTGGATGCTGCAAATGAAACAACTGAATGTTGAGGGCAGTAACATAAAGTCAACTTAAATTTTGAAGTTAAGGCAGTCATTCTTCTTTCCCTTTTTTTATTTTTCAAATTACTGATGCAATTATTCTCAGACTGATCTGACTTTTGAAATTCCTCTCTACAATTTGACAAGACAGTATGACAGCTGGTTTAGTGAAGGGATAATTATTTTATAGAGTTGTAATATGAGTTACACGTTCAATCTTTTCTGAGAAGACAACATGACAGATAGATATAATAGAAGAACCACTAATATGCAGTTATTTAAGTAGTGGCAAATGTGTAACAGCTTTGAAGCAATTTTTCTAGGATGTTCAGAGAGTGTGAAATTTACTTTTTCCCGCATCAACATACTGTAGTTAAGTTATTGATGTAAGTGTCGACCATTTATCAAAGAAAATTCCACAAAGATCACTAGTGGTGACTGTTTCTAGACTTAAATTCTCACTTTTATTTAACATCAACATGAAACTTTTTGCTATTTTGTCACTATATTGTAAGATGTTAGAACTATTTTCTCTAACATACTAAGACTTAAAAAATGAGTATACACTTGATTTAGATATGACAGATTAGATTTCATCAGGTCAGAGCTAAACTTTGACAAGACTAAGTCTATTTGCATCCTGGATGAAAGCATGAACGTTTTAAAATTAAATAGAATATTTCTAAAATTATTTGAAGCCCTGGCCTTGTGCCATTTTAAAATTTACATCCAAGCAGAAAGCTGCATTTGATGATAAACATTATTGATAACGCAGGCTTCTTCAAAACATATTTGCTCTGATGTATGAGGCCACATAGCTGTCTTGAATAATATACTAAAACACTTGGTAGAGTTGCAGCACATAAAATCCAAAAACAAAGCTTCACATCAAGAAAATAGGAGGTTATTCAGCATTTCAGGTAGACAGCTTGCCGTACTGCGTTTGCCTAGAATAACTTCTCTTGACATTGGCTAACAACCCCTTTAATTTATAGCACCTGAGACTGAGTGGTTTCTTCCCCATCATATTCTTCAGCTGATTCAATTTACTTGCATGGAGCACTGATTCTTGTCAAGTAAACTCATTTACCAGCAGACATTCAGATAGAAATGCATTGACTGAGTTTTTCAGCTGCCATTCTTTGTGTGTATGCAGCAGCACTCCAATAGAAACCACCTCAAATTTATGCTGCATCATGACATTGCAATATCCTCCACAAGCAGATGTGGTGAGAAATAGTGAGGAATGAACAGTGAAGCAGTGGAAGTCTGGACTTCTGGCAGTGCATCATCTTTTACTGAAGCATGCTTACTTTCATTTCGAGAACTGGCAAAATATATGGCCTGTGAAAGGCATTTCAGTCATCATAAGGGGGGAAAAGGGATTTTTGTAAAATTCCATTATCTGAATAGTTCATAGGGTAAACTTACCTAAGCTAGCCCTCCACTGCTGTAAATGAAGCCTGTTCTTGGCCAAAGTATGTATGGCTTATACCAAAGGTACTGCAGCTGGCAAGAGAGTAAAGAAAAAGTCACTCTTTCCTTAGAGGTATTGCGCAAAACAGCTGGCATGAAAACTCTTCAGCATTTTGTGGAGCTCTCAATTTCTTTACCTTGCTTTTCCATTTATCTGTCTTCTTGAAACTTTCTACATTTAATAGTGACATTGACGTGAACAGACAAGACAGATTGAATCCTGGGGCAGATATAATTTTTATTCAGACAACTTCATTCAAAACTGGAAATAATTAGATTAAATTCTTCCACCCTTCACTGTTGCACGTGCTACTCAATGGCCAGTCCTCTATTTTTTTTTTCAACATAAAACTAGTGGAAGGTTCTCAGTGAGGATTAAATTATAGACTCCTACTACTCTATCAACACTGTCAGGAATTTTCAAATATATATTGAGTGTAAGTGATCATGTGTTAAAATTTAAATTTACCGTTGGACAAATTGGAGAATAGTTCACTTTCAAGTTACGCTACAGGCCCACAGACTGATAGAAAGTTATATATTTAACTTGGTCATCAATTAAAAAATCTCATATCTGTATTAAACTTTGATTGTGCCTGAAAATCTAAGTTTATAAATATTGGAATATGCTCTGAAAACCATTAAATTTGGTCTCTGGTGGGGCAAGGAAAATGTAATTAAAGTGCAAGTGGCTGATTTAATTATTTATGGTTTGGGATTTTTTTTAAAGCACCCTCTCAGAATCCCCCTTGCATTTGATAAGGATTAATTGATAAGCTGCCACAAAGTCTTAGGAATAGTTAGCAATTTTGCAGGTTGGAACCAACAGCCTCAAGTTTACTGGGCCAGTACAGACTGCACAACTTTGAGAAATAAGGGGCTTTCTCTCTGAAATATTGCTTAATAACTGAGCAGCTGCCAACAACTTCTGTAGCGCCTTTGGTTTCATTAATTTATGAAGTGAGACTTCAGACTATGGGCATGCAGAGGAGGGAACAGAGTTCAGTGCTGGAGTGTCAAAAGTATGAAAGGTCGTGTCACAAAGGTCTTTGACGCAGCATAAGCTTTAAAAAAAATATATTGTTGCCTCTAGAATGGATATCCAACCATGTCACTCAGGGTGATTTTGCACGAAACGTGGCAGGTCAATGCCCCCACAAGTATATATTAACATAGTCCCCTGTAGAATCTATTTCTATTTGCTTGCTCTTCCTTCAAAAGGTTACATTTATGTGAGTTGAGAATCAGCCAGCTCTTCTCTGTCAGACCTCACCTGTTTTCTTGCTGTTTCCAATGCAGTTTTCCTCACATTATTTTGCCAGCAGACACAGCTTGCTCTACTTGATTTGACGTGTGTAAGATTCGCATGCATTTTGAGTACAGCCAAAAGTCCTCTTTAGAGACAGGGCAGATATCTACGTTGCTGCAAGCTCTGATTTTATTCTGAAGTATTTACTTTGTGTAACTTCCTTTCTGCTCAAAGGCCAAATGAGTGAGCTTTTGTCTGTCTGTAAGATAGCACAAGTATGTCCCCAGCATCTAATTCTTTAAATTGAACAGTAAATTTTCATCCTGTGAACTCGTGGAAGTGTTCAGATAAACATGCTACTCTAGATTAATGCATAGTTTCATATGTAATGTTCTTTTGTCCTCTTCTCTTGATCCACTCTGCTTTGATTAGTATGGAGTCTAAGTTATCCCATGCACTGCCATGTTTTGAATTCCGTCCTATTTATCAAATCTAAAAAAAAAAAAAAGAAAAAAAAGAAAAAAATAAAAGTGTTTCAGTTGATAATAAAGTTTGTTCCACAACTCGCATCAGTTCTAATGTGCTAGACAAAATCCACAATGTGAATTAGATATCTTGGTTATTACTGGTTTGACACATTCCCCAGTGCTGGCTTTTGCCACATGCTGTAACTGGAAAAAGAGCTATGAGGGTTCTGCCTACAGAAGCATAACTGCACTGATGTAATCTCTCATCATGCCACAGGAGACTCCTCTAGCATAAAAATGGCTCTTTACACCAAGCAGAATTTCCTGTCTGTTATCATAAGTTAAGATGAAAAGAATATTTTTATCCTGGAATAAATGTTTACAGAAGCCTTTATTGACTTAAAGATGTTAGTACATAGATGGTCAGTTTCTACAAGCTGAAGTGTATATATAAAACTTTACCTAATATTTTAAATCATTGCTATTGCTTAACAACCTGTACACAATCATCTTTAAGACCAATATTTTTGGAGAGTTCCTGTGATACTCTTTGCAAAATGCTTGTTACATTGCAGTTGCCAATACATAGATACCAGCTCTACTTTTTATGAAGACAAGCTAATTAAAAAATGTTGCCATTCTATTACTTGTTACTTCATGAATACAGAAAATTTCTAATATATTTTGCATATATAGGGGCAACTCCTCCATATCATATATATGAGAATGGTTTTTCATATCTCCCTACTGTCATCTTTATCCCACAGGTTTCCTTTATGTTCATTAGCATTTTCATGAAATCTCTGTAGTATTTTGCCACCAAGCACGACGCCACTTCGCATTTCCCCTGGCTTCCAAGGTCTTCGTCTTCTAGTATGGTGCTGAAGTCCTACTTGATTTTCTCGGGATAAAATAAGGTTTAAATATCTTTTTTATGCAAATGCAGTGTGCTGTATTGTGCTTGCATCCAAAAATGACTTTTAATTTTGAAGGTTGAATGTAAAGAGAGAGCTCTATTTCTTGCGGTTTTTGCTATACTCTGCCCATTTAATTAAGTTCTATCTTGTTGCATGCAGTTCATATTGTTCTTCTTAAAAATCTTGGAAAATTCTCGGTTCTGTAAGACTTGCTTATACCAGCAACATCCTATATAACACAAAGCACTTAAAATCTAAACTGTACACAGAAAATATTAGCAGTATATTAATTATTTCTAAAACAATTAAACAGTAAAATCATGGTTACTTTTCCCTTTCAGCCTTCTTTGTCACACATCGTCAAATGAAATCTAGTTAAAAAAACATATTTTAGCATTCCATCACAGAAATTTAGAGGTAAAAGCTTTCGAAAGAAGATGTCTAGATAAAATTATTCAAAGTATGGAATGTTAAATCAGAGCTTAATGAAGAAGCTTTCCAAAAGCTGAGCCAGATGAACAAGGTTCTCAGTTGTTCTCCAGAATCTCTTCTGGCTTATTTTTCAATGCATTTAGCTGTTAAACCTAGCAAGCAAACCCTGAAAGTCAGCATAATTATGTAATTTACTGTCCGTTTGAATTTTTATGGAGTTTGAATACTTGTTCCAAAGTTGTGCAGTCAAAATTATTCTTTTATGACAAGTACGGATGACATGGGTAGACGTTTGCAATAGCCTGGTATGAAAATTATGTCTCTTAACATTTAATGTGAATTTTAGTTAAGGAACTTTATTTAAAGAAACCTCTAAAGATATCTTAAATTTTGGAAAACTGTGTATCATTAGTGTCATGGTGCATCATTTTCACATGGGAAAATCAAGCTTGTGCAAATGCACTGCTTCATGAATCATCCAGACTGCAATTCTCATTGGCTGAGATGACAACATTTTCTTACTGACTGTCTCAAGACCAAATGCTTTCTCATGATGGAATTTTTTGTAGCAAGAAGTGACACTTTTAGGCAATTATTCATGTGATATTATCTTTTTTTGAAAAATATTTTTCAAAAAACTATTTGTAAAGTATTAAACATCCCTTTATTTCCAATGCATTTTAAGTTGTATGTCACCAAAGTATGCAAGAAGAAGCCATGGCATTAAAATTTGTCCTATATCAAAATAAATACACCATTTATCTTTCTGTTTAACAACATTTGGGGGAGTTTAAAGGAATATGAATAGTTTACATTTAAAAATTTTAGATTCAGCTACTGTTCTCAATATAGGTAGTATTTAATGTGTAAAAACTCATTTGATTTCAGGAAAACATTGCAGCCCACAACAAGTTGAAAATATAAATATACATCAGAATTCATCCATAAGGGTTGATAGGATCAAGTCATTTAACCCCAGAGGCCTGAAGAATACACTTAAAATTTCACTCATAAAAAATTATTCCTGTATGCAAATTGCTTTCTCGGCTTACCTGTGCATTTTGATAGCATTGCTTTTCTGTTGCAGTGTATAGTTAAATGCATACTTTACAGCATAATTAAAAGATGAATTCATTGCATTGAATCCCAGTGTTTCTGTAATTATCCTGAATGTACACCAAAACTTCAACAAAATTTGTTGATAAAGACATATGATAACAAGATGGGTATAGAAATAACAGCAAATAGTAAGAGTAATAAATCAATTATGGAATCATGTACTTGTGATTAAGAAGTACAGTTCATCCTGGGTTACTGTCTAAGTATTGATACTTTCTGACAGGTCATTTGAAGCTTAGTCAAACTTGATTTAGGAAATTATTTTTGAAATGAATGTATTGCAGTTATGCTGGGCTGACCTTGGAAAGACACCAGGTGCCCACAAAGGCTTCTTAGCAGGAAAGGGGAAAAAATTAGACTAAATGCTCCTGAGTCAAGGTGAGGGTGGCTGAAAGAAAAGTGACGGCTGCACATGGAAGAAAAGCAAAGCAAAAAGATTCATTCCCTACATCAAGAGGTGAAGTCCAGTCATTTCCTGGGAAGTAGAGTCCCAGAATGCACAGCAGTTGCTTCAGAAAACAAAGAATAAGTTCTGTGCCCCACTCCCTTTGCTCAGTTTTTATGGCTCAGCAAATGCTGTACGGTATGGAATGTCCTTCTGGTTGGTTTGGTTCAGCCGTCCTGGTGTGTTCTCTCCCAAATTCCTGTTCATCCCCCTCCCCCACAGGCCTTGAGGAGGTTGAATAGTGGGGGGTGACAAAACAAGCCTGATGCTATGGGAGCATTGCTTAACAGGACCTCAAACACTGGTGTGTTATCAACACTGTTCTGGCCACAAATTCGTAGCAGAGCTCTGTGAGGGCTGCTGTGGGAGAAGTTACCTCCGTTCCAGACAGACCCAATGAGATATAAAATAAATGTGGAGATAGATTTTCTGAAAATTCTGGACTACATCAGGTCTCAGGCTCAAGTATTCTCTTGATTTTATTTATTAATTTTATTATTTTTTAATGTGAAACATATTTTCTGTATATAGTGGATTTTCAAGATTTAGTTTTGGAGTTTTAAAATGCTGCTCATAGAAGTTTTACTCAGGTCTAAAGAATTCCTTAAGCACTTATTTCTATGGCCTTTTTTCATTTGTTTCAGAAAATTCATGTCTTGTTTATGTTTTGTCAGTAAAATACAGGTAGATTTTTTTGTTCTGAAGTTTTCAGGAATTTTCAATTATGTGTTTTAAGATACAAATCCCTATTTAGCTATTTCAATGTGATTGGTGTGTTAATTTTGTTGAAGGAAAATTGAAAGAAAAACAAGTTGAAAATTGGAAGAATTTCCTTGAACGTCATAATTTTTTAAGAGAAAGTTTTCTCTTCAAGGGATTGAAAATTGATAAACCCAGCAAAAATAATTGTACTGGAAAAACTGTTTTTGCAGCAAAAGCACTTGAACTTTTTACTTCTGTCTATTTTGCAGAGGTTGCATAGAGAATTGGTCACAGCTATAAACTTACTTTATAACTACTTGATAGTAGTTACTGACTCTTCCTGCACCACTTAAACATGTGTACTTCTGTGGGCCTCTCATCTAGGCCCAATTATTTTTATACTGCCAAAATTACACAGGAAAGTTTTTGACTTGTGGTTGCTTGAGTTGCCTATGACAGCGATTCAACTGCCTCTGGGCCTAGTGGTAGATAAGTATGAAAAGGATTGGCACAGAAGGAGAAAACAGCAGAGTGAAATCTCCTCAACCTTGCTATGTAGAAAATATTTACAGTGTCACAGTGTTAGTAAATTTTGGCACCAAAAAAAATGGTGCTCATGTTGCAACATTAAGGATGTGAGAAAGACTGGCTTTGTGGTGTTTTACTTGTGATGTGAGAGTGTGTGTGGCCCGGGTTCTGAATCCTGAAGCTTTTTTCTGGCTGAATTCTGTACAGCAAAAGTACAAGTGCCACAATGAATCCTACCTTATGTTTTGTGTGTTTATATATCTGTGAGTGGTTGTATATGCAGCTTAATATAAATAAAAAATGCTATTATAAATAAACACTATAAAACTTAAGTGGCTGTTAGCTTTAAGCCATGTGATGTTTTCAAGGTTGTAGGTAATAATCCCTGTGCTGAAAACAAGTGACCTCAACAATTAGATGCAACCCCTGACTACTGATAAAACAGAAGCTTTCTTCTCCGTACTAAAGTTTTATCTTTTTGACAGTACTCTAGGCTCCATGTAGAACAGTTTCCATATTCTTTCTTCCACATCACTTAAATTACTTACAAAGTAAACATAATAATACTAATATACCTTGTTTTTATTAGACATACTAGGTTAAATCGCTTCCTTTTTCCTAAATGTGGCTTCCATTTTGGCGTCTGGTTTGCTGCAATTTGAGTCAGCAATCGCTGACTCTAAAGACTTACTTTTGTATCCCTGGTTCATTACATACCTGTAAACCATGCAATAAATAACAGTTCAAGAAATTACTTGGTAAAAATTAATTGAAACAGCAAAAGAAGGAAAGCTACTCATAGAAAAATTAAGTAAAAATGTATAGTACCCTCATGTTGTTGACAGTGACTGGAAACTCAGACATGGAAATGAAAATCTGTTCTGCTGTTCACAGAAAATAGATGTTGCTTTTTATCATTCTGTCTCCCTCTTTGTGTCAGTGACCTTTGGCATCTAAGTTAAATGAGCTCCTCATTCATTGTGAATGCTGTGGTTATGTGATAATGTATAAATTGTGCATGCCCAGGCTGCTTTGGAAGATTCTTTTATATCACATCTGCATGGTTCTGCAACTGCAAAAATTATGAGGCAAAGCTCAGAATATATATGCAGAAACAGAGCCATAATGCTTTAAAATTATAGGATGCAAAAGGGAGCGGAATAATTGGAAAAAAAATATATCAGAGTATCTGTTGAATTTCACCTGGTATGCAGCATGATGAATAAACAATTCAGAGAATCCAGAAATACTGGAATAAGTTCTTTTGGAAAATATTATCTTTCCAAGAGAAAGTAATTTTAGTGGATTTCAGTCTCTGAAAATATTTCTAATAGGCGTGTCAATGACTTAGTTACAGCAATTTGACTTATCTGAGCCAGCTTTCAATACTTAGCTATTACCTGCGACATATCCATGACAACCCACATCTAAGTCTAAATAGCAAAATATTCAGAGAAAATATTTAGGGAAGGAAATATATTGTTCTAAGATTAGTGATATGCCTGCAGTAGTAAAGATATCCAATTTAGTTTACATCTGTTGAATTATTTGAGAGTGCCACACAAATGTTGTGACAATGGTGAAACCAAGAGAATTCTTGCTGTCAAATTGCAAAGGTATAGGTTTGATAGAGGGAGCTTTGGGTGAAGAACTGTCTGGATGGTAATGCCCAAAGAGCTGCAGTAAATTGCTCAGCGTTCAAGAGGAGAGTGATGAGTGATGTTCTCAAGGTCCTTACGGGGACACAAGATGTTTAATATCTTATTAAATGGCACTGACAGCACAATATAGTGCACCCTCAGCAAGTTTGGAGATGACATAAAGTGGCGCAGCTGACACACTGTAGGGAAGGGGTGGCATCCAGAGGAACCTGACAGGCTTGAGGAGTGGGCTGGAATGAATCTCGTGAACTCCAACAAGGCCAAGTACAAGGCGCCGCACCTGGACTGGGACAATCTCCGGTGTCACTACAGGCTGGGGGATGAACAGACTGAGAGCAGCCCCACAGAAAAAGATTTGGAGAATGGACTCTTCATCCAGTTGGTGGATGAAGAATTGGAAATAAGCCAGCAGTGTCTGTGTACAGCTCAGAAAGACAACCATATCTTGACAGAATCAAAAGAAGCATGACCACGCTGGGGGAGGTGATGGGTCCAGTTCTGGGCTTGGTAATTCAAGAAAGTCAAGGTACAACTGAGAAGATCCAGCAGAGGGCACAAAGATGATGAGGCTGGAACATTTTTCTTGTGGGGAAAGTCTGAGGGATCTGGGCCTCTGTGCCTGGAGAAGAGGCGACTGAGAGGGGATCTCATCAAAGCATACAGATGTCTTAAAAACAGACGTCATGAGGATGGGTTCAGACTCTACTCAGTGGAATGCAGTGACGGTAGGAAGGGCAACAGGCACAAATTGAAACACAGGAAGATCCACCTGAATATGAGGAAAACATTCTTTACTGTGGGAGTGACAGAGCACAGGAACAGGCTGCTCAGAGAGGTTGTGGAGTCCTACCTCTGGAGGTATTCAAAACATACCTGGACATGATCCTGTGCAACCCGCTGTAGGTGAACCTAATTTATCAGGGGGGGTTGAACTAGATGATCTCCAGAACCTTCTTCCAGCCCCAAACATTCTGTCACTCTGTTTCTGTGTGATTCTACTCCCATATTCCACACTTGTGAGTGTCTAGGTTGAGCAGAGAAGTTGTGGTTGACCCATCACTGGAAGCGTTTAAGGCCGGGTTGGATGGGAATTGGAACAACCTGGTCTGCTGGAAGGTGCCCATGCCCATGGCAGCAGGGTTGGAAGTAGATAATCTTTGAAGGGCCATTCCAATATAAACCTTTCTATGATTCTGTTATTACATGAAAATACTAGTTCTTGGAATCATTTCCTGTGTGTAATATTGATACATCTGCTCTAATTTTGGAATTTAATGCTATGATCGCCAGCTTGCTTTATTTTAACAAGATCCTACACTAGATCATGTGAAAATATATGTGCATTTTAAATACTGCTTTGGCAAGGAAAATCCTCCATGTGTAGGCAATTATTTGCTTTACTAAGGATAATTTGCCTTTACAGAGAGAAAGGAAAACAGCAAGCCTTTAAAAAAAACAAAACAAAACAATTACAAATATGTACCCTTACACTTGAAACTGAACACTGCACGCCAAATCAAATCAAGTGCTAAAATGAAAAACTTCAAGTCAACATATAAAAAACGAACACGAGACTCTCTTATTATATGTCATGAGTTGTAAAAGATTGTGTTACTTTAAGAAAATCACACAAATCATTAAAAAGACACCAAGAGAAATTATGAAGCTATAATTTTCAGTTTATTTTTTTCTACCACATTTCTTTCACTACCAGAATCGTACCTGACTTATAATAAATTATCTACTAACTCTATAATATTAGCTTTCTATTAGTTTACTATTGAAAATTAGCATGACCAATACCTGCAGCAGCAGTCTGTGAGGCGATGTGGGCTTTCTATCACTACAGGTTTGAGCTGAAGAACACAGGATGTCCTCGCAGTTGCAAAGAAGTCCATTTTCCTCTCCCCAGGACACAATTTGAAAAATGCAGCAATAACAAATCCTGGGGATTTTGGGAATCAGTTTGGTAGCAACTGTGGCAGCTAGTAAAAAAATGGAACTGGTTAAGGTGTGTAGGACAGGAAAGTAATACGTAACAGGAGCAGAGGGTCTGCTTTACATCTTGACTGGGCAAGCAGGGTAAGCATAAGAAGCTGGGCTGTAGCTCAGCTTGTTATGCTTAACCTTGACTTATAATTTTCTTTTTGGGAGTCAAATCAGCCCAGTAAACAGCTGAACTAGTGGGAGAGAAGGAGTAGCCCCCATGCAGATAGAGAGAAGAGCAAGAAAACCACTTTTCAGGGTTTCAGATCTACTTGCCCATTCTCTGTAACACCTGTTGGCTTGAATAGATTGCCCTGGTAGAAATTCTGTCCTCCTGCGCTGCGTGTGCTTCAGGCAGTATCCATGAGCAAGTAAACTTTGTGAAGCACAAGTATCCCTTTCCCCATTACGTCTGTCTGGGTGTGCTGAAGGATCTAATGTTTCTCTCCTATTCATTCCCTCTGTTTATTCCATTAGTAAGATATTGTGCCTTGCCTCTTAATTGAAAATAAACCTTATTTCACATCTCTATACATTCAAAAAACACTTCGCTCTATGAGGCACGGTTTTTAAGTAAATGCAACTTCTTTTTAATAGGAAAATGCTATAGCTAGAAAAATCATGCAAAATTTTGGACACGTAAGCCATTTTCTAACATCTAAGTTTATTTTTCTGCATTTGACTTGATATTGATATCTTTTAATCTCAACCAGCATAAAACTGTCCATATCCCACCCCCCTTAGGTTGTTTATTTAATGTCTCAAAAAAACCCCGCTATGCTCTTATTCTGTGTTCATCTGTGGGTTATCATAGAAATTCATACATCTTATTACTGACAATTCATTAAGAAAATCGCTAGGCATAAACCTGACTGGAGCTATTATTTTAAGGTGATGTCTTTTCTAAATTGTACAACAGGAACTAGGGGAATCTGTCTGTGCTTAATGTACTGAGCCCAAAATATTTTGCTCTACTGGTTATAGATGTAGTTTTCTGCATATCTATCACTTCAGGGGTATATTTGCTATTTATTAGGCATATGATTTTGTACAGGAATTGGCAAGATTTAGTTAATTTTTCATCCTGTAATGAATATTTATCTGCTGAAATATGGAAACAAAATTAATTTTCACTTTTTTCTAGTGGTGAGTTGTGTTTACTCGTATAATTTTCTCTTTGATGCAATTATATGAATGATTTTACTGATCGTGTTCCGTATTCTACAAAGTGATGGGTCACCTTGCTTTAGCACTTGTCTGGATTTTCTGGGCTGATAGTGCACCTAATGGTAGCTTTCAGAGTTTGTATGCTTTGTGGGAGGGATGCAGTTGAATATATAGCATAAATCTGAATAGTAATGTGGTGCTGATGTGGAATTTAAAATAGAATTATTTTCATGAACTCTTGATGCGCTTGTCCTGTGGCTTTTGTGTGCCACTGTACTGCCTGGTGGCCCTGAAAATGCTAAACAAATACCAGAGGGAAGGTGACACTATTTAATTTTTCTGTGCTTCATCTAATAGGCATTCTGTGTGCAAGGATATGACAGAATTCTCCTCAGTACCACAGAAAATAGAAATTTAGATTGTTCGATATAGATATAAATATTGCTAGATCTAAATCTCTGAAATGAACTTGTGTCATCTCTCTGAGGAGTCAGATCAATTTTCCACTGCCTGTGCTTTTGTTGCCAGACTAACTACTGGTCAATCATTCTGAAATTGATCTGATTAATCTGAGATTTGCAGGTTTATTTCATAAATTATGTTTGTGAGCAAAGTCTGTGTTATTGTTCTCAGTTAATCACATAAAGAGAAGCCTGTTTTCTAACTGGAGTAGTTGTGTTTCCAGGAGCCACAAAAAGCAAGATGGGTTATTTTATTCATAGACTAAATAAAAGATTTTTTTATTTGTTATATAAAATGGTCACAATGCAGGTTGAAACTATATTTTCATACCGTGTATACAATATATATTCTTGTGTTGGGGATACATTTGGAAAGAAGTATAGAATTTAGAGACATTCTACATATAGTATATACTATAAAGTGCTCCAAGGACAAATTAATTTGACCAGGTGCAGTTATACAGATCCACAGAGTAATATTTCTAAAGATTATTTTATTGTACACTAAATGCATTCTTTATTAATTAGTTACTTTGTTTAAAAATTAATGCTTAAGCATTCATATTCTTCCCTTGTTTCATAAACATCTGTGGATATAAGTGTCTCTAATGTTCATCAATAATGACTAAAAAATATTTTGGTTTTGTATTAGTATTTTTTTTCCACAGAGAAGTAAAATAAATGTCATTCTGTAGATGCAGGGAGGAAGCGAAGTGTGAGGTGGATTGAATATCTGCCAAATGTACTGATAGATTACTGACAAAGCTGAACTGTAAGCATTCTCAATATCACTGGTTACATGAAAACAAAGCTATTTAAACAAATGAAACATTATGACTGATTTGACAAATATGTTGAGTTTTCAAATTCATAAAAGAAAATACATGACTGAGAATGCAGTGAAGATGGATGAATTAAACTCCTTAAACATGTCCCAGTTGTATGACAAGATTCTCTGAAAGGAACTGATAAAGCCACAATCTATCAAAATGCCTGGTTTCTATTTTTGTACAATACATAATATCAGGTGTAAAATATGGTCTGGAAATATTCTGAACAGCAAAGCAATTAAAGGCTTCATCATAGTTGAATCTGTCTAGAAATACAAAGAACAAAATGAGAAGGCCTAAATTCAACCTCGCTGTGTATGAGACAGTAATTAATACCAATATGAGAGACACTAAGAAGGTAGACTGTCCTTAAAACATTTTTGTGATAGGTAACCCAGACAGAATACTTTAACTCTACAATGTCTTATGTATTTCCTACTGTGATCTGGTTCTGTAATAAAATAGCAGGCAAAACATAGATTGTACTATACATGCTAAATACAAATAATATTAAAATTGATAGAAAGTTGTAGAGGACATGTATCTGGCCTGGTCAGAATACGTGCAGTTGAGGGTCTGGGGAAAGACCTCATGTCTTCTGATAGTCTGGAATTAAAACTGGGCAGAGAAATTAGAGTTTGTTGGGTTGGGTTGTTAGATTAATGCTAGTTGTCTCTCGTCTGGAAAACTAGCTACGCATGATGAATGGTGTCTGATACTGCAGGCAATTACAGAGAAATAGAACAGACTTGAAAAAAAGCTGGGAAAAAAACCATTGTGGATAAAGCTGTTTGAAAACAAACTGCCATGTTATGGAAGCTGCGTAAATGCAGAGGTGTGTATTATTTAAATTTAGGTTGATGTTGACTAGATCAAAATAAAAACATTTAGCAGCCTAGACCTGTAGCTCCAACCATAGAGGTGTTACCCTGTCCAAGAAAGTTGTTTTTAATGAACAGCTGTAGGTTAGAGCAGAGCAATTCTGAGCAGGTTTAAGTGCTCTTGCAGCTTGCACATGGAGAAAGAAGAACCAAAGTTCTCGGTCCAGGCAGAGAGGGGCAGGGGGGAGAGAGAGGGAGAGAGAGAGGGAGGGGTCCTTTGGGTCCTTAGGATTCTGGAAGTTTGCAGTGTCCTCACAGCCGCAGTCACCCACCTGGGGTTTCTGCCTTGAACTTCTGCTGCTTTTCTTTATTCGGTTTAGTGTGGTCAACTTCCTCACTCGTAAGAATGTATTTCTATCACACACAGCTGTGACAATCAGCAGTTAGTCCTTGGGCCTTGGCTTTCAATTTCATTTGTATTTTCAAGACCTTTGCTACTATCCTGTGCTGAGCTCCATATCATAGGAAGATGTATCTGGTACCAAGCTACGTGTTTCACAAGTTCTCAAGAGAAGTTGATAACAAGCAAGGACTGGGAAGGATAAATTCAGTGGATGGCAAATTTAGCCTAAATGCTGTGGCATGTTTCTATCTATGGCAATACCACTGTTAATAGAAAAAACTCACTTGCTATTTTATTAGATTACTAATCAAATAGTGTATTAGACTTCCATCAATTTCTTCAGTACCAGCAATAAAGGCAAAAGCAAGGTACTTATATATCACAGGTCTGTAGTTCTATAGACTAGACTGTAGAATTCATCCTTTCTACTTCTATACATGTTTCATGGGATAATTAATATCTTTTTTCTTCAAGGAATTAGTTGTCAAGACTTTTTTGAGATAATGTGTTGACACTTTAAGTACTGCAAAAACCTGCACTCAGTTGATGTAAAGTACGGCTTGGAGATGTACTTCCATTTTGGAGTGATGATGGTTGAATAAAACTTCACAGAGTAAGTCAGCATTTATTTTAACATTTAACTTTCTTGGATACATTTCAGGCTGCTGTGCTACTATAAAGGCTGAGACAGCTTATTTTCACATGTACATTAAAGTGTTTTTAGTCTATTTACAGGAACTGTGAATATGCATGTGCTATATTCATATTGGTAGACGAAATAAGTCTCTCCAGACACCAAAAGATCCTGACTTTTAAAGTGGCTGAGACTTTTCTCTACAACTTTGCCTTCTTTCAGTTCTAACCAAGTAACAACCATGCGTGTATGTGTGTTTATATAGTATGTATTATGTTACAGAGACAGTCGAAAATGATAAATCAGTAACTTTTTAAATTCAGTTTTTGGTTGATTTAGTTTGATTTATTTGGTTTCAGTTTATTTTGATCTGCTTTGCTTATTTTATTTATTCTTCCATTTTGCTTGAATTGTTATTGATGGATCTTATTGCTGAGTTATAGTCAAAGCATCTCTTGTTCTGCAACATGAGGATATAGGAACTACTATGTAGGTGTAGAAATTAGATTAATCAGTGTTATGAGACTGAATAAGCACAGCTGTGTCTTTTTGTCAGAAAATATGAAGCCTACTCATTCAACATTTTAGTTGTATCTACAACACTTAAACACATTTCAAAATGGATATATGCAGTCTTAGTGAAATAAAATCTCAAGCAAACAGCCCATTAGTGATAGATGACAGCATATTCCACTACACAAGAAACAACATTTTCTGTTCATCTCCTTACATGGGAAGTTATTACTGCCTTTGTTTAAGGGAGAAACCACTCCTATGGAAAAAGTTTGCAAATGCCAAAATCATAAAAAGGGGATATTCATTTAGCAGTGCTTTTATTCATTGATAATGAAAAAAAAGTGCCTCTTACGTCAGATGGTACCTGTAACTTAATGTTTTGCAAAGGGATAAAGCTGAATTATTCACTACTTTGACTATGTCAGGTCCTAGCAGTCTTTTTTTCAAGTGTTTCTGTCGGAGATTAATAATATAAACAGGTTAGCTTTTTCCAAATTCTATTAAAAATTTAATCAGTCACAAAGCAAAATCAAATTAACATTAGTGTTGTTGGTGTGTCTATTGAAGAATTATTAAAATTTCTGTCTTTTAAAACATGTTCATAAACTCATATGTCTAATGTTGCAGAAGTATAGCATTCTTCACTGTTTGTTAATCTAAAAAGTGAAAAGTGGAGTGTGCGTGTCACCCTTAAATACCACAAGTCAGAGGATGGGAATTTCATCCTTAATGCTAAGTACCATCAAGGAAATTTTTTTAATGTAATTTTACTTTTGATGAAGTGGAACAAGTCCAAGGGGCTTGAAGGAGAGAAGCGCTCCTTTCTTTCCTTCAAACAAGATATTTTGCAATAGATTTATTTTATGTGTGCGTAGACGTAGGTCTAAACAATTTGAAATCAGAACTGTTCTTGCAGATGTCTTTACGTGACAGCTGCCTTGCTAGCTAGTGCCGAGTAGTAAAGTTAATGGTCGCGGTCTTTTAGTACTAAAGTTCTTCTAAAGCATTAGCTGAAGGCAGAAGTACTTGAGCGATCTGACACGGAAAGGGTGGAGGGATCAAGCCTCACGGTGGTCTGAGAATTGGTTGCGGTTTAACACTGTGACAGTGTTTGACCTGAGCAGAATTAAACATGCAGGGTAGCTTGACTGGGGCTGTTTTCTGCATATGAATAGATCTGAATACTTACTAACTGCAGGATTTAAATGTGCAGCATTTTTGTTGTGTATCCTGACTACATGACTGCCAACACTATCCAGTTCCCTTGCTTCTGTTACTCTACCTTCCTTCTTTGTTCCTTCCACTGTGCCATTCTACTTATGTTCTTTACATATAAACATTTTCTAATTTCATCATCACCCCCACCCCATTCCTCTCCTCCCTTTTGTTCCGAAGTGTCAGGAAAATATTTTGTTAATACTGTGGCAATTTTGAACAAAGAGGTATGGAAACAACAAATATGAAATTTCATTTAATAACTGAAGGCTTTTGAAAATTTGGAATGCAGCTGATTTGGAGCACAGTAAACATAAGCCAGTTGGTTGACTTTTCCACCATTAGTTTCCTCGTACTGCTGATGCGTGCACCCTAAATGGAAGTTTGATTTGAACTTATATAAGCTTTTAGTGACTTTGTTTCACTACATAGTGAAAATTACACAGGGCTAGGGCAGCATCACTTTTATATGCAACCCAGGACTAGCATGCAGCTTGCTTCTGAGGACAGCATCCAAATTATTCCAAGTTTTATTAAAAAGAGTTATAATATTAGATTCTCACAATCATTTGATCATAGAATTAGACATTTAAATAAATTGCAAAGCAGTGCAAGTTCAGCTAATCTTTTGTCATTTCCAATGTTTCCTGAAGGAACTTTCATCTGCAAGAGCTTTTGTTCTCTGAAAATTCAAACCCATGATTTTCTAATAATGCCATCATTAATGAGGCAGTCTTCCAATGATTGCAAAACTAAAGTAACTTTGTTGCATATTTTTCAAAAAATATCAGTGATAAATATGATTATGGCTTCTGCATAGTTACACAAAACCACTTAAAAAAAGACGACAATTCTGCGACTTCAAATATAGGCAAAGCAAGGCTGCTTATCCATGAAATTCCAGTTTTTTCATCTTTGTGGTGGCATGATGATACAGACTTTTGTGCACTTATGAATAGTTAAACCATTTCCATTAAAATTTTACCTGAAATTTGCCTGACATAGATAATTTCTGTGAAAAACTGTACCATAGAGCCTGGAGTACTAACTGAGACTAGTAATATGCAGCTGAAAATAGTTTCTTCAAATATGAAATACTTCATAGGTTTATTGACAAATCATGTTGAAGTCTTTATTGATGATAACTCTTTACTCTTCATTGGCTTCAAAAATAGGTCTTGGAAAAAGGATCCTGCAGAAGGAGTCAGATCCCACTTGAGCATCTCAAGTAGTTCTAGAGCCACGGAGATTAGATCCGTTCCTTTAAGGGAAGAACAAACCTATACACAGTCAAGAGATTAAAATAAAGTAAGATTAAGTGTTATTAAAATGGTCAGATTCTACTGGCAGAAATATCTATGAATTTAGAATTCAAAGATCTCATAGCTAGATCAACCTCCACAAAGAAGTTGTGCCAACTTAAGAAACGCTGCTGTAAAGAACTATTTCCACACTTCTTCTATGTTTAAGCTACGCTTCCTCTATGTTTAAGCTGTGCAAAGATGAAGAAAAAATTTCCAAACTTATTTTCTCCTGACTCTCTTTCTTTATAAAGGATATATACTCAAAAGACTGATTTTGCGATATAACACATTTTAACATGCACAAAAAAATAGGTATAAAATTTTTACTTATCCTTCTGATTATATTTTCAGCAGAATCCATAGGAGAGCTCATGACACTAACAGCTGGAGAAACTGTTTTTACTTCAGGCTGGATGTTTCCAAGCAATGGAAACATATCTCTGTCACTGACTTGAAGCACAGATTCCCAAAGATATTTAGAAGCTTAATGGCTGTTGATACCAACTCAAGGTAGGTATTTCAATACCGTTAGCAATTTCTGATTCAAAAGACTGTTTCCTTTAATGAAACCGTAACTATTCGAGTAAAGTGTGTATCTAAATGCACACAGAGATTACATTACACATATTATGTTCAGATTAGCTGAATTCACGTTTTTATAATGCCTGCAGTTAAATAATCTTTCTTCGTATTTTCCCTTTTATTTCCCCCCAAAGATGTTAGAATCAATATTTAATCTCGGTTCAAGGTTCTTAATTTTGTGAATGTAGGTAATATTTGTCTAAACAAATAGAAAAAATGAACGATGGAAATGAACAATAAAACCATTTGCCTCAAAAATAGTTTAATTAATTTAGTCAGAATTTCTAAGATAATTTAGACAAAATAGATGATTTATGTAAATATAACAGCAATTAAAAATTAGGATATGTATTAAGTAGGGCATCTCAGCACATGCATGTAAGTTGTTTTGCAGCTGTATTGCAGAATGATACTGACACAATTTTTGATCAACTAATTTCTGTGCAACACAGTGAAATTTAACAGGATGTTGACCTTTATCTTTCAGTTTTTGAAAATTTTAATGTAAATTCTGGTTGGTTGAGCCAGTGTCTTTATGGACAATTACACAAGTCCTTTAATCATAAAACCTGGTAAGCAAGGAGTATGTTAGCGTAACAGAAATAAGCCTAGTTTGTTGAATTGTTTTACTGTTCATTGGCTAATAGATAGCAAGTCTTGCTCTTTATCAGTAAGATCTGAATGCTGGTACTGATATTCCTTGTAAAAAAACCTCTTTTGGACATGGAGGTAGTACTGGCAGAGCCCTCAGATCTGAACCACAGAAGACAGAGTGCATCCTGGATCAATGGCTAATGGCCACAACAGTTAGGGAGAAGGGAAAACCTGAAAGAAAGTGGTGGCTAGACAGAGAGCCTTTCTTACCTGACAAACTTCTAGCTTCCAGCAGTATGCAGACTTGTCGTATTTGCTCTTCATTCCTTCGCCAGACCCATGTCCAGAAGCTATCACTCGGCTTTGTTGAAGTTCATGAGGTACACATGGGCTCATTCCACAGGCCTGTGCAGGATGCTCCAGGGGGCATCCGTTTCCTACAGCATGTCAGCTGCACCAGGCAGCTTGACATCATCTTCACACTTGCTGACAGTGTACTTGATCATGGAATTGTAGCATGGTTTGGGTGGAAGCATCCTAAAAGATCATCTGTTTCCAGCCCTGCTGCCATGGGCAGGGACATTTTTCACAAGACCAAGCTGCTCAAAGCACCATCCAATCAGGCCTTGAACACTCCCGGGTATGAGGCATGCACAATTTTTCTGGATGACCTGTTCCGGTGCCTCACCACTCACACAGCAAAGAACTTCATCTTAATATCTAACCTGAACCTCCTCTTTTTTTTAGTTTTAATCCATTCTCCACTGTCCTGTCACTACACGCACTTTTAAATATCCTTCTCTGTCTTTCTTGGAGGTTCCCTTCAGGTACTGAAAGGCTGCAATTAGGTGACCCCAAAGTCTTCACTTTTTTCCAGGCTGAATGAAACCAGTTCTCTCTGCCTTTCATCGTATAAGAGGTGCTCCATCTCTAAATCCTACTAAATCTAAATCTAGATCCTGTCATCTATGCCACTGATGAAGAAATAAAATAGCAATTGTCCCACTCTTGAGGGATAACGATTGTTACTGGTTTCCATTTGGACTTTGAGCCATTGACTTTATGCCTCGGAATGTGGTCATCCAGCCAGTTCCTTATCCATCTAACAGTCCATCTGTCAAGCCTATATCTCTCAAAGATATGGCCACAATATTGTGGAGGGCCATAACCGAGGGCCTTGAGTGAGTTGAGGTAAATGTAGGCTCCTGTTCTCAACTGATGCAGTGCCTCCACTGCAGAAGATCGCTGGGTTAGGTGGACACAATTTGCCCCTGTTGAAGTGTTGTTGGCAGTCTCTAATTTCCTCCCTGCCTTCCATATGCTTCAGCATAACTCTCAGGAAGATCTGCTTGACGATTGTACCAGAAACACACCTGAGGCTGACTGGTCAGCAGCTTTCAGTGTCCTCTTTTTCAACTCCTTTTAAAAATGGAGTGGGTGACCCTTTTCCCAGTCATTGGGAACTTCTCCTGAGAGCCATAACTTTTGAAGTATGACTGAGAGTGGCTTCACAACTACACGAGACTATCAACAGGATTTCTGTCTGTGGACCCATAAATTCTGCGGCAATCTTGTATTAATGCGATTATATGTATAGCTTTCTTACAGTGCTTAATTTGGTTGGATTTACCAGGAGACCCAAAGGTGAAGTACATTTATACAGACATATAGAAAGACACTAATCGCATAAGCCTGCTTTTCATAAGAACCCAGGTTAAAAATGTATCGTAAGAAGTTCGTGGGGAAAATATGCATACAGTCTTCCTGAGTCAAAAATAATAGATTTTACTGGTTTATTTTTTTTCCCCCAGTCCTTTTTACTTTGCAGCAGAAACATACATTCTTTTTGAGTTTTTCACCTTTCAGGCAACTATGGATAGCTTTTATAGACCATAATTTATCAAAATTCCATGTTAAACCTATGTGTAAAACTTCCAATAAGAACACTAAAATATTGGCAGATGTAGTTCTTCCTGTTCCCCATTCAAACCAGTGTGCTGGTATGAAATGTATTTTGAAAGAGCCAAAAATTATCTGAATTATTTTCTCAATTACGTTGAATTGACTAACAGGGATATAGTATTAAATCATAGTTTTTGTTTCAAAATTGTATGCTCAAAGAGATCCAAAATGTAAAGAATACTAAAATGTGGAAGGTTAATATATTTATAATGCCTTTAACTGGGTCTACTTACCAGTGAAATTTCATGTGTGTCTTTACTATTTGCATAATTCATGTTTGATTTCACATATGAGTCTTCTACAAAGCGCATATCTACAAAGCAGATGGTTAATGATTACACACTTACAGAAATTAAACCTTACCTTGGTAAGGTGACAGAAATTTCTGACATGATTGTCTCCTAAACCATGCTGCCAATCTACCATAATGTAGAATTCTGATGGACTTTAAAGATGTCAATTTTTCTTCAACTTTTTCAAAGACAAACCTAGTAGCCTTAAAAGAGTTTGGTATGTTTAGCATCATTTCTCTCTGCAAATGTAGAAGTATTTATTTATACCCTGATAAGTGTATCTGCCGAGCCTGGACACATTTGGGATGATGCTGTTCTCTTACATAATTGCTTCACGATGAAGCAATAGAAAGACACTCAGAATGAATAACCCTTCTGGCAACTTGGCTGGTGCAAGATTATGTTGGAGCAAAATTTTTCCTCTGATGTCTGCTTGCCAAAATGTCCATGTGTGGGAGGCATGCCTACATTTTGTCAGTTTTGGCCTCAGTTGAATGTAGATGTTCAGCAGAGTTGTTCCTCACAGACTTTTGTTTAGCACACCTTTTTGGAAATAGGACACAATTCATAGTTAAAAGTTCCCACATGAAATATGCCTGCACCAAAACTGAGTGATCCATCTGAGGGGACTTCATGCTTATAGGTGATGTCACAGTGATGGAAAGTCGTGCTGTGCTTCTGGTTTTGTGTTAGCCTTGAGATGGATGTGATTTTTCTATTTGGCTTCAACGCCAATCTATTTCAGTTGCTCCTCCTTCTCACCTGTGTCTGTATGTCTTATTCTCCACCTTTAGCTTCCCAGCAATCTTCTAATCATGCCTCAAAATTGAATATTTGAAGTCGATAAAGAGGAATATCCCTCTTAATTCTGAAAAGTTTGAAAGTTAAGATCTTGGTTATGGAATCTTTAGACTAAAAAAACCCACAACTACTTGATGGTTTGTAGTATATTTTTCTTCCTTATGTAATATATGAGACATGCAAACATAATTTTAAAAATATTCATCTCATCTGGTGAAATGTTGTAAATAGAATAGTATTATTATAAAACATGATGATGTTTTGCTGTTTTAAAACAGATTTTTAAATATTTGATTTGATTTATAGTTTTTTACACATACCTCCTTCCTTTTTTTTTTTTAATTTCTCTTTACAATTCATTATTGCCTTAGAAGTAATTAATCAGCAAGAGGGTAATTCCCCATTCAGTCTTACAGCAAAGAGGAACTACTGGAATTATTTCAACCTGTTCGTGTTTCTGAATCCTCAGGGGCAAATCTCTAACTTTTTCCCCATTGAAAGTGACCGGTGCATTGCTAGCAAAATTCAAAGCTTTTATTATACTTCCAGTGCTTTATTTTAGCTTAAAGATGGAAACCTGGAAAACAATGCTATTTAATTTGTTGACACAGTCCACTAATCCATCTCATTACTATGAACTATGTTATATTAATTGCTACAATGCCATGACATCAATCCTGTAATCACTGTCATGCCTCCTATTTTTGTATACTTTAATAGCTTCTATGGCAGCCAACATTTCTTGTTCATTGATGCCACGCTGGAATTATCTTTGACCTCACTTCTTGTTGGCGTGTTTGGCAGTATGCGTTTAACAATAAGTTCCTTATTCTTGAGCTGTAATAAGCTGTATATTAACAGTGATTTTCTGTTTTGAACCATGCTTCTCAGTTTACTCCAGTGAAGTACGAAAACTGTGGAGAGTGACTAATGTCATGATTGGTAATTTATGTAGTAGATTTTTAGTCTTTGGCTTTTTACGACCAGGCTCTCCAATAATCAAATTGTTGCCCCAGTGAAAGATCTAATACCATATTTAACTTATTTTCTCCTCTGTTATTTATTCCTGGTCTTCGTTTTAAACTCTTAGAATTTCTGTGTGTATTTCTACTTCCACTACATGATTGTAAATTTTTCTTGTGACAAAGCCAGCGGGTCTGAACACACCATTGGATAGATCCCTTGAATAAAACTCTTTGGATGCTGTCACCCTTCTCAGACTATGGGCTTGCAAATTCTCAGGAGGCTTCATATGGAAATTTAAAGGCCATGCCAGAGATTGTCTGCCATTGTTTTCTAAGCTTGCCCTGCATATAATTAGATCTGAATATTTGAAATGCAGCAAACTAATGCCCATGAGAAAGGATTTATATTTCGAGAGTACATTCTTGTACTTTTTTCCAGGTGAAGGAGTCAGTAGCGACATAGCATGAAAACATTTACTTTTTGTTTTGACTAGCTTTTTCTTGGAAGGAAAGGTTACTGCAGACTAAATTTGTGATTGAAGCTTTCATTCCGTTAACTTTGTTTAACGTGCCTGTATAAATATTGATCCCTTCTTCCCATTAATTATGTAAGCAGTGGATTAAATAAATAATGGTTCTTGAAATAGGGATACCAGATAGATCTGCCTCACAGCAATAGGAGTAGAGTTTTAAGTTAAATACAAGCAAGTGCTGCAAATTAAACAACAAATTCTCATGCTAATTGAAATCTGGAATGGCAAAAGTTTAACTCTTTTATATATGTATATGAGCACAATAGGTTTTTAAATAAATGTATACCAACTAATCACAGTGTCAAAGGATAGATGATTAAAATAGTTCACAAAATTCTGCATTGCAACTGTGAATGCTATATATCAGTAGAAGGTTCACTCAATCAGAGAATGAAAAGGTTAATGAATATGGACCTAATCACAAAATGTGGACCAAGCTTTAGAGACATTTCACAAAAACTGGCAGTGGCAAAATGAATACTGCAGCTTCTCGAATCAAGCAGAATGTTTGTCAAATTAAGAAAAAAGGGCATGATCCCATCATCAATGTGTTTGTAGTAAAGAAAGAAAAACTTTTGATTAAAAAAAAAAGTGTAAAGTTGGTACTTTGAAATAGGAATCTGATGCATGCCAGCATATGTAACCTCATTTTTCATTGCAAATTTCCAGAGCAGAGTGGGTTAGGAAGTGCTGATGGTGTCCTTCCGGTGGTTTTGATTTCCTTCGTCAACCTTGACTTGATTTTAACTGTCACAGAAGCTGAGGAAAATATTTTTTCAATGTTTTCCCTTCCGTGGGCCTAATGGGCTTTTCAACCTGTCACTTTCTTTTCGGTTGATTGTAATATGTAGTTCAAACAACACCAAATCATGACATACCAACTGACAACCATTTTGCTTGATGGTTGAATTTTGCAGTGTTTTAGCACTTCTACAATAACTTCTACAATGGAACAAAGGAGATAGCTGCTATTATCCAACAGTCTCCTCTTCCTAAATACATGCTTTGATTATCAGGGTTACTCTGCTTGGCACCTGACAACTGATTTCGTAAGTAAGACACCAGAAATCACCAAGTAACAGAGAAAGTCAGGGAGAGGAGCTCTAATCAAAGACAAATAGAGAGAGAAGTCAAGATTTGCCGTAAATAAGAAGTGTCATTCTAAAATCCTGTTGCACTCCAAGGGAGGAGGAACTTTACCAAGGCAAATAATTTTTCATGTCTGTACTGTATGGGCAAAGAAGGCACGTGTTGCCTCAAGGAAAGAGTATGCTGGCAGTACCAGAGAATTCCCTCTAGTTACAACCCACCCCTGAGGGCAAGGGTAACTCAGGTTCTTCTTTACATAAATAAATAAATAAACAAATAAATATACACACATATATGTGTGTGTTTTTAGGATTTATTTTAGAACAATTTGGTTGTGATGGAAAGGATGTATGCAGTGGGTTTGGTTATTATCTGTAGAAATATAGCAATATAAAAGCAGAAAAAACACTTAACAAGAAGTATAAAGGAAGGAAAGAAAGAATAAGAAAGGGTAAGAGTAGAAAGATATCACCCAGGGATCCAGCGACAAGACTTGATTTTTACAGTTTTGATGTCCTCTAGTTGAAGTGATGGTTGCAGTCCTGATCCCCTGGGGGCAAGGGAAGCCCATGAAACGCAGTTCAGCAGGTTAATATACACTGAGTTCTATACGAGAATGCCCAGGTACCTCCTCGGAGAGGGGAGTTTCACACAGTCTGTTGCAACACTTGGATCTGTTGCGATACTGTGGATCGTGTGCAGGTGGAAGGCACTCAGAAATGCGTCTGGGGGCACTTCAGGGGTCTTTGATGGTTTATGACCCCTCCTAAGAAGTGACACCTGCCTCTCATATCAGCATAGTGGATCAGTTCTTCTCTGTCAGAAGGCATGAAATCCCTCAGGCCCATGTGTGAATGTCCTGGTAGCTCCCTGGAGGGGAGTTTTAGCACGTGAGCCTGTTGCCTAAAGGAGAACATTGGCATGATAAAAAGCACTATCTCACCTTGAGGGATCTACTTCCTATGGGCCTCTTCCCTTGTCTGTCTCAAACCCAGCTCGTAGCCTCTGGGGATGAGTGCTCACCCTCTCTGCAGCCGGGTGGTTACCCTGCACATCTTCGGCAAAGCACCCGCTGCTTTTGCAGATGGCCAATCATTTTGAGTCATTAACCATTAACAATTCAGCTTCTCATGCCTCTATAATAATCGACACAATACAAACCTTTCCCAACCCTTAGACAACAGGTATCAGCAGTCTAACTTAAGGAGAATAGGAATGGTGCCTATACAGAAAGCAAGTAGAGTGTTAAATAAAAATAGATAGCATGAAAGGTTAAAAAAATGTGCGGTTCGTGAAGTTTGGGCTTTAGATACTTGGTAGAGAGTTCTTCTACTTTCCAGGTGCTTCCAGGTAATTTCAGAAACAATAAGGTATCCACAACCTTCAGGAATATCCAGTTAGGCATTATGTGCATCCTGAGGACCCACAATAGTCAGTATTGCTGCCAAGCCTGTTTTGCCAGCAAAGTAGAAGATACACAAAATTTTCAATTCTGTCACTCAAGCTCCAAGTGCTTTTCTGTGCTAGCGGTCAGGCATGCCAAGTGAATGAGTCACAAACACAAAGACCATGTAACCAGTTTTTTTATAGTTCGTTAGGATCTCTTGGGTACCTAAAATTAGGATTTAAATTCTGTTTTAGACACATAAGCACATGGGCTTATTTTCAATCCTGCTGTGTTCTCATATGTTCATTCAAATTCTCTCTGTGTTAAACAGGCTTAAAAATAATCTGTAACATTTACTTAGCTAAGTAAATACAAACTAATTTATGGGACTTTTAAATAAATATATCACATGAGTTCTCTTATTTTGCCAGTAATCTTCAGAATTTTTTTGCATAATGTTTTGCAGTTTTTATTCCCTCTCTTTTTGCTATGTTTGTTCTGATTTTGGCTGGGATAGAGTTAATTTTCTTCAGATTTGCTAGTATAGTTCTGTGCTTTGGATTTGTGATGGAAAACACTGTTAATAATTCAAGGGTGTTTTTGTTATTTTTGAGCAGTGCTTACACAGAGTCAAGGCATTTTCTGCTTCGCAACCCACCCCACCGGCGAGCACGCTGGGGGTGCACAAGGACCTGGGAGGGGGCACAGCCAGGACAACAACCCCAGCTGACCCAGAGGACAATCCAGGCCAGATGGTGTCATGTTCGGCACATAAGTAGGGGGAAAGAAGAAGGAAGGAAGGGCTGTTTGGAGCGAAGGCATTTGCCTTTCAAGTCAGCCTGACGTGTGATGAAGGCTGACTTCCATGGATATGGCTGAACGCCCGCCTGCCAAAGGAAAGCGGTGAATTGATTCCTTGTTTTGCCCTGCTTATGTGCACAGGTTTTGCTTTCCCTATTAAATGGTCTTTATCTCAACCCACGAGTTTTCTCACTTTTACTCTTACGATTCTCTGCTTCTTCCCCCTGGACGGTAGTGATTGAGTGTCTGCACAGGGTTTAGTTGCAAACTGGGGATAAATTTTGACAGGCTGGGTGAGGAAGGGTATCATGACAAATAAACATTTTCTCCTCTATAGTGTAGCACTTTGCTTGTCTTCTGGAAGAGGATGACATCTTTCTTTTGATCAAGGAAGTGTCAAAGTTTGCAAACACCCAAACCCAGGACAAAAATCTGCCTTTTGCAGCTATTTGTCCCCTGTGTGATTTCAGGAACAACAGCAGAGAACCATAGGCTTACTGTTAATATTTTTATGATCTCTTTCAATTCTTTTATGTATCCTACTGGGGCATGAGTGAGTGGCTGCATGGGGTTGACTTGCTGGACTTAAATCACAACTAAATACACACATCCTGGAGATGTTATTGTATCAAAATATGATGTCATGTCAGCCTCTGCAGATACCCACTCATTTCAACTCATGATTGGTTGTTCATGATCTTTGAAGATGCATCTAATATTCAATTTCCACAATTCTGAAATACCAAAATAAAGATAACATCAAGCAAAAAGTAGTATTTGCCAATGCAATACAAGATAACCACGCCTAGAACTTGACTGATTAGCGGTTTTTGCATAGTTCACTCAGTGTAAAAGGCTAAGTACTTTGCTTAGAGTAGGTAATAAAGCTATCAGAACAGATATATGACAGCATATTTTTTTTTAGTAGATCCAAGAGAATTTTGAAATTGTGTCACCACTTGGTGTTGAAAACAAATGGAATGACAAATCCACCACACACATGCATTTCCTTTGTGTGCTTTTTTTATGCTTATTTTTTAATCTTGCATGACAGAACTTATTACTGATTAGTGCATGGAACATGGTCTAACTTCTTACAACACTTGACAGAGGAGCCTTACTCATAGAGGTGCAAACAAAAAATAATTAATTTTATTATAATTAGTTATGATTAATGCATTAATAAAGGGGGAAATGGGTTGGCGAGAATGAAGAATGAATGAGCTGAGGAAATACATTATTTCAAAATCAGTGAAAACTTAAAATCAGTGAAAAGGTATAATTTTCTATTATGGAGAATCAGCACTCTCTAGTAATGTAAAAGAATGAAACAGGCTTGACTAGCTGAAGAGCTCTGCTTATTAGAAGATGAAAATAATGACATTTACTATCTGAGGGATTTTTGATCCCATTTAATACTGATCCTTCATTTTGTGCAATAACCGTGTAGGTCAATTAATATATTCAGAGATTTATGCAGCTATACTTGCAAATGAGCTTTACAGAACATTACAAAAAACTTTAATATTTCCACAGTAGAAAATAACAAAAACTGCCAGTGTACATAGATGGGTTTAATATATGTATGAGACAATAAAAGTACTATAGATGCTTCAGTTTTCTTTTTTTTTTTTTTTTTTTTAATTTTTATCTTCCTTTTTTTTTTTTTCCATTCAATGTCAGTTTTGTCAGGCTTGTACATGTGCATTTGGAACTGATGAGATGATCGATAGCCTTTGGAGAACTTTCTATTTAATTTTCTGACATCAAGCAGTTCTTTTACATTATGCATTGAAGTTGTCTCAACTTCCAGCTCAATACGTCCCGTATCTATTGAAGGATAGTGGGATATTTTGCCCTTAAGCACAAGTTTGGCTTCCTCAAATGTTTAAAGTTTATTTAGTCCTGTTTCAGTCTATGGCATTTTGCCATTCCATCAGTCTGGTTTATCTGAGATGCTCATAAATTTTAGAACTTTCCATTTACTGAATTTAAATGTTTCCTCTTACTCTTATTATTGGAAAGTTCTACAGGTATTGGCGTGTAATAAAACCTGGTGATGTTGTAGCCTTCACCAATTACAGCACAGTAGTTGCCACAGCTTTCTCAAACTGATGCCATGTTAAATATATTTATCTCAAATGAATACTGATAAAAAAGTACTGAGCAAGAACAGATAAGGAGTTCATTCTCCACATTTGAAATCCCAGACTTCTGACTATCCGAGCCTGGAAATCAACAAATGACTGTCCCGAATGTCAAGGCAGAAAGTTGACATGAATGTCAATGTGCTTACATAGTCTCCAGAGAGATCTGAAAGCTGTTTTCATGACTGACTCTATTGTAGGTAACATAAAATCATGGTTTTTTTTACAGAATAATATTAAGCCTGAAGTTACAAAACAACAGCTAATACTGGGATCATTACGGGCAGATGTAAAAATGGAGCTTTATGGCTTATACTTAAAACAGCTTTTTTTTAGTGTTTCTGTATATAAGAAAGAGAAACTTTCAAGAAAGTTAAGATTGGAAACAGAATTTTGGGATAGCTATTGTTAGCCAAACTGCCTAAACAGATATTTAAAGGCTAGATTTCCTAAAGTAACTTAGCAAGTGATATACTAGTGCATGGCGGCATGAAATTCTACAAAAAGAAACAGGAGACTTATGTAATTTTTATACCAGGATGTTAAAATACAATCTCTGTAATCGAGATGCAGTATATGCATCTTATCATTTCCATAATCTTTTTTTAAAGAAGGGTAAATCTGTGAAAGTGCTTGAGGCAGTTTCTTCAGAAGAGCAAGGCCAGCGAGTACTTTAGCCACCTACCTTGAAATTTGGAGAGCCTTGTCTTTCTTTCTAAAATTTTCCTCAGCATCCCATCCTCCTTTCTGGTTTTTCAGCTTTCACTGTTATCCCCCTACTAAGAACTGTAGGACATAATTAATTAATAAATAGATTGTGGGGTTTATTTAACTCCTAAAACAGCAGTAGTAAAAACTCAGAAACATCTATCTGCCAGTGATACCAGAAGTAAAGGATGGCTTCTGGTGTGCATACACTGTTTTCCAACTATTTTCCCTCAAGTTCTGAGATCCTAAGGCAGGCCGTGCCATTTATTAGTTTCCTAAAATGACCCAGTGCTAAAACTTTTTTTTTTTTTTTTTGAAGACTCATGGAAGGAAAATTCAAAATTAACTCCACAGAAAATAATCTAACTTTAAAGTTCCATGAAAAACTATATTTTTTTTGCTAGAACATATAGCCATGTTCTGTTTCCTCTGTTTTTATATTGCTTGTTTAGGAGCTCCTGTAGTGAGATAGTAAGTGTACTAAAACACAGAAAAATTGAAGGGCTCAACTCTTTTGTACTTCTAAAGAAGGACAAAAGTGCCAACAGGTTTCTGCTGGCTGAAATTGTGTCAGAGGTCTCAGAAAACCTAGTGAAGGAAGACATCAAATAAATACCAGTCTGAGAAATATTCTGCACAGTTAAACTGAATGTGTGCCTTTAGAGCCTCAGTCGGCCATGGAGACAGTGGAAAGGTGAGCAAGTCTGTCATTGGGAAGCTCAGAAGTGGGGGTGGGCCAAAAATTAAACTTTCTGAACTTTGAGAAGAGTGCAGCAGGACCCTGAGATTAGCTCAGTTGGTCAGAGCATGGCGCTAATAACACCAGAGTTGTGGGTTCAATCTCCATAGGTGCCATTCACTTAAGTATTGGACTCGATGATGCTTGTGGGTCCCTCCCGGCTCAGAACATTCTCTGTTTGTGTTTTTGTTCCTAGACAAACAGCTGGTGCAGAGACAAAACGTAAGGAAACTCAACAATTTCTGTGCATGTTTAATACAATTCATAAATATGCTGTACGCCTGTAGTCCATAGGGGCAGCATAGGAATACATGCCATTCCCCTGGTCCACCTTCAGAGCAAACTGCAACAGAGACCTGGCAGGAGTTCTTTTCTGTGAAGCATAAAGTTTGACTATTTTTGAACACATGGATTTCTGAAAACATTTAAAGTTCTGTCTAATGTGCCATGGTATCATCCCTCATGCAAACTTGGGCTGTTCTATGCATGATAAGTAACTACATTGTCAGGACATATCAAAATTGTTTCAGACTTTAAATAATTTTTTGTTGATAATTTCTAAAAATTATCTGATCGTTATGAACATGAACACTCTCATAAAGCTGTATGAGAGATCTGTTGTTAGCTACTCTTAATAGATCTGGCATGATTTGGCAGAGTACCATTTTAATCTAACAATTCTTCTCCCGTTCTGTTTGGGTGGTAAAACTAAAAGAAAATGAAAGTTCAAATAACTTTTCTTGCATTTTTTTTTACTAAGGCTTTTTAAAAAACTGCTATAATGGATTCAATCTTAAAGTTATGTCAGAAGAAATATGAAATTTGGGTTCATGAATTACTCATACAAGAAATCAAGTGAAATCAGAGCTCATGAATTACTTATAAAGGCTAGCTGAAAATCAATAAATTGCCTGTAATGCATATATAAGCATATTCTCCAAGTTTATAATATGATGCCATCATGATTTCTTTTTTTGTGAGTGAGAGCTATGCCAGTTTGAAATTACAAAATCACTTGTCCTCAGGGTTTGTTTAAAATTTTCATTTAAATATTTTCATCTGTTCGAAATAAAAAATACATTGATAAATGCAGACAGATGACCATATCAAGTAATTAGCAAAACATTGCAGAGTGTGGCTAATAGCACAAATATCCTTGGAGATTCCAATTATTATTATGTTAAAAATACTTTCTGAAAAATATTCAATGCTAAGTAAAACTTGCGAAATGAGAAAGAGGCAAAATGTTAACATGAATATTTAATGTATTAAAATTAATTTCCAAATTAAGGATTATCCATCATCCATCTGCCAGAGGGAAAAGTAGTCTTCGTGTACAAAATCATTTGCAAATTTAGTTGGCCTAAAGTACTGAGTTTATCTCCTTTTAGAAGAAAAAAGGTAGCAATTGAAATTCAGTTTCTTTGTGAGTAGAAAACTGCTTTAATAATATTATGAACCGAGACAAATTTACAGTTTCTGAAATAATCAATATTTATGAACCTAAATAGTCACCTTTATGGTGCAATATTGTGGATGTGCATTAAATACTGAAACAGTCATTGTTAATAAATGATAACAACATGTATGTATTCTGTCCTAGTGTAAACTTTGAGCAAGTGGCAAACCAGATGATCTTAGTGAGATCTGTAACTACTCCCTTCTATTTTATTCCGACAGAAGAAATTGAGAAATCTGGGCAACTTAGACGCATCTGTAATGTGGATTCTTGGACGTGCTCATAGGCAGAGCAGAAGTGAGCAGGTGAATCATTGCTGCTTAGATTTTTGCCACACAGGGCTCTCTGCAATTCTATCCTTGACCATGGTTTATCTACGCACCATTTTGATGATAAATGCCCTTAACATATCCTCTATTGCCTTCAGCAGCTTGGTGAGTCATGGTAAATAAGCAATGAATCTCCGTGCAATAGTTTGTGAAAATGTCCCTTTGTGTGCGCTTTTGTAGCATTCATTTGGAAACTTTCATTAATAATTGTTCTATGGAGTTCAATGCAATCAGTAACAGAATGTAGTTAAATATTGAATTGAACCCTAGGATCAGGAAGTAAGAATTAATATGAACCGTGCTCTAGCAGAACCAAATAAAAAGTTATATAGTATTTAGTGAAGGACCAGTCTATCTTAGAGAATATGCAGAAGGGAAGCTGAGAAAATAAAATCCAAGTAATTACGGGAATGAAATTTGTTTTCTTATTTTACTGGATATTCAGGGTTTTTGTCTTCACAAAACTAAAGAGCTAAAAATCGGATCTAGAACACTGTATATGAACAGTAATTTTCTGGTAAATACTTCTATGCATTCTCAGGAATGTATTTTTAGTTCCATTTACAGAAACATCTCAGTCACCAGCATGTAAATTTCTCCAACGTAGGGAGGACCATAAATGAGTTGTGTTTATTTCCATTGGAACAATAGAATCTAGAGCAAGAATTTTCATAGGGAAAATGGCAATCCTCGGAACCTCTAAAAGCTCATTGATCAAACAGAAGGAGTAATAAATCTACAAAATAACCAACTGTGTAGGCTCTATTATCTTATATCTTGCAGCTGTCAAAGTCATCAGGAAACAATTAGCGATTGGATGCAGCAATATTTTGCAGCATAATTATTCACTTCCCGCTTCAGAATACTGCATTCAGCTGCTCACACATTAACCCACAGCTGGTTTGCAGGAGATGCACGAGTTTTTTGATTTAAGTTAAATGAGTTAATAAAAAGTTTGACTACATTAAAAAAAACAACCAAAACCAAACCAAAAAAACCTTCCCAAAAGTAAAAAATACCAAATAACAAAACAAATAACAGCAAAAAACCCTACCAACCAACCAACAAAAAACCAAACCAAAACCAAAACCAACAACAGCAACAAAAAAACCAAAACCAACCAACCAACCAAACAACCCCCCCCCCAAAAAAAACCAAATAAAAAAACCCATAAAAAAACTGCAGCCAAAAAGCTGTAAATGAATGTCACTAGCCAATACAAACCAAACATTTCATAAGGGAGAGGAATTATGTGATGCTGCTTTTAAACTCTTCCAGCCATTATACACACAAGTCACTGAGTTTGATCAATATATCTTACTTAAAAATATTTTAGGGCTTTTATTCTTTGTGTAGTATGAAAGTCCATTTTTTGGGGTTTCTAAAACACCCAGGTTAAGTGATTTGAATTTCTAGGAAATCAGGGATACAAAATGCAAGTTGACCAAATGAATTAATTCTAAATTTACAGCATGAAGAGGACAAGCTTGAAGTGGATCATAATTTTGGACAAGTAAGAGAAGTACACAACTGATCTGGTGTAGGGGACTATAGCTTACAGGACCAAAGCGATTATATGAGGACCTTAAATGAGGAAGGTAAACTTTATAAATGTTAATGTGTAAAAGTTATACGAAGGTCAATGTGAGAGGGGGTATTTTAAAAATTAACACATTCTTGTGAACATAATGTTAATGAACATACACATTAGTTAGAAAAATTCTAGCCTTTGAACTTCTAGAAAAATCTATACAGCCTGAAAAAAAAGAACATTATGGGACGTTCAGAGTTTTCCTACCCAGGTAAATGATGCTGGATTTCTTTCTGATGTGTTCTCTCAACAAGAAATAAGCGAACCCCCTAAGAGCACACACAAAGCTTTTCATTTGTTTCCAAGGTTCTTTTACACCACATAGCATTTGGAAGGAATAAGTGTAGATAATATTTAGCTGTTTTATTTTTTTTTTCAAAATTGACATGAAAAATAGGTATATTTAACATTTTTGTCTAGCAGATGTAAGAATATTGTGTGGATGAGGGTCGTTAGTCACAATAAATGTCAAAAATTATAAATTCTGTTAAAGGAGTGAAACAACAGTGAATCACCCCTTCCTCATGTCGATGACGTAAGAGCTTGGGCTGCTAGAACTCTAAAATCCTATCTTTTCTTTTACTTGATTCAATATTTCCTGGAAAAGAGCCTGAGAATAGTTGTCATGAAGATGCTACTCCTCTATTATGGCTTGAAGTGCAAGAGATGTGAATACCGAGATACACAAAAATACTCCTTTTTGAATGCTTTCGCTCTTCTCACTTCTCCTTAATGTTCAAGTTAATGAGACATAGCTCAGAAGTATTCAAGATGTTCTCATTTTGCTTCTTTTGCAGACTACTTATATAACTAAACAACAACCACAAGAATGCCCAAAAATTGCAGGTAGCCTGGAGATAGAGATGGAGAAATTACTTCTTGTTTGTCCCTATACCACCTACTGTCTTTGTTAACATCTAGTGCAGTTTCTGAGTTGGCAACCCAGTTATATGTTGCTGATGTGTTATAAGAGGAAAGTCACAGAAGAAATTATTTTAAAATTGTGTATGTAAGGATTTAAAGAAGAACAGTAGATGCTTAGGTTGGTATAACTAATTTAAACACGTTTCTAAGTGCTAACAAATATGAGCTTGTATTTTGGGACGTAAAAGAAGGATTTTTTTTTCCTAGAAAGAAATTAGAGAGTTTTAACTTTGAACAGACAGATAGTTGCCCTCTACTAATATTCCTGGGTATATTTTTCAGTTACTTTGGCAATTTATGATGGAGTAAAGTTACAGATCACAGCAGCTGTAAATCACTTGTTGAAAAATTCTTGGATTATTGCCTGTAGCACTCATGTGTAATAGAAATCTACTTCTGTTTCTAAAAATGAAAGAAGTCTAGCTTGGACCAAAAGATAAAAAGATAGTGTTTTAATTCTAATCACATCAAACAACACTCATTAGAAATTGCAAAAACCTTAAAGAGTACTTATTCTTTTTATGGATTTCAGTATAATTTCTTACCTAAGTATGCACCACAGGAAAACAAATGTTTCCTGTTGGTTTGAAATGTACCCATACCACTAATCCTTATTATTAACTCTTCTAATTTTAATATATATATCTCTAATTTTAAATACTTTTTCTAATGCATGTTGAAAGGTGATATTTATACTACAGCATGAATTGCAATTTAATCTATAAAATCCCTTCTAGGTAGTGCCTTGCAATACATAAATTAAAATAAAACTAGGGTTATGCCAAGCAACACTGGTTTTCAGCAGTCTAACCTTGGTGAGGATTAGGACAATTTCGTGGCAAGTGGGGGCCAGTTAAAACTGAAATAATTTTGGATATGGTCATAAGGGATACCCTCAGCTAGTACTGGTAAAATGTATGAAGCTCTTTGCATCCTCTGACTTCCTCGCTGCTTCCTTACCAGACTCTTCAGAGCAGAGTCAGATTTTTTCCTCATCTAGGCCTGACTCTGGGGGGATTGTGAATGATTGACACACAGAAAAAAACCAAACAAAAACAAAACAAAAAAAAACAAAAAACCAAAAAAAAAACCCCAAAAAACCAGAACTGCCTTTGAAATTACATTACAAAGGTGGAATCTGTTCTGTGTCCTGACTCGACATGCATGTGCATCACAGGCTCAGTCCTGGCCAGCATCAAATACATGACTGTTTTAAAGTTAAGCATCACACACACACCACACACACTGCGGGCAAGTCATACCTCCCCAACCTAGCGGCATTCTACAGAAGACTGACAAGTGGGCAGTGGAAGCGCTACAGATGTCCTGTGTCTGGACTTCTGCAAGGCTTTAGACACAGTCCCTCAAAACATCCTTCATTCTAGATTGGTGAGAGATGGATTTGATGAGTGACTCATGGGGGGATAAAGAGTTGGTTGGATGGTCACATCCAGAGGGTGGTGGTCAGTGGCTCAGAGTCCCAGTGGTCATCTGTAACAAGTGCTGTCCCTCAGGGGTCCATATTGGGACTGCTGCTATTTAATATAGTCAGTGACATAGATGAAGGGACCACATGCACCCTCAGCAAATCTGCAGATGATATCAAGCTGAGTGGTGCAGTGACATTCCTGAAGGATGGGACGTCATCCAGAGGGACCTGGCCAGGCTTGAGGAATGGGCCTGTGGGAATCTCACGTGATTTGACAAGGCCAAGTGCAAAGGGCTGCTGCTGGGTCAGGGTGACTCCCAGTATCAATCCAGGCTGGGGGATGAAGGGATTGAGAGCAGCCCTGTGAGAAGGACTGGGGGGTGCTGGTGGGTGAGAGGCTGGACATGACCCAGCCATGAGCACTCACAGCCCAGAAAGCCAAACGTGTCCTGGGCTGCATCCAAACCAGCGTGGGCAGCAGGGGAGGGAGGGGATTCTGCCCCTCTGCTCTGCTCTGGTGAGACCCCACCTGGAACCCTGCATCCAGCTCAGGGGTCCTAGCACAGGGAGGCACCGGCTGGAGAGAGTCCAGAGGAGGCCACCAAAATGATCAGAGGGATGGAGCACCTCTCCTACAAAGAAATTTGGCTGAGAGAATTGGGATTGTTCAGCTGAAGCAGAGAAGTCTTCGGGGTCACCACATTGCAGCTTTCTAGTACCTGAAGGGAATCTACAAGAAAGATGGGGAGAGATTTTTACAAGGGCATGTAAGGAACAGGACAAGGAAAAATGGCTTTAAACTGAAAGTAGATTTAGATTATAAGAAGAAATTCTTTACTGTGAGGGTGGTGAGGCACTGGAACAGGTTGTCTAGGGAAGTTGTGGGTGACTTGTCCCTGAAGTGTTCAAGGTCAGGTTGGATGGGGCTCTGAGCAGCCTGTTGTGGAAGGTGTCCCCATCCATGGCACAGGAGTTGGAACCAGATGACCTTCAAGATCCTTTCCAATCCGAACCATTCTATGATTTTATGATATAAGGTCATCTCCAAACCTGCTATGTAATTGCCACGAATTGCTGGAAGTTTCTATATGGAGATCATGTTCTTAACAAATATTATTTAGTATTCTTCCCCAAACTTTAAAAGTCCAAGGCAACACAAGAACGAAGACCACTGGAAGATGAATTGAAATGTCCCTGCTCTTGTTTTACACGTGACCCTTCATTGCTCTTGAACTGCAAGACATATGAAACATGGCACACTTTAGTCCTATTGTACACTACTAAATTGAAGAGCTAAAAATACCCAATGGACTGGATTTGCATAAATATAAACAGACATTTAAGAAATTTCCGTAAATGGATGTGAAGCGACAAATCTCTTTTAATTAATTTGTGCAAGGAAACTTGTAAGAAGCTGTGAACGAAAAGGAAAATTAAGATACTTAATTTCTCTCAACTAGATGTGTGGACAATAAGAAGCAATGGAAGTGATGCAGGAAGTGAAGTGTCTGTTGTGGGATGTTTTCTGATCAGTGTGTTATTCTTCCCTTGCCTAAAAAATATTGTGGGATTCACTTCTCACAGTCTCTTATGGCCTTCAGCTTTCACTTGCAAGCTGTTCCATATGGCAATTTCCTTATGCATAAAACCCATCTCGCACTTCCTAGAGAGAGAGATCCAGGCCTCCTGGATCTGTTGTCTTTAGGCTGAACCTTAGTGACCCTCTGCAGGTGGAATCCAGATTTTTAATCTCTTGGTCATTGTGGTTATTCTTTATGCAGCTGCTGTGACAGCTCACGATAATATAATATAATATGGCTTGCAGTTATTCTTGCTGTCTGTAAATCAGACATGTTAGATGCCTAGTATTAACTCTGGTATGTAAACAAAAGTTCATTAAGGAAAGTGCTGTACGTTGTATGCATAAAAGAGTATTTCATCTTCAAAGGTTATGTTAGGCAAATTATTTTCAGGTCGCTCAGCGAATTCTTAGAAAAGAGGCATTATTATTTAAATACATTATTTAAATCATGTTAAGAAGCAATAAATCCAAATTCTCCTAGCATAAGTATGATGTGAAGACAGCATTTATATCAGTTCTTACAGAAGAACCAAATACATGAAGATGAAAAGATGATAAACACTATACTCTCTATTATTATCTGTGAAAGTATTCAGAATGCAGAGGTCTGATATGATTAGAACTCTGGAACTGGATGGCCAAAACAGACCACCAATTCTGCAAATCAATGTCTTTACGCTGTTTTAAGATAGAATAGCTGTGATGCTATTGTCACTTTCTTTCCCATCTGTGGGTAAAAAAAGAAATCCGCCAATAAAGGGAAGAGAGGCAGCTTGAGAAAGCACAACACTGATGTTCTGATAACTCATGAAAGCCTTCTAGGGGCTGCTGGCCAAACCTGGCACTGGAAATTTGCCAGTGACCCTTCTAATATACACCCCAAGCATGTTTCAAGTATTTAAATCAAGAGATGCTTTTAAAAATCTTTTAAAAGTTCATTATTTAGGTAGTATCTTATTGGTAGAATTATACATGGAGAATAATTTTCCCGATTAAAGCTAAAATTTGTTGTATGGCTATGGAATAATCTGCTGATTTGAAACATTGATTTGTGTTGTGTTTAGTTGTAGCCTTGCATCATTCCAAGTTATATGGACCTTAAACGCATTAGAATGACTGAAGTTGTTTTCTGGACACTTCTGACATTTGGTTTGTCAAAGAGAGAATTACAGACTAAGAGGGAAAAAAAGTTATTCATAATTTTGTATGAATAATTTAATTTTTAATACTTCTTCATAGAAGATGACTCAGGTACCTTTCTCACATATTTTTTTAAAATGTTTTTTATTGGAAAAAATATCCTTAACTGAGAGATCTGTGGGATTCCAATAACCAAACACTGTTACACATCTGACTTACATTTTTTGGGACCGGACAGTTTAATGATTGGACATTTCTGAGACTTTTTGTCTGAGAAGCAACTGTCATCTTTCCATCATTTGTAAAATTTAGTTTCACATGTGGCCAATCAGGTAAGATGGCAGGGAAATTTGGGTGACTAATATTCCAAGAAGACAAAAAGGGCTGAACTTCTGTTTAGGGTAAAAAAACCTTGACTCCCTGAAGACCATAAAAACACTTGCACCCTATGTGTCTATATCTCCAGCAGTCTTTTTCTTTCTAAACCTTGTTGGAACATTAAGGAGAAAAACTTTAAGGGAGCGTTTTGATGACAGATTCTAAATCAACCAATTCTTCTGGCCGGTTCATAATATCATATATGAGAAATGGATTAATCTGAATGAAGGAATTACATCATTGAAGAGACAAACCTCTGACACCTTTCCTGCTTACATCACTTTATCAGAAAAAAGTACATGACAAGAACACAGACAAAGGTCACGTCAGGTGCAATGGTACAACAGTGGTGTCAGGAGCTTGCTTTGGTGTGCTTCAGGGAAATAATAATTCTTAGGAGATGCATTTCAGGAATTTTTACTACCATTTGTTGTTTCACACAGTTGTAAGAATTAAAAAAAAAAAAAAAACAAAAAAAGTTTTGTCTCAGCCATGTGACTCCGAAATACAAGACTTGTTTCAGTACCTTTTAATAGGACAAGTTGTATCTTTGATACTTAGCTTATTGCTTACCAAACATTCTGTGAAAGTCACTCAGAGCACAACTGAAGTAGTGGTTTAAAACAGTTTTTGTCTTTCACTGATTTATCTATTTTCACTCAAAGAAATCTCTTTCAGTTATGGTCTTTGGAGGAGAGTTTCAGAAATACTTACTTGGTCATCTGGTAATTTTTTTTCCCCAATTTTAGTACTAATTTTATTCTACTTTCCTTTGGGTCAGTCTGAATGTATTCACAAGTAGTTAATCAGTCTGGTTTTCATGTTTTGATTTAGAAAATGAGAATGTGTGTCAGAATAGATATTAACAAGGACTCCACATTACTTGAAAAACTTGTATTTGACTTCTTTAAAATAGCAGGTTGTTCTAAAAAGGAATAGATGTTCTTGAAAATAAATTTTATGGCATTAAAATAACCTCTTCATATACAGAAATTTCTATCTCTGTCATGTGTCCAATAAAGAATTTGTATTAATTATAATTTATTAGAAAATTATAGTACCGAAGGTATCATGTTTCACCCTCAGCAAAATGAAATACCTTTCTTACACAATTAAACTTTTTGCTTCAGACTTCATAAAAAATATTTCTATAAGAGCTGCAGTGGCAACAAAACAAAAAAATTGTGTGATTTCTTAAGGTTAGTTTAGACAACCTAAGTATTGTCTGGTTGGCTTTTTAATAACTCAAATTTATTCTTTTTTCTGACTCTTGTCTTAAAACATGAAACTTTTTTTGTACCTCCTTTCTCCCCAGTGGATTGGGTTTACAACTACTCTCAGTAAATAACATTATTAAAAACAAATGAGCTTTAATAGAACTTCTCAAATATTCAAATTTAATGGCTTCCAATCACCTGTCTAGGATATTTGGGGGATATCTAGGGAGAAGATGCATCAGGAAAAACTTCATTTTTTTGCCTTGTCTGAGTTCATGGGGTACAGTGGACCATGAAAGTCTGATTTGAGCTAAAGGAACAGATGTGATCCAGTCAAGTGATTTGTTTGTGTTTATTTAGCATCCGAGTAGAAGAAAATTTTCACTCAGGCAGGAGTTTATATGTACAAAGCAACATTTGAAAATGAGATTTGATGTCCAAAGTCACTTAGGAATTTCTAAAAAAATTACTTCATGCATCCCCAATCTGTGAACATAAATGAGAATGTTAGGAATGGGCTGAGTTACAATGAAGACAGCTACAGAGCATAGCATGCACAGAGCTCTCAGTCTTATTCAAATTTTCTTGTGAAATTACCTAAAACTATTGAAAAATAACTGAAATTACAGGGAAAAAGAGGACAACTACACTTGTGTAATTTTTTAACAGAGATGTAATGTTTTAAATTTTTTATACTCATTTGTGTATAAAAGCATATGTTTGTTTTTAATTAACATAAAAAGTGTTACAGTTAGTAGAGAATCTGTGTTTGTCAGTGAATATTTCTAAGACATTTTAGAAAACAAAGAGGTATTATATGCTATTTCAGTTTGTATGTCACAGATTTTCTGTTTTACATTGCTTATAAACCTGGAATGTAGTTTTGATTTAGTACTTGATCTTGCATCATATAATGCAAATATATATATATATTGAGATCAGAAAATTGCTGGGAGTTTCACCTCACAAGGGTTCACAAATAATTGTAGATATTGTTAAAGCATATGCCAAATTCTAAGTACATCAGAAGTAACAGAAGAAATGCCAGGCGAAGAAAAAATATACAACACAAAATAATAAAATTAAGTAAATGTGCCAAGAAAAAAGATAACAAAATAATCCATGTTTTAATACTTTAGATCTATTGCAGAATACTCTTGGACAAAGAGAAAATCTGCTGATTTCTGCTGTCAGAAGTTCCACAGTGATGTTGCACAGGATTTAATAGACCAGCGTTTCTCATATGCAGAAGCATTGATTTCTAGGTGAAGTTTTTGAAATACATGAAACAAATATCTCAGTGTTATAGGAACAGTTTATAACACTAGGCAACAGACATGTCCTTTCCTCCTTTTAATTATTTTTCCTCATTATTTTTACATCCAAACATGCAGAAACAAACTTGGTAATTACATGTCAAAAATATAGAAAACAAACCCTGGGGTCAAGTTCAGTGCATAATATATATGTATCAATAATTGCTACCATATATGAAAAATTAAGAAACAATGACCTGGAAAATAAGATATTCTGGAGGAAGTAGCACAGATCCTTGTCAGGTTGCATAAACATATGTCACTTGTGAAAATTCAGAGCATAAATTTTATGCTGCCATTCACATAGGGTTTTTCATAAACTGATTCTACTGATTGCTCTGTTCAGACAAATCTCATGTAAAACTGTATTTTTTTTTCAGCTGTCCTCTTGTATTTAAGTTATAAATTCTGAAACTTCCTAAAGAAAAATTGGATTTTGTCTGAGTAATTTCCTCTAGGAACTCAAGCCATGACCTGAGGTTGTTTCACTGAAGTGAAGAACCTCAGAGTATCTCTTTCACCTCTAGACCTTTTTCCCTTATATATTTGCACACGAAAATTGTATCCCTTTTAAAGGGGATTCCTATAATTTTTCCAAAATTAATTGGGAAATTCTTTTTTTGTGTGTGCGCCGCCTCACTACGATATTATTTGATTTTGAGATTGCATTCAGAATTCTTTTGCAGGGAATTGCTATGTGTCCCTGAAATTTCATCAGGCCTTTGATTTACAGCAAGAAGAGCTGCTCTGGGGCATCTGTACTAACCATTCTAGTTATTTCTGACTAACACATATTGGTGATTCTGTATTACCCACAGAAAAGTTAGTTATGATATGAGTACAGCTGCCTGTATTCTAGGATGTTTTGTATGAATGCTTTTAGCTTTTCACTGTGGCTCTGATATACCCATCCTGTTTAGTTTTATTCTATGTTAAATGATGTCATTTATGTGTTCAGCACTCTATAATTAATAAATTGTCATTAAACCACTGTGTGAAACTTAAAGGTATGAGAGTAGGAGACAGAACTTCTATTCTTGGCAAATATGAAGTTAAACTGTAAACAACATTAGGTTCAGGCATGACTCCAACCATATTTTCAGTAAGACTTGTACTTTGGCAATGGAACCAACAGAAACTTAGACCTTCATGATCTACCAGTGCTTTTTGAATTTTTGTTTTTTATTTTTTCTCCAAAAAAATATGTGGGAATAAGTAGTACACATCTGTTAGGGAAAAAAAAGTCCTTTCCAAGCCCAGAGGTCATCTATGACATTGCTTTTCAGTTTAAACAACAGATTACATAATCATTACAGCCAATTCAATCTTTCTTTGTTAATTCTTTCAATGGACTATAACTGCTTGTTGTAATAATCTTGATACTGACTCAACTTAATTCAGAAAATTCGCGCTGGCTTTTAGTTGCAGTAAAACCTTGTAGCGTAGTGTTATTACCCTGAATGAAGTATCTTTCAGAGCAAGCTGATCAAAGAAGCTCAGTAACTTATCTGTTTTTTGCAACAGCAAAATAACTGTATTAATGATCCAAAATCCTCCATGGCATGATAAGCCTTTGGAAGGGAAAGCTGCTGATCAGCAGGCTCTCTGACAGGCTCCTTCTCTTTCTAGGCTGTGCAAAACCTCCTAACTTGCATTCAAATGTCGGTATGTGTTGAGCTTGATTTTTTTTTTAATCCTTTTGTGCTTGCAGTTGTCCACAATGAAGTATGAGACTCCTAGATTTTATGACTATTATTAATTTTTCTAGATTTTCTTATATTAAAAATATTTATCTTTTTTATCTATTATATTTTTCTAATGTAATATTTTATATTAATGATTTTGACTCATTTGGGGAAGGTTTTATTATTCAGTGTTATTTTTATGGATATTCCAATTTTTGCCTTAACTTTTTTGGAGAGATCTGTGATAATTTTCTAAAATAAAGTTCTTGAGGTTATCTTCATAACCTATACCTGCTATGACGATGGTAGATAAGAACAGCACAAGTAGATTTCTAGCAACAGAATTCACTTTTCTTCAGCATTATTTAGCAGATATATTCATCATGTCTTCTAAGCACAAAAAAAAAAAAAGGAAAGGATGAATGTTTAGTGGTCAGAACATGCTCTACCTTGTAAAAGTCACATCCTAATTTATCAATTTTCTCAGGGGTCTTACTTTCTTCTACACAGCTGCTGCACAGTACATGCCATGGTTATTTTAGTTTCTTACACAGTGTATCAGTCCCTTTCCCTACTAGCTGTGCTCCAAAGATTTTAGGTATTTCAGCTAGAACAATTTCTCCCAGCAGGTTATATAATAGAGGCTGAAAACCACAAGTGATTCCACTCTGTTTAGGAATGCCTATTTGTCACCTTTATTCCCCAAACTCTATGATGCCTGACTCTTTCATTTTATTAGTTCCTCCAGGAGAAGAATCAGATCATAAACTGTCACAATTATTTCAGATAGAATTTACTGGAGAATGTGGTTGTAGCATCAGAACTACATGAGAAGAAATAGAAAGATTTAACTTCAGCATTAGCTAAATAAATGGGAAAAGAGCCTTTTTCTCCTCTGGCACAGAGGTTAGCTGCTAGAGGAATATTCTTAAAATGCATAGTTAAAGCAACATACGTATTCATGTCAATGTCATTTTGTCATCACAGACACACTATGAAAGAACAGGAAAAGGTATTTATTCCAAGCAGTCCCTCACTTACTATTTCTCCTCTGAAACCTGAACTACCCCATAAATTAATTTTTAACAAGTTTTCTCTGCTTTTGGTTGGTTCTTTTGATTTTTCTTTCTACACAATTAACACAGGCATGTAACCCAATGTGCTTGTTCAGTGTTGCATCTGTTTTTAGCATAAAAAATTGTGCCCTAAAAGACCAATAAGCTCAAACTTTGGGATGTGTTATTTCAGTAGAGGATTTTGTGAAGGGGCTAGGCATTTCAGATTAGGATTTAGATCAAACTGCATTTCAGAAGAGCAGTTTTTCAACCAGAACATTAATTTTGTGTGTGGGATATTCCACCTTATTTGATAATTTTGCAAGCAGTGTATAATCTAAGTGGTCAAACAGGGATGGAATTCATATTTAAACACTCAGCTGAAGAGTGTAGCTGTCTGAGTAACTAATAATTAACCTCTCTAGAGCTGTGTCTCTCTGGTTTCCTCTTACATATTTCTAGAAAGGTCCTGCTTTTATTTGGTTGTAATTCCTCTTTTCCTGGTCTGATGCGGCTTCATGTGTTCGAGTGCCGCTGGTGTTAAAGTTTAGTGGATTTTAGGCCACCTTCCACAGAAGAAAAGAAAATAATAACTGTTCTACTTTAACAAGGAATGAAACCAACTAATTGTTTTTTATTTAAGTCATTTAAATAGTGGTAAAATATATTTTTGCTTATTTGCATATTAATGTTACCGTAACAGAAATCTATTTTTTTCTCTACAGCTATGTGCCAGTGAAACTAGATCATGCCAACATGGAATTTCAAGACTTGGTGGAAAAGTCTGGCAGGAAAGGCAGGTGATATCAAATTGGATTCCCTACTATACTTATCTTCTGAATTTATCTTCTGGATTTTGCCTTCTGAAAACTTGAAACTGAGCCTGTGTCCATTAGCTGTAATCAATCTGCTCAATTTGGATTTTGCTAAGTTTGTGAACTCCACAGATAAAAGGAGTACCAGCCACATCAGCAATGTTAGTGGAGGAGACTGTGACCACATTTCTACAAGCTGAGTTATGTATAGAATCTCACATTTTCAAGAATGATTAGGTTCTGGGCTTTATAGTCTGTGGAGTATTCATGATTTTTCTTTTCTTTCCTGAAAATATTACTTCCGAGAGAACAACTAATATTTTCTGGGTTTGTATATTACTTTATAGTAGCCCAAAATATTAATTAATTAATTAATTCATGTGTATATGTAGTGTGACACCAGAAGTACATCTACGAGTGCTGGGGACCTGTATCATCTCTTCCCTATTCAGTAACATAAGTATATTTAATGTTTTGCCATATGTGGAATCAAACTTTTTATAATATTCTTTTAATATAGTCACATTCATTGAACACTAGTTAATGAAATAAGTTCAGGTTTTTTACATGCAAAGCCAGCCCGTTACACAATCAATATTTTACATCCAAAAATTCCAGGTATCTCAAATGTGAGTTCAGTAATTGGAGTGCTTTTCAAAATACCCTTTAGGAGGACATTATTAATGAATTTGACTTCAACCATGAGCATGTCTCAAGATAAAAAGAAGAGTATCCTTGACTTTGGTGTTCTAACTTTAGGTGAAGGTACAGCACTCTATTTCAATAACACTGATAATGCTTTGGAAAACTTTGGACAGTGATGTCCATGAATTATACCATTACATTACAATTTTAGCTGCTATGAAAAACTTAACTGTTCTCATGAATATAACAAAAACTACCTGCATTATGCTGCTGGTTTTGAACTTGCTGCCTTAATGCAGTGACCTTGATTTCAGGTATGAACAATATACAGTGGAAAAAGCACCTGAAGGATCATTTTGTTCCCTCAAAACTGAACATTTGTGGGTGTTTTAAAGTTTTTTTTCAGGCTATTAAATTGGGCTTTGTAGGTGTTTGAGATAAACATTTATATTTCCTCACCAGTCGTGAGTATTCCAGTTGGGCAGAAGGGATTGTTATAAGTCAAATGAGAAGAGCACTTAGTCCAAAACCTGTTTAGCAGTAGTGGGGGCAGCATGTCAGTATGATACGGTTCCACGAGCTCCATTGCAGTAAGGTGCCAACAAGCCATGGCACAGCTGGAATATGTATGCAATGGGGAATACTTAAGCTTTTCCCTTGCTCAAGATAGTTAGATAGTTGCATGATGTGTCTTTTATTCTTACCTCACTCTTTTTCATGTCCCAGCTTCAAATCAGGGAAAAAAAATGTTTCCTTTCATGCTGAGGAAGGTGAAATAAAAAGTGTTTCTGACCCTTGTCGCATGTACGCTCTAGATTTGAAAATTTGTTCTAAACAGAGCAATAATTCTGTCGTACACCATGGTGTAAGGCGTGATTGCCATACGCTATCGAAAAGCTGTCCTCGTGCTTTACAGATTCACCTCTGTGCCTGAAAAGAAGGTGCTAAATATCTCCTTGGGAGACGTGTTTTACTGAGAGTATTTCAGCTTAAAAAGACTATTGTACAAGCTGCTTAAGTAGATATGATTTTAATAATTGTATGTTGTCCCTTCCCTTGAGGGAGTCAACAGCTATTCCCAGTTTACTGTTGCTGGAAAAACATACTTAGTATCTCTTCCAGTCCTGTGCCCAAGCCATTTATGAAGATGGTGAAGAGCACAGGGCTGAAGATGGAGCCCTGCAGAACCCCACTGGTGACAGGTCCCCAGTCTGATGTCACCCCATTCATCATCACCCTTTGTGCCTGACCCATGAGCCAGCTGCTCATCCATCACATGATATGTTTATCCAGCTGTCTGATGGATGTTTTATCCAGTAGGATCCTGGAAGGGACTGTCAAATCTTTGCTGAAATCAATCAACTTCTCTTGATCAATGAGGTGGATTACCTTGTCATAAAAGAAAATCAGATTTAACAAGCAGGATTCTAATTCCATCAGAGCTTTAGGTCTCCTGAGCTGATCCCTAGCTACAGAAAAATACCTTTGTATTCTTCCAAGCTAAATAAAATGAACTTTCATTTTTCTGATCTCTCTCCCCATCCTCCTGGGGGCCAGTGAACGAGTGGCTGTACGATCTTTAGTTGACAACTGGTGTCAAAATACGACACCCTGGGTTAGGAAGAAGAGCTCAATGACAGATGAATATTTCTTCCTCTGTAGTGCAACATTTTGTTCATCTTGGGGAAAGGGAGGACCTTTTTCTTCTGATCTAGGAAGTGTTGAAGTTTGCAGGCATCCAACCCCAGACAGACGCTTGCTTCTTGCAGCTGATTGGCCCTGTGTGATTTTGAGCATAAAAACAGCGTATTCTGTTAAGGTCTTTAATAAGTCTGATTCCAGTGTTGACAGAAGGCCAGGCCCTAGCAGCAGCTGATAAGACAGCAGCCTAATAATGTTCTCAACTTTCTTTCAAAAAGTGTATTAAGTGAAAAATTTATCGGATACATGCTTGTTAGCATCTTTGGTGACTTTGTCTAAGATTTTATCTTTTACTTGCGTGTTAATCCAGTGGGAATAGAAATATGCGTGATGACCTAAATCGAAGTTTATGAGAAAGGAACAGTTTGGAAAAGGTTTGAAAGACAAGCAGAAGAAATGTTCTTTGAAGTACTGAATGATGATAGAATTTGAATTTATTTACTTTTTTTTTCCCTTTTTTTAAAAATTGTGGTATTTTTTGCATTTATTATTTTTCCTACTTATCACTCCATTTTTGTCATTAATTGCTTATGAAGCTTTACAAAATAAAGCCTATGGCTAATAAAGTACAGAGGTTTATGTATGATTTTAAACGTAGAAATAACCCTACTGACTTCAAGAAGAGTGAGTCATATGTAGTAAGATTTTAATTTTGATAAGAAGTGCACCTCTGAAAACAATTTTCTGATAGTTCCTATTTTTGATGCTGTATATTTTCACACTGCCTTGAGTGCATAAACTTGGTTCCCGACAGAGGATATGGAATTAGAAGACAGATTTTAGCGATATATTTAATATAAAATCCGCATGTCTTCTACTGAAATTTTGTGGAATACACAAATTAATTTTTATTTTAGTTTTAGTAGCTAGTGGCCCCATTAAATTTTGTCTCCTAAGCTGATCTTTGTGATGTGTTTTTCCTATTTCCTGTTTTCATTTAAAAAATTGAATTTTTGCCATATGATCCATAAAAATAATGGATTCCTGATCTGAACTTTGAAGAAACAGAGGAGAAAATTATTCTGATTAGCGAAAAATTTGAAAGAAAAAAAAAATGTAAACCTTATGTTGCACCTTTTAACTGTGTTTAAATAAAATGGTTACTACATCTCTAGGTATATCCAGGAAAGAGAAGGTAAAAAATTTAACTTAATTTTAAGCGCTATATGTCCATTTTGCTTCAGTGATTTTGTGACAGATTTATTTGTTTTAAAACAAAAAATATTGCAAGGTACACTTTGGAATGGATAGCCTGACAAAATGCTATAAACAATTTTGTCCCTTCTTTATTTTTTTCAACTGTAGTTTCTTATTTAACTAAAGAACTGAAATTAGTTTAATTGAGTGTGAATTGACAAAACAGTCAAATTTGGAAGAAATAGATGGATCTCAGTGTGTGTGTAAAACAAGAACTAAAGAATGAGTCTGATCCAGTCATTACAGAAATGGCACATTAAACTGTTAAGAAGAGGGGAAAATTTTAAATGGCTTCAGAATTTATTGCTTTCCAGTGATCTTTCAAGCATGCACAAAAAGACATTTTCTCAATTTCTTTTAAATTGCTAGGCCCAATATTGAATATTTTGTCTAGCTGTCATAATGTGATACACACAAGAAGAACTCAGGTTTTTCTACCCATACCTTTAGGCTGAAGCCCTAAGCCCTCCAGCCTCTCCTCAAAGGGCCAGTGATGCAGCCCTGACCACCACGGTGCTGCTCTGCTCTGCAGAGCTCACTCTGGTTTCTTGATGTCTCCCTGGTGCTGCTGGGTGCAAAATCGCACCACTCACTACCTGTGGTCTAAAGAGAGCAGAGTGGAGGAGAAGGAAAGTCCTTTCCTGGTAGCCACGCCTGCTGCAACGCCGCACCACTGGTTTGACAGAGCTCCAGGAAATTCTGCTTGTGACCACAGAGCAGGTTTAATCCCATGGCTAGAATAGAAAAGTACACATCTATCTCAAAATACACCATGCTTTCCTTCCAGAGACGACAAACCTGGCAATCAGTGATCTAATGCTTGAAAAACTTGGTGTGAAGGAGAGCACCAGCATTTGTTTCCTGTAATTTGGACAGTTAAATTTAAGTATGTAACAGTGTAGGACCATAACTTTTAGAATATACTTATTGATTTTAAACAGTTTTCTAGCAATATTTCTGCTTGAGATTGAATCTTCTTCTTGCCAAACTTCATTCACCGTCAGTAATGCTAGCTGGTTTTAAAAGTCAGTGTATGGAATCTGAGTAACATTGGCCCATGCTTGTGATAAATTTAGTGCCTTAACTACTTGGCAATGAACATTACAACTTTTTTTGTACCCTGAGATTTCTGAAAGGCTTACAGATATATACGCCATCACTATGGGCAGAGATGGTGCCATATTCTTACATCTTGTCACAGTCTGGTTTAAAGTCAAGTAGCCTGGGAATGGAATTTTGTATAAAAGTGACCAGCTTCCCGGTGATCCCTGACACAGACTTTATGTTTTCTAGAAAGTCGGTACTGTTCTCAGTGAACTAATTAGCCACCTCATTTTACTAAAATCTGCTCAGTAATCTGCATGCCATCTGTTCACTTTAGTCTAGAAAAAACAAATTTTACTCAGCTCTGTAATTATGACACCAATAGTTTCAGTTTTCTCATAGTTGTCTTTTCTCTTTAAAAAAAGTGCATCAAAATAAATATTCACTTGTGCAAAAAGTGTTCTTGATGGTGTCACATGAAAGGCCCTACTAATGGATATCCTTGACATACAAGATATAGTATGTATCTTCTTCAAGACACAGTAATCTATATTCTCTATGCTAATTTTGAAATATAGCTTGTGGCTGTTTCTCAGTGCTTCAGTACCAGGAAGAGTGATCTCATAGCATAAGGACATCAGGTTACACTGTGCTAATTACAGGGCCAGTCAAGGAATCAAATAAAGATACGGCTCTACATTAAAAGTATCTGAAAATCATATTTAAAATAAAAAAAAAAAAAAGGAAGAACAGTGAGATATCTACTGAAACAGAAAATTCATACCACTCTCTATCATTAGACCCCCATCCGTGTCTCGAGCCAACCAGTTACTTCAGTTTGCAAACATTCAAGGTCTTTTCTTTCCTTTCCTACATATTTTTCTTTCAAGAACATTATGAATTTTTAGCAATTTGAAATGATTTTCTGACAGTTATCTGATTTATTTGTGAGTAGGGGGATATATGACTTTTCTCATTTGGCTGGTTTGTTTAAACAGTCCTTTCAGCGTCCTGGTGTTCGTATCCTAACACAAGCCATCAGAACCCATTATGGACTGAATTTCTCCTTATTAAATAAAATATCCAGGGGGAAAATGAAGGCAAGTAAAACTTCAAAGGGATATGACCTGAATTATATACCATATTGAAATGACAGTTCACTGCTAAGTGACATAAAAGAAGGGAAAAAAAGCCCGTTTATCCAGGAGGTTGCTCTGGTACTTAGTTTGCATTTCTTTCAACATGAAACCCAGTAGTAAGATATTCTCAGCTTTTTCAACACTTGTAAAGAGAGGGTTCAGTTAACTGAACGTGGTTAGTTCTTTTATGACAGGAAGCTTGTCTTCTCATTTTCTTTGGTAGCCTCTGGGAATGTGTTAGATTTAGACTAAATTATACGGCAACAATTTTGTTACTCTTTCAAAAAATATGGTCATGTATTCTTTTGCTACTCTTAGAACACCTCTGCCCTTACAGAGAAATCGATTGCATAGTATAATATTTCCAGCACTAGCTATTCATAGCAGTATTTAGAGAGCTGGCATTTTGTTCTTGAGTCTCAGCTTTTTGCAGCAGAATGTGGGCTAGCAGATAAATAAAGTTACCCTTAAAATTTGTGTAACATCTCTAGCCATTTTCACAATTTTGAAGGCAAGTAATTTATTCAATTACTTAATTAATCTTTCAGTTTATGGAATGTCTCTGAAAAGACAGAGTCTCAATTTTGGTAATTTTTAAAATAAAATATTCTAATATTTGTCACAGGAATCTCATAAAATTAGTTACACTGTGGTTTTAATGCATATTCAAATTTAAAACTGAATTTCTTGGTGGCATAAATCACACATATTGGATAAGATTTCTCTCTTTATTTTGCATAATAAAGGAATTCTTGTTCCTGTGTAAAATTTGGCTGCTCCTAGTCATCTCTGACAATCTAGCTTGAAAGTTTTGCTATAGAAAATGTCTATCTTGGTCAGCAAAATTTATGTTAATTCAGAACACAAGGTGGCAAAAGTATAGGTGTGATAAATTTGTCTTAGGCCAGTTTTGTATTGGCAGAAGTCAGTGGTAGCTACATCTCTTGGTGATTTATAAAGACTTTAAGTCAGAGTCCCAAAAAGACAAGTAGATTTGGCTGTAAGTGTTTTTCTTTGTTGTTCATGGGTCCATTGCTGCTGTTCTTTTCATTGGCTTGGATTATGGAAGAAAATGGATTATGGAAATGAATCAGAGTGCAGACATCGTGTCACTGGTGACATTTTGGGCTGGCTGAAGGTTGCACCAGATGGCTCTGAGAGGTCCCTTCCAAACCAAACCATTCCATGGTTTATGATTCTGTGTTTTTTCCTTCAGGTTTGCAAACAAACTTCAAGATGATCCAGTCTAGGACTCTCGAGGTGGTGGTCCCTGCCAATCTTGGGGCTTGTTAACCCAGATTTAGTGTTGTGTTGACCACGGCTGTGTCACCTTTGATTTGTAACTGACTGATGGTTGAACAGTTTAAAATGTGAGTATTCAGTATTCAGTTCTATCTGTCAAAAAGATCTTGGTGAAATAGAACTAATATTCTGAGTACTTTTAGCAAATTTCTCAACTTTTTTTTTCATTTGTTTATTTTTATAGTTAAAAAGAAATTGCCTCTAATCTGTTTTGATTTCGTGCAGACATTTGATGCATACAGTTTTTATTTTCATGGAGCTCATCCTCATTTGCATCCACTGATCCAGAGAGCTGTGGCTCTCTGGTACCTCTTTGTTCTCTACTTCTTGATTTCTAATTAATATTCTGGTTGAAGAAGAGGTTTTCCTTTTTGCTGGGACATTTTTTCCTTAAATCACTTGTGTGTGCATACATGCACATCCACATGCATACACAGATGTGCACAAACACACATGCAAGTCCCAGGCCAAAGAAATACTTTGTCTTTTTTCTTTTTCTTTTCGTTTAAAACATTTCAATATTTATTTACTCCAGCTAACTAAATTTATTAGGGATCCCTTGTTCTTCTTAAATAGGTACCTCTTATAGTATATTTTTGAATTGCAGCTCTTATTTGGTATGATTTCAGGTAAAATTTCCCTTCAAATGTTTCCACTACATTGCTAAACCATTGGTAATATGCAAAGGAAAACAAAATCATTTAAAGAGATTAGCAAAGAATAATTTAAAAAAAAGAATACTCAGTAGGAATTATTACTAGGAAACTCCAACAAACTCATAAAATTATAGAAAAAGAGATAGTGTCTAGGCTATGTGAAGCAATTCAATAATTAGATCGAACTTAAAAACTGACACTTTACTGGAATGAGACAATTACTTCTAGCAGAAAAACAGTGCTGTGCCCAGAAAATATGCACAAATTCAAAGCAAAATGTTTCACAGTATTTTTCATAAGAAAAAGAGGCTGCTTTCTTACTTTTCTAAGTTTTAGTGAAAATTTTTTTCAGTATTTAGTAAAGAACACTAGAACTATGTCTTTCATTTAAATTATGTCATTAGGAAATATCATCTGGTTTTTATTTGTTTTAATATTTGCCATCATGTCATGGAGGATTATTTTTTTTCAAAGAATACTTTAGGCAAAACTTTGGTAATGGCTTCTGACAATCACGTAACAAGTACAAAATAATGGTTGGCAAATGCATGTGCTGCCAGCATAAAGTTCTGCAGAATCTGGAAGATTGAGTGCTAGGTACAGATTTACCTCTGGACATTTTATCTAACATTTGCTGTTTTTAGAATAATAATGGTATAGAAGTTTGGTCTTTAACACTGATTTTGCGCTTATTTAGGATTCACAAGAGCTTGTGCATCCTTGAAAAGAGCTTAATTGCCTTTAAATTTTTATTTAATTTGTAATTACTTCACTGAGCATTATCTAGTGTTAGATAAGAAAAAACGACAAATGCCTTTGATCGCAGTGGCACTTTTACATTAAAAGAAGAGCTGATGAGGATTCCACACTTAAAAAAACAGGCTGAATGTAAATGAACAACTACTTTAACGTTTTATTGCTTTAACATACTGATTTTGGAGTGTCCCAAATTACTGATTTCTGATCACTGACATCGTCATGCACTCCACATGTACTCAAGGCCTCACTGAGTTTGCAAAATTGCATCCATCAATATAATATGAATAAAACTGCTCTGGCAATGTAACAGCAGATCTGACTTAGTTTGCAGGTCATCTGAGAGAGCAGCTGACCTTTATCAGAGCACGTCTCAAGAAGAGAGTTCCACACTTGTGAAATTTCCTGATTTGTTTCGGATCCAAAAAGCACATAAGTAAGGTTGAACAATCTGAATTTACTATCTACTTGCATTACAGCTCAGAAGATGGGGGGGTGAGTGTGTATTTCATGTATCAGATTTTATCCCTCAACAAAGAGCAGAGAAAGAATGAAAGTAAACATACTGTATTTTATCGTATATTATCTCTTATTTTGCTGTCATAAATATGGTTGCAGTCATATCTGGCACACTGTCAACTGTTTTCTGTTTTCTCTTATTTAGAAATAAGGGAACAAAATGCAAATGGTTATCCGAATGACGTGAATTACATTTTCATTGTGTTGATGTTTGTGTCTCATAGGCTTTGATTTTCCTGATTTGAGCAGTCATTTTGGGAATATGGACTTTTTATCACAGGACACTTTTTCCAGAACACCAGTGAATTAGTAGAGAAGCTAGAAAAGATAATCATAATTGAATTTATTTTTTGCTTAAAGAAGGCAAAACATGATTTAAGTAATTCTTTCAGCCACCTATCCTGAACAGGTACTGAACATCTTGATTTTTATTTTTCACCCTGTTGTGCTGAAAGCTTGGGAAGTGCTGTGGAAAAATGTGCTGTGGAAGAACATGCTGTGGAAAGACAAAGCCTGGCATGGAGGAGCACCTATGCTGGCAATAGTTCACCAGGGATAAACTGTGTGCACACCTTAGGAGAAGGAACACACAGCTTGGTGTGCTGCCCTAAGAGATGCCTGAAACAGAGAGTGGAGCAGCACTGGGGTATTGTGGTCATGGTTTGTTTAAAACAATGTAGGTAAGAGGAATTAAGACAAAAGGGAGACCCAAACGGTGACTGGAAGTTGAACTTTGCATTATCAACTTGACAATGCATTTTCCTTTTCAAGCACTCACGCAGGCTAATGAAGTAAAACTTGTATATGTTTGACAAGCATGACTGAAGTCACTCAAACTCCACCTGGCTGTGAAATGACAGGAACTGAAATCTGATCTTTTCCCCACCCTCAAAAACCCAACATGAATATAACTGAAGAGAGGAGGAAGATCAGAGGAGACTCTGCTTTGGTGTCCTGGGACAGTCGAAGGGTTGTACTCATCTCCTCCCATGGGAACACCTATTTGGTAAACATTATTCTGTGGAAATACAATTGTTCATGCTTTCTGACATCAATGGATTTATCAGCAGTGACTTAAGAACCTTATTCCGTCACAATAGTCAATAAATTGCACTATTTGGGAATCTTGAATCTTGTTGAATGCTCCCAGGCTTATAGCGTAACCCAAATTATTTATGCACCTGAGATTGCGAGCATGGCAAAATTCACGGTGTAAATTATGCTGTTTGTGTATCTGGCACCTTTACAGACTTATAGTGGAGAATTGTCTACTCTAAAATACTATCTGTGGAGGATCTACTGAGACAGCAGGCAAACACTTGTTTAAATTGCATGTGGAAGAATCTTACAAACACCAAGCTTTGTTCTCTTTCTTGGGTTCCTCTATTTTGAATCAATTTCTACAAGAGTTATAACTCTTCTATTAACTTCTCTTACCTGACAGAAACCCTGCCATTCTTTTTTTCCTCCTCTTCATTTCTACCTCATTTGTCCCATCTGCCTTCAGACAGTATGTATACTAGCGAATTTTTTAACTTCCAATTCTGCTACTGTCCAGCTGGATGTCATAATAGGCTCACTTGTCTTGCATTTTACTGTCACATTTGTTCACCTTTTTGTGTTTCTGAAGCCCTTCTCCTTATCTTGTGCTGCAATTAGGCTTTGATTCTGGTCACAAAATAACTGGTTTATGCGACTGCGATTTTCATCTTGCTTGATCACAGAAAAGAAATGTCTTTTTCATTACTGTTATGAAGATACTATACCAATTTAACTTGAGAACGTGGTTGGTAATTTAGACATACTCTCTTGATTTCAGGTGGAATGAGTTAATTTTTTCTCAGCAGCTAGTATGGTGCTGTGTTTTGGAATCAGAGTGGGGATAATATTGATAACACACTGATTTTTTTTTTTTTTGCTAAGTCATGTTTATCCTCAAACAAGGACTCTTTTTTTGTGAGGGGGCATAACTGAGACAGATGACACAAACTGGCCAAAGGGATATTCCACACCATAGAATGTAATGCCTAGTATATAAACTGGGGGAAGGTACCCAGAATGAGAGCTTATTTAGGTATGTGGACTTTCCTGCAGGAGACAGTTAAAATAAGTCTATTTTTAGTTGAAAAAAAGTCAGTATTTTGTAGTGCATATGATAACTTCTTATACTATTTTTTCCTCATGGAAGTTTTATTTGCAGTTGGGCGACATTAAGGAACATTTACCATTTGCAGCATGGCTGCCTTTTGTGCAAAAACAATCTGCAAATTAGTGAGAATTTCCCAAGTAAATGAGTATTGTTTCTAGATGTGTACACTAAAGTATGATAGACAATTAGCTTAATGACTCAAGTGCTTGTAAAGAAGTTATTTTCTCACCCCTAAAACCCATTCCTAATTCACTTAGCAGAAGATAACTATATTTTGCTTTTCGAAAATTGCCTGAATAGTTTTACAATCTCATTGCATTTTGAAAGGAAGAATCAGCAGCAGATAAAAAGCCAGTTATTTAAAAACATACACTTGAAGTTAACTGTGAAGAGAGCCTTTAAAAGACAGACATTTGATGTGGACAGAGACTTTGTCCTCTGCAGGCGGGATCAATGGGCTGAAGACAGTTGGATGAGGGTCAACAAGGCAAAATACCAGGTCCTGCCCTTGAATCACAACGACCCCAAGCAGTGCTACGGGCTGGGGGGAGAATGACTGGCACGC